>CM045736.1:3238390-3358390 GCA_024760905.1 Plotosus lineatus | reverse complement strand
TCTCTGCTACCTCCAGCTCTGCCTCCTGTCTTTTCCCCAGGGCCACTGTTTCTAACCCATACAGCATCGTTGGCCTCAACACCGTCTTGTACACTTTTCCTTTCATTTTTGCCGATACCCTCCTATCACACATCACACCGGACACTTTTCTCCAACCATTCCAACCTGCCTGCACACGCTTCTTGACCTCTTTTCCACACTCTCCATTGCTCTGGATTGTTGAGCCCAAGTACTTAAAATCCTCCACCTTTCTTATCTCTGCTCCCTGTAATCTCACCGTTCCTCTTTGGTCCTTGGCATTCATGCACATGTATTCTGTCTTACTGAGGCTAATCTTCATTCCCCTCCTTTCCAGGGCATACCTCCACCTCTCTAGATTTTCCTGCACTTGTTCTCTGCTCTCACTACAGATTACAATGTCATCTGCAAACATCATAGTCCATGGGGAATCTTGTCTAACCTCGTCTGTCAGCCTGTCCATCACCATAGCGAACAAGAAGGGGCCGAGAGCTGACCCTTGATGCAGTCCCACCTCCACCTTGAACTCTTCTGTCACACCGACAGCACACCTCACCACTGTCTTACATCTCTCATACATGTCCTGCACCACTCTAACATACTTCTCTGCCACTCCAGACTTCCTCATGCAATACCACAGTTCTTCTCTCGGCACCCTGTCATATGCTTTCTCCAGATCCACAAAGGCACAATGCAGCTCCGTCTGACCTTCTCTGTACTTCTCCATTAACATCCTCAAGGCAAACACTGCATCTGTGGTGCTCTTTCTGGGCATGAAACCAAACTGTTGTTCACAAATGCTGACTTCTGCCCTTAGTCTAGCTTCCACTATTCTTTCCCATAACTTCATCGTATGGCTCATCAACTTTATCACTCTGTAGTTGCCACAACTCTGCACGTCTCCCTTGTTCTTAAAAATGGGCACCAGCACACTTCTCCTCCATTCCTCTGGCATCCTCTCACTCTCTAAGACCTTGTTAAATGTTCTTGTCAGAAAATCTACTGCTACCTCTCCTAGACACTTCCATACCTCCACCGGTATGTCATCAGGACCAACTGCCTTTCCATTCTTCATCCTCTTCAATGCCCTCCTCACTTCACCCTTACTAATCTTTGCTACTTCCTGGTCCTCAACAGTCACCTCTTCTACTCTTTTTTCTCTCTCATTTTCCTCATTCATCAGCTCTTCAAAGTACTCTTTCCATCTTCCCAGCACACTTCTGTCATCAGTCAATACATTTCCCTCTCTGTCCTTTATCAATCTAACTTGCTGCACGTCCTTCCCATCTCTATTTCTCTGCTGTGCCAACCTGTATAAATCATTTTCTCCCTCCTTACTGTCCAACCGAGCATATAAGTCATCGAGCACGCTTTGTTTGGCCTTTGACACTGCTACCTTTGCCTTACGCTGTGTCTCCCTGTACTCCTGTTTACTCTCTTCGGTTTTGTCAATGTCCCACTTCTTCTTAGCTAATCTCTTCCTTTGTACACACTCCTGCACTTCCTCATTCCACCACCAAGTCTCCTTATCTACTTTCCTTCCAGATGACACACCAAGTATTCTCCTACCTGTCTCCCTGATCACATTCGCTGTAGTTGTCCAGTCATCTGGAAGCACTTCCTGACCACCCAAAGCCTGTTTCAACTCCTCCTTGAAGACAACCCGACACTCTTCCTTTTTCAACTTCCACCACTTTGTCTTCTGCTCTGCCTTTGCCTTCTTCACCTTCCTCACCATCAGCATCATCCTGCACACCACCATCCTATGCTGTTTGGCAACACTCTCACCCGCTACTACTTTGCAGTCACTGACTTCCTTTAAATTACATCGCCTGCACAAGATGTAGTCTACCTGTGTGCTCCTACCTCCACTTTTATAAGTCACCCTATGCTCCTCTCTCTTCTGGAAGAAAGTATTCTGCCCTCCCAAGCCAGACCGCAGTATCTGCAAAATCATGAAACTGAGAAAATTGAGCCCAAAGTTTTTAAAATATCCCTCGACAGGGATATATATATATATATATATACACACACATACATATATAAATACACATAAATATATATATATATATATATATATATATATATATATATATATATATCACTTAGTCAGAAAAACATAAAAGGCCAATTTGGCTAAAATTGCAGATACTGCGGTCTGGCTTGGGAGGGCAGTATTCACCACAGCCATTTCCATCCTTTTCGCAAAATCTACCAACATCTGTCCTTCTGCGTTCCTGTCCTGGATACCAAACCTACCCATCACTTCCTCGTCCCCTCTGTTTCCTGCCCCAACATGTCCATTGAAGTCTGCCCCAATGACCACTCTTTCACCTCTGGGGGTACTCTGCATCACTTCATCTAACTCCCTCCAGAATCTCTCCTTCTCTTCTCGCTCACATCCTGTCTGTGGGGCATAAGCACTAACAACATTGACCATCACACCTTTAATTTCTAACTTGAGACTCATCACTCTGTCTGACACTCTTTTCACTTCTAGAACATTCCTGGCAAACTCCTCCTTCAAGATGACTCCGACTCCATTTCTCTTCCCATCCACACCGTGATAAAACAGCTTAAACCCTGCTCCTATGCTTCTAGCCTTGCGACCTTTCCACCTGGTCTCCTGAACACACAGTATGTCCACCTTCCTCCTCTGCATCATGTCAGCCAGCTCTCTACCTTTTCCTGTCATAGTTCCAATATTCAAAGTCCCTACTTTCAGTCCTAGACTCATGCCTTTCCTCTTCTCTCTCTGGCAACGGACACGCCTCCCGCCTCTCCTTCTTCGACGTCTTCGACCAACAGTAGTCCAATTTCCATCAGCACCCTGTTGGTTGACGGCACTGATGGCGGTCGTTGTTAACCCGGGCCTCGACCGATCCGGTATGTCATTCTTTCTTGTGATTCGCATAGTTTATTTGGCATTTGTTTTACGCCGGATGCCCTTCCTGACGCAACCCTCTGCATTTATCCGGGCTTGGGACCGGCGTGAGGGAGAGACACTGGTTTGTGCCCCCCCCTCACGGCTGCATTAGCCGGTCAAGGGGTCAAGATGCTCCATCGCTTCATAAACATGCTGGAACAGAACAAGCAGAGCAAGTTCGAAAGCTCCAGTTTCAACGCACAGCAAGTAAACCTAAGCTACAATCCTGCCTCTATGACCTTGAAAAGCAGGTCAAGGTCATCCATACAAATTTCTTCCAGCACTCATTGTCAACAAGCACACCGTATTTCAAAGCCCCAGCTTCGGTATGCAGCAAGTCAACGTCTGGTAAATAAACTGTGATGGACAAATCCCAATCTGATAGGTCCCAAACCCCTTTGTGGGCAGTAGCTAAAAATGACTTGCACGAAAAATATTACTTGTCAATCAAATTTATTGAAATTTGCCTTGAGGATGTTAATGGAGAAGTACAAGTGGATTGTGGATCTGGCATATGACAGGGTGCCGAGAGAAGAACTGTGGTATTGCATGAGGAAGTCTGGAGTGGCAGAGAAGTATGTTAGAGTGGTGCAGGACATGTATGAGAGATGTAAGACAGTGGTGAGGTGTGCTGTCGGTGTGACACAAGAGTTCAAGGTGGAGGTGGGACTGCATCAAGGGTCAGCTCTCAGCCCCTTCTTGTTTGCTATGGTGATGGACAGACTGACAGACGAGGTTAGACAAGAATCTCCATGGACTATGATGTTTGCAGATGACATTGTGATCTGTAGTGAGAGCAGAGAACAAGTGCAGGAAAATCTCGAGAGGTGGAGGTATGCCCTGGAAAGGAAGGGAATGAAGATTAGCCTCAGTAAGACAGAATACATGTGCATGAATGACAAGGACCCAAGAGGAACTGTGAGGTTACAGGGAGCAGAGATAAGAAAGGTGGAGGATTTTAAGTACTTAGGCTCAACAATCCAGAGCAATGGAGAGTGTGGAAAAGAGGTGAAGAAGCGTGTGTAGGCTGGTTGGAATGGTTGGAGAAAAGTGTCCGGTGTGATGTGTGATAGGAGGATATCGGCAAGAATGAAAGGAAAAGTGTACAAGACGGTGTTGAGGCCAATGATGTTGTATGGTTTAGAAACAGTGGCCCTGGGGAAAAGACAGGAGGCAGAGCTGGAGGTAGCAGAGATGAAAATGTTGAGGTTCTCTCTGGGAGTAACGAGGATGGATAGGATTAGGAATGAGCACATCAGAGGGACAGCACATGTAAGACGTTTTGGAGACAAAGTCAGAGAGGCTAGATTGAGATGGTTTGGACATGTACAGAGGAGGGATAGTGAGTATATTGGTAATAGGATGCTGAGGCTGGAACTACCAGGCAAAAGGCCTAGAGGAAGACCAAAGAGACGATTCACGGATGTGGTGAAGGAGGACATGAAGGTCGTTGGTGTAAGAGAAGATGCAAAGGATAGGGTGAGATGGAGGCAGATGATTCGCTGTGGCAACCCCTGAAGGGAGCCGAAAGGAAAAGAAGAAGAAGAATCAAATTTATTGAAAAGAACAATAGGTTAAATTACGCCATGCTACAGAGAAGCTGGTGTGGCTTTCATTTCACATTTTTATTTGGATTCTGAAAAATTGATCAGAAATTCCAGAGCAATGTTTAATAACAACTAATGTTCGACATGTCGTAGATGTTCCGAGGCAGAGGAGAATCTTTTTGGAATGATTGCTGCTGTTCTGAACAGCTCACTCGGATCAAGGCAGCCAATGCAAAATTCAAGCATTCAGGGATAAAACAATAAATTAAAGGTTTTGGATGAGGGCGGAAATCACTGTAAATGGAATAATTTAATATGGCTTTTTTAGTTTTCCATAAAGTGCAGACGGACAGAACAGCCACAAAATCCACAGACGCGGTGGAGATACATCACAGAAGCTTACGTATTTCACGGCAAGCATCTCGCATCAGATCCACGGACACAGGATGTGACATCACTCTTCTGAGAAAATAACGTTGGCACATAGAAACATCTTTCCGCCGAATTAATTCATCGGCCTTGACTTGTCCGTGAAATAATTTGTTCCCATTAGCAATTTTCTTTCTTTTTTTTTTTAACACGCTAGTAAAAATAAATCTCAGCTCTGTGTGATGACAAACATGAAAGGGGATGTTTTTATAAAGCATGTTGTGATAAAGAGGAATGACAGTGAAACCTGGCTGAGAACCGATCTGGGCGTGTTCACTGTGAAAGGAAGAAAAAGGATTTTTAGCTGAAAACATTCCATTGCAGTGAACATTCAGTTCAGATCATTTCCAGCTGCAGCTTTACCTGTTGAGTGCTACGGACACTGGAGACTCCTTCCATAAATGTCTGATGAACAAATCTAATTCAGTAAACCACTGGTAATTAAACTAGTTAAACACCTGGCGAGCAGTTCGAGCCTACAGCATGCACTATTACTCAGTGATTTGTTAGACGTATTAAGCAGCTGCTCGGAGGTTTTACACACCACCAGCATTTATTTGGTACAGGACCAGATGTCAACACAAGCCTGGTTTCTTAATCCTCCAGATGCTGCATTCAGCGGCTGTTTTCTTTCACATTTAACGCATTCAGAGGCTTCAGTGTTGATGGAGGACAAAAAAAGGCTGATTCATCTGTGTAGTAGGAGATAACAGGAAATCCATACAGATTCAGAAAGAGCAGGTCACCCAAGTCATGAGACTGTCATTACAGGTTTAAGTCGACAGTTTCACAAACCACACATATACACACACACACACACACACACACACACACACACCTGGCTCCAGGTGCCATTAGCTAAACCGACAGATAGATGGCTCTGCATGGCTTCTTTTGCCATGATTAAAACCAGACTCTGCAAGTTCTTTAGCCTGCATGTCCAGTCACAGTGTAACTCTGAAAACCTTGTGTGCGCGCGCGCACGCACACACACACACGCAAACATATACATATGTGTATATATACATATACACACACACACACACATATACATGTGTATGTGTGTGTGTGAATATGTATATATACACATATGTATATGTGTGTGTGTGCGTGAATATGTATATATACACTTATGTATATGTTTGCGCGTGTGTGTGTGTGTGTGTGTGTGCGCGCGCACACACAAGGTTTTCCGAGTATGCACACACACAGGGATCCCTCACTTTCCACGGTTAATTGGGACCGAGATCCCCACGCAACCATCGAAATCCGTGAAGTAGGCCCCACAACCACAGCCGACTGACGTATATGTACATGTATGTGTATATATCAATGAACATATTCAATACTATTAATACTTATGATAACAATTAAACATTAAAAAATAATGCACAAGATGGAAAAAAAATAAATACACACACACACACACACGTACAGATGCACACGCATGCACGCAGATGCCCTCACAACAATGTATCCAGTTTTGATGAGAGATTTTGGGTTATTTGTTTTGTGTTGGTTTAGGGTTTTGCATAATTTGCCTTGTTTTTGTGGCTTTTTCCTTAACTTCCTTATTTTTTAATTTGATGCCCCAAGTGGAGGAGTTTAAGTATCTTGGGGTCTTGTTCACATGTGAGGGAAGGATGGAGCGAGAGATCGACAGAGGGATCGCTGCAGCCTCTGCTGTTAAGCGGTGCCTGTACCGGTCTGTCGTGGTGAAGAAGGAGCTGAGCCGCAAGGCGAAGCTCTCAATTTACCAATTGATCTACGTTCCAACCCTTACCTATGGTCACGAGCTTTGGGTAGTGACCGAAAGAACAAGATCGCGGATACAAGCGGCTGAAATGAGCTTCCTTCGCTGGGTGGCGGGGTTCTCCCTTAGAGATAAGGTGAGAAGCTCTACCATCCGTGGAGAGCTTGGAGTAGATCCGCTGCTCCTCCGCATTGAGAGGGGCCAGTTGAGGTGGCTCAGGCATCTGGTCAGAATGCCTCCCGGCAAAATATATATACACACATACACACACACACACAGGGATCCCTCGCTACTTCAATTCATGCGGCTTCAGTGCATCGCGTTTTTTTTTTTTAAATATTCATCAAATTAAAAAATAAGGAAATTAAGGAAGAATAGGGGAAAGGTTACAGGACCACAAGCCTACCAGGCCCACCTAGCTCAACTGTTTTGTCCAGAGAAGAAAGCTGCCTCCCGTCACATCTGCAGCAATCTCCAGCGCAAGCTTTGTGAAATCCAGAACGAGTGGTGAACAAACCTTGCAGAGAGAACTCAGCAATGCGCGGATGCCAGCAACTGTAGAGGCTTTTACGAAGCCATCAAAGCTGTGTATGGCCCTACCCACCGGGTTCAGAGTCCCTTGCGCAGTGCAGACTGCCAAGCACTCTTTACAGACAGGGCTTCCATCCTGAGCCATTGATCTGAGCACTTCCAGGCTATCTTCAGAACTGACAGAGTCATCCAGGACTCGGCAATCCTGTGCATTCCTCAGCAACCAGTCAAAGTGGAACTGGATGATCTCCCAGGGGATAACGCTGTTCTCAATCACAGGAAAAATCCTTGCTCGAGTGCTCCTAAACAGATTAATACCTACCATTGTTGAAGATCATCTCCCAGAAGCCCAGTGCAGCTTCAGAGCCAACAGAGGCACCACAGACATGGTGTTCGTCCTCAGGCAGCTACAACAGAAGTGTTGGGAGCAGAACAAAGGACTGTATATCACGTTTGTGGACCTGTCTAAAGCGTTTGACACAATAAACAGGAAAGGATTGTGGAAGATCATGGAGTGCCTTGGCTGTCCCCCAAAGTTCCTCAGGATGGTCATTCAGCTGCATGAAGACCAGCGCGGCCAAATCAGGCAGTATCATGACCTTTCTGAACCCTTTCCCATTGTCAACGGTGTGAAACAGGGTTGTGTCCTGGCACCGACCTTGTTCAGTATCTTCTTCAGCATGATGCTTAAGCAGGCCTTTGAAGACTTTGACAATAAAGACGCTGTGTACATCCGTTACCGTCTCAACGGCAATCTATTCAACCTCAGGAGACTACAGGCTCACTCAAAGACTCTTAAGCAGCTGTTTCATGAGATCCTCTTTGCTTATGACGCAGCCCTCATCGCTCACAGCAAAAGAGCCCTGCAGTGCTTAATGTCCTGCTTTGCAGAGGCTGCTCAGCTCTTCGGACTCTAGGTCAGCTTGAAGAAGACAGAAGTCCTCCATCAGCCTGCTCCCTGGGATGAACACCGCCTGCCCGCACATCTTTATTGGCGAGACCGAGTTGAAAACAGTTCACTTATCTAGGTTGTACCATCACACCAGATGCCAAGATCGATAGGGAAGTTGACAACAGACTGGCCAAGGCAAACAGTGCCTTTGGTAGACTCCGCAAGCGAGTCTGGGGAAATAAACATCTGAAGAAAGGCACCAAAGTCAGTGTATACAGAACTGTAGTACTCACCACTCTGCTGTGAGGCAGTGGGAAACCTACCGTCACCTGCTTGACCTCTTACAACAACGCTGTCTCTGTACTATCCTCAATATTCACTGGAGGGACTACGTTACCAACACCAAAGTTCTTGAACCTTGATCACGAGCATCAAGGCCATGCTGCTCAAGTTGCAGCTGCGCTGGGCAGGGCACATCTCCAAAACGGAGGACAATCGCCTACTCAAGGTAGTCTTGTACGGTGAACTTTCCACTGGCCACCGTGAGAGAAGGGCACCAAAGAAACACTACAAGGACCCCCTCAAGAAGTCTCTCAGCGCCTGTAACATTGACTGCCGCCAGTGGTCGACACTTGCTGCTGACCGACAGGCCTGGCACTACATCACGCACCAGGCTATCTACTCTTTTGAGGACTTTCGCAGGGTCAGCATGAAGGAGAAACGCCGCAGGAGGAAAAACCGAGAAGCATCAACCAATATACCAGACCAGACTTTGAACTGCAGCCACCTAGGTTGGATTTGTCTGTCCCGCATCGGCCTTGTCAGCCACCAGCGTGCCTGCAGTCTACGTGGACAGTCCCCTCTATAAATCTTCATTCGCAAAGCCAAGCCAAAGAAAAATTATTTATTATTAATTGTTATTAATGTTCATGTATTATTTTAATTAAATATTTGTTTTTACATGTTTATCTTTAATATACAGGGATCCCTCACTTTCCGCGGTTAATTGGGACCAAGACCCCACGTGACCATCAAAATCCACGAAGTAGGATCACCCCCCACCCCCCGACTGACGTATACGTACATGTATATGTATATAATATCAATAAATACGTATTCAATGCTATAAATGCTAATAATAACAATTAAACATTAAAAAAATAACATAAGATGTAAATAAAATATAAATCCAGACACTCCCCAAGAAGCAATTCATTTTGCAAACATCCGGAGACCAAGGTCGAAAGTGAAAGTGAAATGAAATGGAAGAACAAGTAGAAATAGAATAAAATCTATAGTAAGATATATCTTAAATGTAAGTATGAAATATGATTAAACATTATCCTGAGGTACACTTAATACTAGGCTCCGGCAGATGAGCATGGCTGACACGTGCTTTACACCAGAGGTCCGGGAAGAGAAGCAGAACAGACACATTTCTGAACTCCTGCCAATATTATAATGAACCAGATAAGAGTGAAACTGATCAGATCCACTGTGCTGTTCTTGAGAGGAACCAGGAGTTTAAACACGAGACATATTGATAATGACAGATTATTATGGGAGGGGGGGTCGTATACAGTATATACAGTATATAGATTACTTATACAAGGCTTAAATATAAGTTCCCCTCTAAAGAATGCCCTGTAATGACTTACAAACAAATTTATCAAAGAACGGCCGTCGTGAACCTAACTTGTTAGTAAACTGGGGAGCGTCTGTACACACACACACACACACACACACACACACACACACACACGGTATTGCATGAGAAGACAACGACATACATACATACTCGTGCGTGCACACAGATGCGCGTGCACATACAACAATATATCCAGTTTTGATGTATCTGTAAGTGGCCTTGTTTTTGTGACATTTTCCATAACTTTCCTCCTATTCTTCCTGAATTTCCTTATTTTTTAATTCAATGAATATTTATTTTTTTAAAAACCATGATGCACTGAAGCGGCATTAATTTAAGCGTGAAGTAGCGAGGGATCCGTTGGCCCTCTACTTATGAAAGCCTCTGAATGCGAAGAATCCATTTTATGAAAAACATTTTCCTAAATTTGTGCCCTCTGTACACGAAACAATCTCTTCCTACGAAAAGCGCCCAACGCGCCTTTCAAAAATTCAAACAATGCACGAGTTGCTCTCTCCCAAAATCCTGCCGCGCTGGCCTCCCATTGGCTAGGAGAGATGACTCCGCTCCTTCCCATTGGCTCTCTCTCAACATCCTGCCCCGCTGGCCTCCTATTGGCTAGGAAGGGATGACGCTGTCGTTCCAACTTTGTTCATGTTTGTGTGTCATTCCAACTGTATTTTCTGGCTCAGGCTTTTAACCTTCCATAAACATTTGTAAGATTAACTCTACGAAGAAGACATGGTCAGCACACACACACGCACGCACGCACCCGCGTGATTCCTGGTGCCATGGTCATTGTAAGATTATAACTCTGCTGAAAAGACATGGTCAACACGCGCACGCGCACACACGTGTATGATTCCCGGAGAAAGTGATTCCCGGTGACATGCTTATTCTAAGTTTATAACTCTGATAAGAAGATATGATCAACACACGCGCGCGCGCACACACACACACACGTGTGTGTGTGAGAGAGAGTCTCAGTGACATGGTTATTGTAAGATTATAACTCTGTCCCACTGTCTATTATGTGTGGCATATAAAAGAACCATTGCTGACTTTCGACAAGAGTAGGCTGCAAAGCTGTCAGCGTGTTTCCATTGAGGAGTCGGAGTCCCCTGAGGCAGTTTGTTCACAGTAACGTTCTGGCAACTCCTGCAGCGGCACTGGAAGCCAGTCGTATCAGTACTTGCTCTTCAATTGGATCCTTCCAGTGGCGCCGAGAGGGAGGACTTGCTGCTTGGATACCAGCCAGAGCGCAGCCATAGTCCTTCGGGACTGATGGAGGCCTACTACCTAATATATATATATATATATATATATATATATATATATATATATATATATATATTATATATATATATATATATATATATATATATATATATATATATTATATATACACACACATACATATAAATATATATATATATATATATATATATACAGTGATACCTCTGCTCACGAACATAATTGGTTCCCAGAAAGTGTGTGTGAGGCGAAAAGTTCGTCTTCCGAACATTTATTTCCCATAAGAAACCATTAAAATGAGAATAATCCGTTCCCAGGTCCCCATAAAACATAATTTTCTACTAAATAAGCCTTAAAACTACACAAAAATATACCTTATTTTATGTATAATAAATGTCTATTGTATTGTAATTAAAGAAATAAACTGTACTGTATAATAAAGTCGTTTTATTTACCTTTGTGATGGTAGTTGATGGCTTGATGGAATGGAGTGGGAGGAGGAGAGAGGGCGGGACTTACCGTTTGGAAGGAGAGTTTGGAAACGCCTACTGTTTGGAAACACGCAGAGCCACACACGCACCCTTAATAGCTTCCTTGTTCTTAAGGATGGTGGTCGACTTAGCGTACTGGTGCGCTGAGTCACACAAACGCACACCTCGTTCGTGTTTTTCAATGATCTCCGCCTGTGGTGGGGTCTTTTTCGGTCCCATAATAGCAAAAGTACACTCAATATGGTCCAAAATGTCTAGCAAATACAAACCACTTCCGCATTCAAAGAAAGGGGGTGACGAACTGTGACGCCATGAGCGTGCGTCAGCTTCTCGTGGCCGCCACCGTGGCGCTGTTCGACCGCGTGGTTTGGTTCGTCCGCCGAAAAGTAGTTCGTCAGCCGAGACTATATTTTCGCGAATTTAAAGTTCTTGAGGCGAAAAGTTCGCGAGCTTAAGCGTTCGTCAGCCGAGGTTTGACTGTATATATATATATATATATACATACACACACACACACACACACACACAGGGATGCCTCACTACTTCGCACTTCAATTCATGCGGCTTCAGTGCATCACGTTTTTTTTTTTTTTAATATTCATCGAATTAAAAAAATAAGGAAATTAAGGAATGGGGGAAATGTTATGGAAAATGCAGCAAAAAAGAAGGCCAATTAAGCAAAAAAAAACAAAAAACAAACAAAACAAAAAACAACCCAAAACCTCCCATCCTAAAATACAGTACTTACATTTTTCGGAGGTGTGTATCTGCATGTGTGCATGTCTGTATGTATGTGTATTTATATTTTATTTACATCTTATGCATTATTTTTGAACATTTGATTGTTATTATAAGCATTTATAGCATTGAATATGTATTTATTGATATTATATAGACATACACATATACGTCAGTCAGGGGGAGTTGGGGGGGGTGGTTGATCTTACTTCGCGGAATTCGGTGGTTATGGGGGGGGGGGGTCTTGGTCCAATTAACCACGGAAAGTAAGAGATCTTGAGTGTGTGGCCCTCTACTGTACTTACGAAATTAATCCGTTCCAGAGCATTTTTCAGAACCTGGAGTTTTCATAAGTAGAGGCGCATTTTACATGTAAAACACGTGATTGTTCTAAGGCTCCCAAGACTACCCCATAAACCCTTTAAAAATGATAAAGTACACCAATTTTGTATGAAATATGTTCAGTTCAGTTCATTGTCTGTACCCGCTTAATACTAATTAGGGTCGCGGGGAGGCTGGCGCCCATCCCAGCCAACTCCAGGCGAGGGCAGTGTACACCCTGGACAGCTCGCCAGGCCATCACAGGACGGAAACACGTCGACGGCTTTGCAGCCTACTCTTGTCGAAAGTCAGCAATGGTTCTTTTACATGCCTCACACCATAGACAGTGAGAGACATGGCTGGCCTTTGATAATCCAGTTAGCTGCACTGGTGGGGGGATATGTTTAAATTGTTTAATAAATAATTTTCTTTTACTTTTAACACATATTTCATTAGTGAAGCAGGACATGAAGGTAGCTGGTAAAATTGAAGAAGATGCAAAGGATAGGGTGAGATGGAGGCAGATGATTCGCTGTGGCGACCCCTGAAGGGAAAAGCCGAAAGGAAAAGAAGAAGATTAAACCATTTTATTAACATATTTATATAATTGAACCATTAAACATTTTTTATTAACGCACATACACACAACACTGTCTCTCTCTCTCACACACACACAAACAAAACTCTCTCTCTCTCGTGCGCGCTCTGCTGAATGCGGGCTCCGTCCACATGCAGCATACGCAGCCGACGGAGCTTTTGAGACGGGGTGTTGTATTTAAAGCGGAATTACGTACCTGTTTGAAAGATCTGAGGTACGCATTCAATATTAATTTGCTTCCTTGAAAGATCAGAGGTCCGGATTCAATATTAACTTGCTTCCTTACAAGATTGGAGGTCTCGTGGCCCTGCCCACTTCCATGCAAAGTGCACTCTCCTGTTTGACAGATCGGAGGTCCGGCCTCAACATTAACTCGTTTCCTTTAGGGATTGGAGGTCTGGATGAGCCGCGTTTTGCTCACATATTTGCTCACGGAGCGCGCCACATTTAAACATTTACTGAATTAAACAACTTAAAAAACGAAAAATAAGCTGCAATGAGAACTCTCGAAAGAGAATTAAAGAACACCTGCCTCCTTTCATCTCTGACTGACTTTGCATGCAGTCCTGTGTCTGTCAGAGCAAGTGCGCCACATCTCTGATCAAATCAGTCATAAAAACTGTCTTCGTTCCTTATTGTTTAACTTGGTTGTCTCGACATGTAAACCCATAATCATTACCAATGAGCCGTGTTCATAAGATTATGAGATGAGCGCACTCAAATAAACTCACAAACCAACAATACAACTCTTTACACGTGTGACAAACAAACATGGGTGCACTATTATGGAGATTCAGAACATTTATGAACCAATTTTTTTATTAACCAAACAATATTAAACATCATTAAACATTTGTGATGCGCTCCGCCAAGTGTGGGAAGCGTCGCGGCCAACCATGGAGCTTTTGGGGCAGAACGCGGCTTGTCCGGACTTCCGATCTGTCAAGCAGGTAAGTGCGCTTTGAACACTTGTTTAGTACTCAACATTCACCTGTTTGCTTGAGGGATCGGAGGTCCGGATGAGCCGCGTTTTGCCCACATTTGGCGGAACGCGCTACATTTATTAAACATTTACTGAATTAAACAAGTTAAAAAATGAAAAATAATCTGCAATGAGCACTCTCGAAACTCACGAACCAACAGTACAGTTCTCCTTTACATGTGTGACAAACAAGCTTTATGGGTGCAGTACTACGGAGATTTAGCTCCCTCCTGGCCAATGGGAGGCAAACGGGAGGCCAGCGGGGCGGGATGTTTGGAGACGGCCAATGAGAGAGCAACTCACTTCATTGTTTGAATGGCACGTTTGGCGCTTTTTGTAAGAACAAGTTGTTTCGTATACAGAGGACGAAAATTTAGGAAAATGTTTTTCATACCTCTGAATTGAAAAATCCAGGTTTTTTGAAAGTAGAGGGCCGACTGTACTGGTCCTTCTCAAAAAATTAGCATATTGTGATAAAGTTCATTATTTTCTGTAATGTACTGATAAAAATTAAACTTTCATACATTTTAGATTCATTGCACACCAACTGAAATATTTCAGGTCTTTTATTGTTTTAATACTGATGATTTTGGCATACAGCTCATGAAAACCCAGAATTCCTATCTTAAAAAATTAGCATATCATGAAAATGTACTCTAAACGAGATATTACCCTAATCATCTGAATCAACCAATTAACTCTAAACACCTGCAAAAGATTCCGGAGGCTTTTAAAACTCCCAACCTGGTTCATTACTCAAAACCGCAATCATGGGTAAGACTGCCGACCTGACTGCTGTCCAGAAGGCCATCACTGACACCCTCAAGCAAGAGGGTAAGACACAAAGAAATCTCTGAGCGAATAGGCTGTTCCCAGAGTGCTGCATCAAGGCACCTCAGTGGGACGTCTGTGGGAAGGAAAAAGTGTGGTAGAAAACGCTGCACAACCAAAAGAGGTGACCGGACCCTGAAGGAAGGAAGATTGGGGAGAAGGGCCGATTCCAGACCTTGGGGGACCTGTGGAAGCAGTGGACTGAGTCTGGAGTAGAAACATCGAGAGCCATCGTGCACAGACGTGTGCAGGAAATGGGCTACAGGTGCCACATTCCCCAGGTCAAGCCACATTTGAACCAGAAACGGCGACAGAAGAAATTACTTTTTCGGATGAAAGCAAATTTTGCATGTCATTCAGAAATCAAGGTGCCAGAGTCTGGAGGAAGACTGGGGACAAGGAAATGCCAAAATACCTGAAGTCCAGTGTCAAGTACCCACAGTCAGTGATGGTCTGGGATGCCATGTCAGCTGCTGGTGTTGGTCCACTGTGTTTTATCAAGGGCAGGGTCAATGCAGCTAGCTATCAGGAGATTTTGGAGCACTTCATGCTTCCATCTGCTGAAAAGCTTTATGGAGATGAAGATTTCATTTTTCAGCACGACCTGGCACCTGCTCACAGTGCCAAAACCACTGCTAAATGGTTTACTGACCATGGTATTACTGGGCTCAATTGGCCTGCCAACTCTCCTGACCTGAAGCCCATGGAGAATCTGTGGGATATTGTGAAGAGAAAGTTGAGAGACACCAGACCCAACACTGTGGATGAGCTTAAGGCCGCTATCGAAGCATCCCGGGCCTCCGTAACACCTCAGCAGTGCCACAGGCTGATTGGCTCCATGCCACGCCGCATTGAAGCAGTCATTTCTGCAAAAGGATTCCCGACCAAGTATTGAGTGCATAACTGAACATCATTATTTGAAGGTTGACTTTTTTGTACTAAAAACACTTTTTATTGGTCGGATGAAATATGCTAATTTTTTGAGATAGGGATTTTTGGTTTTTCTTTACTTTTTTGCCAAAATCATCAATATTAAAACAATAAAAGCCTTGAACTACTTCAGTTGTGTGTAATGGATATAAAATATATGAAAGTCTAATGTTTATCAGTACATTACAGAAAATAATCAACTTTATCACAATATGCTAAATTTTTGAGAAGGACCAGTATGGGTATATATTAATATACACAGAGATCCCTCACTTTCCATGGTCGGTTCACCTCGACTGACGTATACATGTATATGTTTATATAATATCAATAAATACATATCCAATGCTATAACTGCTTATAATAACAGTTAAACATTGAAAAAATAAGATGATGTAAATTAAATATAAATACAGATGCTCTCCAACTTACCAACATTCGTTTTGCAAACATCTGGAGATACCAACATGTCCAAGGTCGAAAGTGAATTGAAATTGAAGAACAAGTAGAAATAGAAATGGAATAAAATCTACAGAACGATCGATCATAAAGTATGAAATATGATTAAACATTATCCTGAGGTACACTTAATACTGTACTAGTCTCCAGCAGAAGGGAGCGTGGCTGCACAGACGCACACAGATGCAACAATGGATCAGTTTTGATGGGAAATTTTGGGGGTTTGTTTTGTTTTGTGTTGGTGGGGCAGTGGTGGTCTAGGGCGCTGGATCGCTGATCCAAAGGTTGGGGGTTCGAGTCCCACTCTCCACAAGGTTGTCACTGTCCCCCCAGTGCAGCGAACTGGGTTATCAAAGGCGGGCCATGTCTGTCACTGTCTATGGTGAGAGGCATGTAAAAGAACCATTGCTGACTTTCGTAAAGAGTAGGCTGCAAAGTCGTCAGCGTGTTTCTGTCCCTTGCTAAAAAGGGTTGTGACAGGAAGGGCATCCGACGTAAAAACCTCTGCCAAATCAAAACGTGCGAATCAGATGATTCGCTGTGGCGACTCCCGAGTGAAAGGGAAAAAGCCGAAAGGAAGACAGTTTTGTTTTGTGTTGCTTTAGGGTTCTTTTTTTTTTTTTGCATAATTGCCCTTGTTTTTGTGACATCTTCCTTAACTTTTCCACATATTCTTCCTTAATTTACTTATTTTTTTAATTCGATGAATATTTATTTATTAAACCAAAAAAAAAAAAAAAAAAAAACTGCGATGCACTGAAGCTGCATTAATTGAAGCGAAGTAAAGGGATCCTTGTGTGTGTATATTTATATATATATATATATATATATATATATATATACATACACAGACACACACACACACACACACACACACACACATATACATACACAAACACACACACACACACACACACACACATACACTTCAATGGTGCTGACACACCGCACAAACATACTGGAGTATCACTCATCACTATCACTCATATCATGCAATTTCTCAGCCAAGTACAACAGACATGCGATTAAAGGGATCCTGCTGATGTTACATTCTGTCAATCATCATGGAAGTAGCAGATCTGCTTGCATGAACAAACATCTGTCAAAGGAAGCCAACACGTGTTTCTTTTATTTTCCTTTCCCCTACCCTCCTTGTTTACATGTTTTGATCACATGTTTATTATTATCTTAAAAGCTTGGCGTCAGCCATTCATTTCTTCCACGAAATATTTCTGATTTTATAAGTGAATAATATGTAAATAACAATGAATATGCAATATGCGTCTGACATTACTGAGCAATATTTCTGCACAAACCGAATGATCCTAAATTCATAGTACTGTCAAGGAAAATGCATTTGGAATCAGAGATTCATAGAAACACCTTTGTGTGTGTGTTTATGTGGATTTTTGTACAAAAAAAAAAAAATGACTGGATACTGATATTTGGATACGTGATGCTGAAAATATTGTGTTCAACCAAACAATAAACCTATCCGAAAACTCAAGTTTGAAGTAATATTACGAAACACAATTTTAAAAACAACTTTTTTACGTCATGAGTTGGTTGAACACACAAGTTAAAGTTCTCAATATTCCTCTGTTTGCGAAGCCGTTGACTGACACGTCATGCTTATGCTAGTCATTCTGGGTACTGGACACCATTTACGGATGTTTCAACATTTTAATCAACTCTGTGTGAAAACTGCGGCTGTTCTATTGAGGCACAGCATATTTAATAATGTGTAGTAAGAGGAAAGCCAACTGTTCTTACCTTTACGTAGAGATAATGACTAAGAGCAGGAGGAGGGAGGTGCATGGCGGCGGCGGGTGCTCTGGCGGGTGAGGCGGGTGAGGCGGAAGAAAAATGTCGGGAGTGTGTGTGAAAATTCTCCGGACTTTTTTTCCTCAGTTACTTCACATAAAGTGTCAAATTCTGTGTAAGTGACTGTCTGGCTGTTACAAATGTTCACTCGATGTGTTGACTTGAACCCTTCTCGAACGCCGCTGTTGTCCCGGTTAGCACGGAAGCCAATTCCACAAACAAACTGACCAACTAGCCGGAAATCCAAGCTCACCCGAAGCCCCGCCCACTTCTATTTCGGTGCCAAGTTTGTTGTCTCCATATTCAAGTTTGTCTGAATAAAATATTTAATTTCGGAACTGCACTGTACCTTTGTGGATCTGGAGAAAGCATATGACAGGGTGCCAAGAGAAGAACTGTGGTATTGCATGAGGAAGTCTGGAGTGGCAGAGAAGTATGTCAGAGTGGTGCAGGACATGTATAAGAGATGTAAGACAGTGGTGAGGTGTGACCGACGAATTCAAGGTGGAGGTGGGACTGCATCAAGGATCAGCTCTGAGCCCCTTCTTGTTTGCGATGGTGATGAACAGGCTGACAGACGAGGTTAGGAAAGAATCTCCATGGACTA
Source organism: Plotosus lineatus (assembly GCA_024760905.1). Lineage (NCBI taxonomy): Eukaryota > Metazoa > Chordata > Actinopteri > Siluriformes > Plotosidae > Plotosus > Plotosus lineatus. The sequence goes on along the minus strand of CM045736.1, from coordinate 3,339,611 downwards.
TGATGTTTGCAGATGACATTGTGATCTGTAGTGAGAGCAGAGAACAAGTGCAGGAAAATCAAGAGAGGTGGAGGTATGCCCTGGAAAGGAGAGGAATGAAGGTTAGCCTCAGAAAATCAGAATAATGTGTGTGAATGAGAAGGACCCAGGAGGAACGGTGAGGTTACAGGGAGCAGAGATAAGGAAGGTGGAGGATTTTAAGTACTTAGGCTCAACAATCCAGAGCAACGGAGAGTGTGGAAAAGAGGTGAACAAGCGTGTGCAGGCAGGCTGGAATGGTTGGAGAAAAGTGTCCGGTGTGATGTGTGATAGGAGAGTGTCAGCAAGAATGAAAGGAAAAGTGTACAAGACAGTGGTGAGACCAGCGATGTTGTATGGCCTAGAAACAGTGGCGCTGAGAAAAAGGCAGGAGGCAGAGCTGGAGGTAGCAGAGATGAAAATGCTGAGGTTCTCTCTGGGAGTAATGAGCATGGATAGGATCAGAAATGAGTACATCAGAGGGATAGCACATGCAAGATGTTTTGGAGACAAAGTCAGAGAGGCTAGATTGAGATGGTTTGGACATGTACAGAGGAGGGATAGTGAGTATATTAGCAGTAGGATGTTGTGGTTGGAACTACCAGGCAGAAGGCCTAGAGGAAGACCAAAGAAGAGATTTATGGATGTGGTGAAGGAAGACATGGTCATTGGAGTAAGAAAAGAAGATGCAGAGGACAGGGCGAGATGAAGGCGGATGGTTTGCTGTGGCGACCCCTGAAGGGAACAGCCGAAAGGAAAAGAAGATTCTTAGTTGTTTTCTGTGAATTTGGGTGTTTGATACTTTCGGAGCTGCTGAGAAGAAAAAAAATAAACAGAATACAGTCGGCCCCCAACTTACGAAATGAACCGTTCCAGAGCACCTTTCATAACGCGGGCATTTCGTCAGTAGGGGTCGCATCTCGCATGTTAAACGCCTAATTCGTTCCAAGGCTCCAGTCTTTGGACTGGATTAACCCCATAAACCCTTTAAAAATGATAAAATGGTTTATTAACATATTTATTAATTAAACCATTATTAAACATTTTTTTATTAACACACACACACACACACACACACCTCTCTCTTTTTCTCTCTCTCGCACACACACTGCGGGCCACGCCCACAACACAAATTCAAAGCGCATTCCCTGCTTGACAAACTCAACTTTAATTTGATTCCTTGAGGGATCGGAATTCCAGATGAGCTCAAATGTGCCCACATTTATTAAACATTTACTGAATTAAAACAACTTAAACTAAACTAAAAACTCAAGCATTATTCCTTCTCTCTCTCTCTCTCTCTCTCCTTGCACGCGCTGTGGACCACGCCCACAAGACATGAATTCAAGCATTCCCTGCTTGACCATTTACTGAATTAAAACAACTTAAAAACTAAACTAAAAACTAAAGAGTAGAGCTTCCTTCTGTCTCTATCTGGGAGGCCAGCGGGGCGAGACAGCCAATGAGAGAGGAACTCATGCATCAATTAGCGCGTTTGAATTTTGAATTTGTTTTCGTAAGAGGGGGATGTCTCGTATCTCAGGGACGGAAACTCAAGGAAATGGTTTTCGTACACAGGGGTCTTCGTAAGTTGGGGGCCGACTGTATTATTAAATTGTGCATCATTGTCTTATTTTGCTGGTTTTACGGGGATTTTTCCTATGCTAAATTTCCACACCATAACAGAGTCTATACTGACAATGTGTGGAAAAATAATATAAATTGGGTCAATCTGAACACTGTATTAAACCGTTCGTGTTCAAAACCATTTGTTGATTGAACTGGAAGTGTTTGATTTTGATGATTTCTGCAGTTTTATATTTTTACCTTAAATGTTCCTTCCATTAGAAACCTGTAAACAGTTCTCTCACCAGCCTTGGTTTATTCTCAAAGCTCACAGCAAAACAACTTACAAAGAAGCCACAGAATGCAAATTTGTGGCTCCTGAGGGAAGTCCCATGTTAGAAACTGTAAACAGGTTTGCCTTTGACTCTTCCAGATTAATGACAATGCACATTCCTTCTGGAAATATTAAATAAACACTCACACCAGAAATTACAAGGTTTCATGGTTTTGTGGTATTAATTTAAATAAACTGTTGTTTCTCTTTGAGGAAAACCTGAAACTCGTATGGCGGCATTAGATTCAGTCTCTTGTGTAAAGAAGCCGAATAAGCTAAAGTAACCATAATGTAAGTCCCGTATCGAAAGGTAGCGCTTTAAAATGCTTACATCAGCCCTGGTGCTGCCGGTTCATCCTACAAAGCAAAGCTTAAGTCATGAATCATATTTCAAGATCAGACTCGGTGCTGGAATGGAAGAATCCCAAACTCCAAGAGGGGAAAAATCCTGTCCATAACTCCAGAGAAGAGGATTACACAGTTCCACATCCCACATGCACTTCAAGGGAATAAAACATCCAGGCTCAAATATACAACTTGACAACCTTAAACATCCCAAACCCTTATGCCATGTCCCAACCCGCGTTTCTCTGTTCACATGATGGACACCATCAGCGCCATCATTGATCCTATCTGAGACTCAAACTTCATTCTACATCTTCATGGCTTACTACTCTAAGGGCAGCGTGCGCACACACACACACACACACACACACACACACACACACACCCCTGAGCGCCACAGTAACCCAAAAACAAACCCTGAAAACTGAGATAAGGTGATAGAGGTGGATGAGGTCTATGTGTGCCAGAGTGGTTCCTTCATCTGAGTTATGACCTTCAATCCGGCGGTGAGCATCATCCCTTTTAATATCACAGAAACTGTCATTTTTCTCCCAAAATAGCTTTCTGTTAGTGCGACCACTCTGAATCTCAAGTTTTCATTAATTAAAATATAAGTGTTCTTCATATCCAAAAGATAATACAGTACTCCAAAAACAAATTCATACTAATAAATGAAATAACTGTTTAAAATTTTTATTTTCATGATTTGAAAATAAGTTTACATTTGCGTTGTTGTAACCAACATGTACAACTGTGTGTGTGTGCACACACGCAATAACTTCTGAATGATTTCGATTCCAAAAATGCCTTACATTTTTGTCTTGACACAATGTCATAAAAAAAAAAAAAAGTCGAGCAAAAAACCTCCAACAGCTTCTGAAATGTTTTCAGTATAATTAAAAAAAAAAAAAAAAAAAAAACTGCTCAAGTTCAGAAGGAAAAAAAAGTCGTCAAATACTTGAAGCGATACATCCTTTGAAAACAGGAAGCAGACTGATTTGTGAAGAAAAACGGTTTAGTTAAAACAATAAAGGTTTGCACAAAGTCCAGCAGACCTGATTACAACCTTCAGAACAAAAAGCCCTGAACCACCACGACTGCCAAGGCTTCAGATACTCCTGTCAATCTGGTTTAGGAAGCATCGAACCAACATAAATAATAGGAATGAAAATATTCAAAAATAAAACTGCAGCACAAATAATAAACAAATAATACTACTAATAATAATCATAATAATAAGGTCTTAAGTTACTAAGTCAAATATCCACAGCTAGAACTCTTTAATATTTACACATGTACACATCAACCTATCGATTGATTGCTTTCACTCTTTCTCATTGAATCTGCTAAAAGCAAAAAAATTTAAATTTCCTGTCCAGACCCGCAGATAACCTGAAAACGGGGAAACATCAGACAGCGCAGAAACGGAACGCCACACACTTGGGAGCATTTATTTCACGCCGTCAACGAGATGAATGAGGTTCATATGTTCCCTTTCATCCTGTCGTCTCCGTGTCCTGGGTTCTCCAGACTCGGAACCTAAAACCCAGACGTTCTGATCCGGTCAGGGACGAGATGCTTTATACGCTAATGTTTATTCTGAGAGATTATCGCCTCGTCTGGACTGAACACGGCAGGATGAAATGATATTCAGGTTTATTTCTGTATTGAAGACTGACTGAAGTGGAATTTTTCTTTATTTCTCACCGTGTGGCGGACGGATCAATGCGAGATGATATAAAATCGTAACCCTGTCAAAGTCAAAATAAACAAAAACAAGAGAGTAAACTTTACTTCTTTATTATTGTTCTCTTTTAAAGAGTTTCCTGTTTTTTGTTCAAGCTTTACTTTTCTGACTGTTTTGAATTGAATGTTTTGTTCTTTGAATTAAATTGAAGTTTCGTTATTTATTCATTCCCTCCTGAGCTGCTTAGTCATAATTCGGGTCTCAGGGAGGTCAACCTAGCCAAACCTGGGTGAGGGTGCAGTCCACCCTGAACAGCTCAGCAGGCCAATGCAGGGACAACACTCGCAGTCACTCACACCCACACCTCCGGACGGTTTGGAACAGCCAATCAGCCCACTATGCACGCTTTTGGTCTGTGGAAGGAAACCGGAGCACATGGATGAAACCCACACAGGCTCAGGAGGAACACGCAGACTCCTGTAAAGTTTAATATTCCTCTGAATTTGTCGTTCAGGGTCACAGACACAAGAAAATGTCTAAACTGAGGAAACCTCCTTTTTATTCAAAAAGACAAACTGAAATCGTTCCGGGTGTAAAATTTATTCACGACGGTGTTGTTTCTTTTACAAAACATGAAATCAATGTCTCGAAGGTCAAAGTTCAAACCAAAAATAGAATCCTCAACATTTCTTGCACTATTTTTGACCTAAATCAGCAGTGAGCTGTGATTTTATTTACAAAATAAATAAACTATAAAAATAGACTGTTGGAGTATTGGGATGGGATGGGATGGCCGTATCGCTCACTCCTGGTAAACTTATGGCTACAATCAGCTGATGTCAAAACAATAACAAACAGAACTTTGGTGGAAATTTCACACCAGCCGATCACCAGCTGGCAAATACGCTAACGTCAGTAAAAAAATTATAATATAAAAAAAATCCTAAACTACAAATGAAAAGCCAAGCTGCCGTTTCTAGATTCGCCTTCAACCGAACTTCTCCGCAGGGCACCAGAGACGGGTCCTCGTTTACCAAAAAAACACAAATAGGAACACAAAAGTGTAAACAGGAAGAGGAAGACTGGATAATCTGGAATGGCTCCAGCCAGTTCTGCTCATACACGGCCATCGTTAACTCGCTCCCGGCAGTTCACATCTTTAAACCGGTTGTCTTTGGTGTTGTAGTGCATCCGTAACGGATGCGTTTGGGCTGCGGTGCAAACGGTATACACTACCTCGCCTTTAGTGTACTTTAAGGAAGGGCACTTATCCACCACCAGCCTGGAGTTGCCCTCTTCCTCCCTGTCGTCTTCCTCCTCTTCGTTCCGTTTCTCTGACCTGTCTCTGAACCTGTCCATCGGAAACATCACCCTCTTCCCGTCGTCTCTGTAAGAGCGCTGGACACTCAGAAACGCCGCCTGATGGTTATTGATGGTCTCTTCCTCTGGTGCGTTGATGCGTTCTCTTGCTTTCCGGCGCTTTAGGAACCAACAGACACAGACCACCACGCAGCAGATCCACAACACCGAGAACAACACACACAGCATCGGAACCAGGTAATCTACACAGACGGAGAGAGGGCAGTGTGTGTGTGTGTGTGGGGGGTGGATATTTAATAAAACAAACACCTCTCCTGGTAGGAAGCATTGCATTCATGTTGAAATGAATATCTAAGACCTGATTGCATAATCAACTTGTGGATCTAGTTTTCACAGAACAGGAATACAATAAACCCCTCCTACTTACCCAATGATGGGGACATAACCTGTGTTTCAACTTTGACTTCTCGCACGGCCAGCAGCAGCGTGCTGTTGTGGTGTTTGGACAGGACGCTGATGATGGAACTGACTACTTCCTGTATGTCCGTGTGATCCTCAGGCACAACACTCTGTTTAAACGACTAAGAGAGACAAGGGGGTGGGGTGTGGAGGTGGCGGCACATTTACATGAATTACTGTAATGACCAGAGTTGCAGGCGAACTGTAAACACAAACAGCCAAACAAATCCAGTGTGAATGAAGTCGCTCGAAGGTGCTGCCGTCGTCTGTGTTGAAGCCGGAGCCCTGTCTCAGAGCCATTTTCTAAAAATACACATCTGGTTTTAAAACAATAAACAGTGACTGCGTTATGAAACGGAGCTGATGGAAAAGATTCAGTGCTCACAAACAAGTGACTGTTATGAAAGACCACAAGCCACAACTGTTTCTTGGAAAAATCCACAAACACATCAGCATTCAATCATTAAAAAAAAAAAAAAAAAAAAAAAAAAAAAAAAAAAAAAGACATTACAGCAGGACACTCATTTATTCTACCCATTAAAGGATTAAAGAATGGAGGGGAGCAGATCACGTCTTATAAACAGTGAGCCTGGATGACCTGAAGTGACATTAGAGGTGTGTATATATGTGTGTGATGTGTTTTATGAGCTCAGGGGGTAAACGTGGGGAAAAAAAAAAAAATTCAACAAACTCAAATGTGTATGTGTTTGGGGGGGGTCAGCAGAGGGGGGGGTGTTTCAAAACAAAGAGATGAGAAAAGAGGAGCAAAGAGGCATAGATAGATAGAGAGAGAGAGAGAGAGAGAGAGACAGACCAGACTGATTGAGAGAGAAACAAATACACCGAAAGAAGCCGACTCAAAGAAAGACAGACAGAAAGATAACAATTCCAGAGACAGACAGTGAAATAGCTTGAGAGAAAGACCGAGCGAGAGAGAGAGAGATAGCGAGCGAGAGAAGGGCCCTGATGTTTAGATAAAGCACTGACATTAGTAAACTTTGATTTGTCTGTAAACTTGGTGATGTAACAGTCTGACACGCACACACATGCACAATACACAGAAAAAAGAATATTTTCAGTGTGACTGATTAAAAATTGAGAAGAGTTTTGTTTGAGATGTAAATTAAAAGCAGCTCTTCTTATAGCTTATGGGATGTGTTTGCAAGTGAAATCCCTCACCATGGCAACTGCCACAACATTACTATTCGATTGTGATCGGTCACAGAGAATAAAGAGGGTGCGGTCTTGAGCAAAAGTTCGTGTGATTGGTAGATATCGGAGTTCGGAACAGATCCCCTCGACAGTTGTTCCCTATGAAACACACACACACACAGCAGGATAAGGATACCTGAGCGTTTGTGATTTTGTAATATCACGCCCGACACGCACATAAATATATATATATTTTTACCATTGGCATACTGTTCATATCAAACAGAAGGGTAACGCGTGCACACTCGCTGTCTGCGTGATTGCTGTTGGGCTGACACTTGGTGCTAATTGGTGGAGAATCAGGATCAGAGCACATGCCCAACAGCTCACATGGTGGGCGGAGACAAAACGGGAAGTGATGCAGCATGCACTCATGACCCCCATTACACTGAGGATCCCGAGAGTTGAGCAGACAGGGCCGACCGCCACAGTGCACCTGAAAGAGAACGGCAGACAGATCAGTGAATAATGCTGATAGTTGGGTTCCACAGTTACATCTGATGAAAATGAAGGGTGCACTTACTTTTGTGCACTTGATATTTCCATTCATGCACTGACAGCTGTTACAGTCGACTTCCCAGTGAGAACCATGAGAAACAGACTCACCCGAGCGCTGGCACACCTTATCCACACTAATGACTACAGAGGGAAGAGAGAGAAAGAAAGAGAGGGACAGACAGAGAGAGAGAGAGAAAACAAGCGAGGGACAGACAGAGAGCGAGCGGAACAGACAGAGCGAGCGAGAGAAATAGAGAGAGACAGAGAGTCAGCGGTAAGTAGACAGACTGATAAATATTAGTTTAGCTGGTCGCTGCACTCACGTTCCTGACAGTGGGATCCGGCTCGGCCCTCGGGACACATACACCGATATGCATTAATCTCGTCTTCACACGTGGCTCCGTACAAGCAGGGAGACGACTGACACTCGTCTATGTCTATCAAAAAAAAAAAGACAGAAAAGGCACTCACATGTACACGTGTGCAGTTTAACTAGAAACGAACACCATCATTAATATTTACTAAAAATAACAGCTCTATTTTCAGAGTATTGTCGTCATGGCCAGATTGAGGAAGAAGTGGACGTGGCCTGTTCAGATACAGTTTAATAATGACTAATGGCAGTTCTTAACAGTATCACTAATTAGCCCAGCGTTCAGAAACGCGATGAATGATCATCTCTTCATGACTTTTCCACATAAATTAATAAATGAGGTAAAAATTCTCTGCTTTCTCCCACACACACCTTTTTCTTAAAATAATTACCATTAGCAGTGAGCTGAACCATAACCCTTCATAAATCACAACCGCACGACTGCTTTAATCTCCGCCCTGACATGTTTGTGACCTCAAGGGAAACCGACACCGCTGGTATATAATCGGAACCACAAGCATGTTTTGGGTAATCCTGATGATAGGATTTTTTTTTTTTAAAGGCAGAAGTAGGTTCATAAATCTGACTGGATTTGTGACAAAAAAAAAAAAAAAAAAAAAACCCCAAAGGAGAAACAAAGATGACATGCTCACTGATGCGACAGTCTGGGCCGGCAAATCCGGGAGCGCACCGACACCGGAACCAGTTCACTCCATCCACACACTCACCTCCGTTATAACTACAGAGAAACAGAGAATGAGAGTTAAAAACATGCGCGCACACACACACGGTAATACTATTTAACTGTCTTACCATGGATGAGGATTACAGTCATCAACATCTATAAAATAAACATAAAAATCTTAAACATTGAAATAACAGCCTTGTTAAGATCAATAAAATGCATGGGCATGGCCTTACTCTCAGTGCATCTAGGCCCCTCCCACCCATCCTTGCAGAAGCAGGTGAAAGCTCTGCCATCTCCAACACACGTCCCGCCATTCGCACATGGTTGAAAGTCGCAGGGGCTGTTCATGACTGCAGAGGTGCAAAGAGAGAAGAGTCGTCAGTGTGATGTTCGTCCTGTCAATGTTCCTGCACTGGGACACTGAAGCTCACCTGAGTTGCAGGTTCTGCCTTCGAAACCATATGGACACACACAGTGGTACGAGTCTCCATTATCAGAGCACGTTCCACCATTTAAACACGTCATGGAGTCACACTGACTCTCTCCTGTCACACACACACACATACACACACACACACACACACACACACACACACACTTTAATCTGAAATCATCTTTACATCACAATATATACAGAATTGTACAAGCATGCATGATGGGAAAATCACACACACACACCAAACCTACATACACAAATCCTACCCTTTTCGTTATCTTCATCAACGACCTACCAGATATGGTTCAATCCACAGTTTACCTTTTTGCAGATGATACTAAGATATTCAAGATTGTGAAAGACAATTCGGATAATTCTACAAGAAGATCTGGAGAAAATAGAGAAATGGAGCGATATGTGGCTGCTGAAATTTCAGCCCGCCAAATGCAAACATATGCATCTAGGTAAATCAGATCCTGAACTGGACATGGAGTACGAGCTTATGGGCGACAAGCTGGAGAAAGTGCGGGTAGAAAAGGACATTGGTGTGTTAGTAGATAAACTCTCATTCGAAGAACATATTCATGAGAAAGTAAGAAAAACCAACACAACCAGAAGAACTTTCGCTAATCTAAACCTTTACACCAATATACAGACGCTCCCTGACTTACGTTTTTAATTGGTTTCGGACGGCCGAACGCAAGTTGAAAGTGAACGCAAGTTGTTACAGTGACGTATGACGTGTTATGTATGACACTGTACTATACATCCATAAATACCATTACCGTATCTCATAAAACACCCCTAAATCAATTATTATAAACATTGTAAAATAATATCAAATAATATCAACATTAATTTCAAATAAGTCACTTATTTATACCAACTCACTTTACATTAAGTTTAAAACAGTCAATCAACGCTTACAATATGTGAAGCGCTCAAAACCGAAAGTAGTGTACTTGCAAAAGTAGTGAACTTGCTGTGGGTTATACGGACTTCCGGTTTTTCAAGCGCGCAAGGGTGCTGAACTCGTTTAGAACACAGCCTGCACTGATGTGAATCACCGGCAGAGCAGAGAGTTCTCTTTTCTTTTGTGGATTCGGGGTTTCATATTTCACAACTCTCTTTGCTGAACTGAGTATGCATGGGAGATTGTGCCGATCTGAGCAGATAGTTAATTCATCTCTATGTATGAGACTTGCACCCATGCTAGTAGGCTTACGCTTCTGACCAACCATATTTGCTTCGGGTTACAAAAGTCCGCAAAACAGTGTCAACACAAAAATCACAGAGACGACGTCTTAACACAATGGTACACGCTCTATATATATATATATATATAGATGCAACTAAGCAAGTACAAGGACTATCCCACCTCAATTATCGAGGCAATATGATTGAGCTGTATAAGATAACCCAAGGAAAGTATGACAAGTCTATCACCACCTTCATTCAGATGAGAGGAGACTCCATAAAGAGGAGCAGTCGAGGCCATGACAAGAAAATCTTGATTACAAGAGCAAATACCAGAATAAGGAAATACTCATTCCAATGTCGTTCAGCTAACATCTGGAACACTCTACCGCCGCAAGTGGTCAATGCCCCAATCAATCAACAGCTTTAAAAACAGACTAGACAAACTATGGGAAGATCAAGAAATTCGACACAACCATAGGGCTGAGATCGATGCACCAGGATATGCCAGAACACTTGAGCCCAGAGTAGAGGAATCCCCTGGGACCTGATCTGGAACAACCTCTAAGTAACTCTAAGTAAGTAAGTAACACGCACACTCACGTGATTGACAGGTCTTGCCCTTCCAGTCGCCTGTGCAGCGGCAGGAGAAGTCATTGGCCAGGTTAACACAGAGCCCACCGTTCATACACGGCTCAGACTCGCACTCGTTCACCGCTGCACACAGAAACCAGGGGAATACAGCGATGTGGAAAGAAAGAAAAAAGGAGAGGAGAAGTGAGGAAAAAATGAGAGGTAAAGAAAGAAGACTGACCATGTTCACAGAGCCGACCCTTCCATCCTTTGCGGCAGACACAACTAAATGCGTTAATGCCATCTAAACACGTTCCTCCATTCTCACACGGTGACCCGGCACAGTCGTTAACATCTGTACAGGAGACAACAATGTTTATATAACATTACAAACCATTATCATCAAATTAAAACTTTGATATGTGAAACTACTATTATAATCATGTGGTAACGAGGTTGTTTTCTAAAATATTCATTTCATAAGCCTTCAGTAATGATGACCGTATTGGTCTCAGTGTGTGCGCGTGCGCGGGAGACTTGTCTATAACTCACTCTCGTGGCAGTAGGTCCCTGTAAATCCTAATAGACAGGCACAGGTAAAGTTGCCTCCTGATTGGCTGACGCATCGGCCATGTGGGCCACACACGCTGGATGAAATATGGTATGCCTCTTTTTGGCTGGAGCTGTTCTTCACAGAAATTGTGCAGCTGTCAATCACTAGAAGCACAGCAGAAGTATATTCCGTATTACCTTTGTGCTTTTTATCACGATTCATGCATTTAAAAGCAGTGCTATTTGCAATGCTGAAGTCTGGTGTGTTGTTTGTGTAAAGTTAAATTTCCCACATCTCCACGGTAGTAGATTACTCAACACCCAAGTGTTTCACTGATTTATTTAGCTATTAGTTAGCATTTAATTTGTAAACGTTCATCACATGAAACATTTAAAATACGCTGCTTGTCATGTGGTTAAAAAAAAAAAAAAAAAAACCTATAGCGTAAAAGCTTCCTGTCCTGAGGATGTAAACTTCAGCTTGTACTGTCAGAAAGCATCGACACCAGAAACTCGTAAAAATTACCTTCTGGAAAACTCCATCTCACCAACGCTGATTTGAAAATGAATCTCTGTATCAGGGATCAGAGACGAGTGCACCAACATAACTCTACTATCGTCAGAGCAGCACTGGTGGAAAACTAATCAACACCTTTGACCAATCAGAATGAAGTACTGTGATATCAGCACAGTGGTGCGTCACCTTGACAAAAACTGATCTTGCAGTGGTCTGTCATCTCAGCACAGGTCCTGCCCTCATAACCATCAGAGCACTGGCAGTAGAACCCTGATGACAGGGTGTGGCACTGAGCTTTATTAACACACGGGTTCGGAACACATGGGTCCACCTGTACCTGCAGCACCAGAGAGATGATAAAGTTTAATGGAACAGTGAAGAGAGGGGGGGGGAGTGAGAGAGGCAGAGAGAGAATGAGAAGGCGAGAGCCAGAGAGAGAGAGAGAGCGAGAAAGAAGGTGAGAGCGTGTGAGGGGGGAGGATGCGTGTATTCGTCACCTCGCAGTGTGTTCCTGTATATCCATTCGCACACTGACACTGGTAGGAGGAGCGCATGGCATGACACTGACCGCCGTTCTTACACAGTGAGCTCACGCATGCGCTCTGCTGCACCTCACAGTGCTTTCCCACAAACCCCGGCTGACACTGGCACAGATAACCATGACGCCCATCCTACAAACACACACACACACACACACACACACCGAATGCTATGTTTGATTTATTGAGATCATTATGAACCCCTGATTGTTATGACGGTGAGAGGTGTTTGCACTCAGAAAGGAAAAGTGTACAAGACGGTGTTGAGGCCAGCGATGTTGTATGGTTTAGAAACAGTGGCATTGAGGAAAAGACAGGAGGCAGAGCTGGAGGTTGCAGAGATTCTCTTTGGGAGTAACGAGGATGGATAGGATCAGGAATGAGTACATCAGAGGGACAGCACATGTAAGACGATTTGGAGACAAAGTCAGAGAGGTTAGATTGAGATGGTTTGGACATGTACAGAGGAGGGATAGTGAGTATATTGGTAGTAGGATGCTGAGGTTGGAACTGCTAGGCAGAAGGCCTAGAAGACCACCAAAGAGACAATTCATGGACGTGGCGAAGGAGGACATGAAGGCAGTTGGTGTAAGAGAAGATGCAGAGGATAGGGTGAGATGAGGCAGATGATTCGCTGTGGCGAAGCCTGAAGGGAACAACCGAAAGGCAAAGAAGAAGGTGTTTATACTCACCACACATGTCCCGCCGTTCTGACACTGTCCATAACACATGCGAAGATCTACAAATCCACAGAGATTAAGGGAACTTCAACACCTTTTTATTTCAGTGAAGCAGTATTTTGATCGGCAGAAAAGCGGAAATTTGTCCGGACAGAATTTACAAGCCTCAAATGTAGTCGACTTTGCAACGGTCTCCTTGAAAGGCAGGGCTCTGAAGGGGCGGAGTCAACCTGAGCACCATAAAAATGTCATGGAGCTCATGACATCTTTCTGACATCATTCTGCTTTTTCTAAACCGTCTCATACAAATGTTTCATATTTTTACTGTGTGATGATTCAACAAAAATAAATGTTTTTATGAAATAAATTAAATTAACTTCATTTTAAAAAAAATGGATGAGAAAAATTGAGTAACTTTTTTGAGATTATTGATGTACCTTGAGTTACGAATTTAATCCATTCCAAGGGCAAGCTTGTAAGTCAAAAAGTTTGTTAGATAAAACAAAAATTCCCATCGGAAATAATAGAAAACCAATTAATCCGTTTGAACCCCCTCCCAAACTCCTAACACAAACACGTATATTTGACCTAATATATTCAAGATAACCATTTAAAAACAATAAATATTTCATAATAATAATACATGTACATTAACATTAATAATAAATAAAACAAGAATAAACAATAAGTCAACTAACCCTTCCGATCATCGACTGCGTCAAAGATGTCCCATGGGCACAAAGATGTCACGTGGGCAGGCATGAGATGGTGCGTAATAGGGAAGGAGAAGGAGAGAATTTTATGCGTGTGCACGCTACGAATGCCAGCAAGGAAAGGCTCGTGGTGAGCTCCCACAAGGCCAGTGCTTCTCAAATAGTGGGGTGCGCCCCCCTTGGGGGGCATGGAATGATGCCGGGGGGCACGTATGACCCTGGGGAATATGCTTTTTTGCCATACTGTACTAGAATTAAGTGTAATTGCACCTCCACTAGAGTAGGTGGCAGTGGCGCTCTCACTGTGTTCTCTATGGTGTAGGACAGGGGTGCTCAATCCTGCTCCTGGAGATCTACCTCCCAGAAGACATTCACTCCAACCCTAATCACGCCCACCTAACCATCCAATCATCTCATCAAGACCTGACTGGATCTTACATGTCACATGGGCCACATTAGGGTTGGAGATAAAGTCATCTGGAAGGTAGATCTCCAGGAGCAGGATAAACGCACTGAGGAAAATGATAAAATCCAGTAAACACGGGGCGCTGGGGGGTGAAATGTTTTTTTTTTCTTCCTATAGGGGGCATCACTGAAAATAATTGTGAAGCACAACACAAGGCGTTCTCGGAGAAATACTTGCAGAAGAATGCGAGGCTAATCGGCCATGAAAAGCCATTTCCCCAGCAGAGCTCAAATAAAAATTTTGCTGGTTGGACGGGGCAGATTTTTGGTACAATCAAAGCTCGTATCATGGAAAATTTGTTATAAAAGACACTTGTAAGTCAAGGTACCATTGTGGGTGTGTGTGTGTATTTTTCATATATATATATATATATATATATATATATATATAAAAATGCTTTTTACGACTGGACACCTATGATGAGACTGGTTTTGTCTAGTGAGAGCCTCTCTTCCATTAACCTTCATGATCGACTACATTTGATTTCATACAGAAAGTGGAAAAGCAGAAAGTGTTAAAGTACAAATCCTTTCAAAACGCAGGGTGTGTTTGCAGTTAATGAAGCGTAACTCTTGTGATATCCCTTTTACATGTCTCTCCGCTTTAAATAGAAATCGATTTTTAATTTTTGTTTCTCGACTCATTTCACTTCAGATCAAAACCTTCAGTGCGTGAACATGCGCACAGAGCAGAAGAGCTGAGCAGCAAGTCATGCAGGAAACGAGGAGACGACCCCCAGAGCGAGTCGTACAGAGGGATGATGTTTATGATCAGATCTCTTCATCTCTGACTATGGAACAGGTCACTACCTCAATTCTCTCATCATACAGTTTTACTTACGTTTCCTTCAGGAGAAATGATTTATCATTATCATCATGAGAATAGAATGTGAAAGATAAAAGGAAATTCATGAAAAACAGGGAAAGAAATGACTGATGCTGAAATACTGACTGATGTCACAGTTCGGTCCCGCCCACCCTGGATAGCAGGCACAATGATATCCACCAATCAGATTTTTACATGAGTACGAGTTCACACAAGGCTTCTTTGCACACTCATTCGCGTCTGTGAAAGACAGAGAGAAACGGGATGAAGCCGAGGGCAGACGCTCGAGTTCAGACCTTTCAGCACAGGCATTTGAATACAGCCATTTGAGCACAGAAGCTCAACTATATAGTGGTACCTCACCTTAGGAAATTAATCCGTCCCAGCGCCTTTTTCGTAACATGCATTTTTCGTAAGTAGAGGTGCATTTTACATGTAAAACGCTTGATTCGTTCCAAGGCTCACTACCCAATACTACCCCCATAAACCCTTTAAAAATGATAAAAGTACACCAATTTTGTATGGAATGTGTGTTAAAAGTAAAAGAAAATTGTTTACCTTTTTTTTTAAATCTCTCGAACCACCCATGCAACGCTTTAAAGTCCGGGAGTTGCTGGTCTGAAGGACCCTCACCCCCACCCTCCTTCACGAGGTCCTTAAATATGGCGGTTGCTTTTTCTGAAATAATCACCTTCATTACTGTATCTCCGCTTTTAATGCCTCCTTCCGCTTCAATATCATCCAGTTTGTAGAGGGGTTTCGGTCATACTCCTTTGCGATTTCACTCAACCACATCCCACTATCGTATTTTTTTTATTATCTCATGCTTCACTTCGGTTGATAACGGAGCCCGCTTCTTTTCAGTCTCACCAGGAATCACTTTCTTGGGGCTCATGATTAATAACAAAAATAACACTGCAATGAGCACACTCAAAAAACTCACGAACCAACAGTACAACTCTCCTTCAAGCGTGTGTGTTGAACAATGGGTCAAAGGCACACGAAAAGCATTATGGGTCCAGTCCTGTGTTATGGAGATTCAGCTCCCTCCTAGCCAATGGGAAACCAGTGGGGCAGGGTGTTGGGAGAGAACCAATGGGAAAGGAACTCTCGCATTGTTTTATGGTGTATTTGAATTTTTGAGATGTCGCTTTCGTAATGTGAACTTGTTTCGTAACCAGAGACAAAAATTTAAGGAAAACGCGTTTCGTAACCTAAACTTTTTGTTTGGTAAAGACTTTCGTAAAGTGAGGTACCACTGTACATGCTAGAGTACAGACACTAAGCTACATACAAGTGCAGACGCTTGGGTACAGACGCTCAGTGTCCGAATTTCAAACTCGTGTCTCAGGGAAGAAACCTGATGTTCCTGCCTTCTTCCCTCGAATGGCAGTCATGCACTTTATTCACTTCAGCCACATCACAGCTTGACTTCTTTACAGCGAGAGAAACTTCGCAGGGCTTCAATCTGTGTGGAGTGAATACCGCACTGCTTCTCTGCATCTCTCTCATTGTACTCCATCTCTCGATTTCTCATTCTCCCTCAGTCTCTCACTCTCCACATCCATCTCCTCCTCTCTCCCCATTTCTTTCCCTCTTGCTGTAACTCATTCACTTTGCGATCTCTGATTCACTCCATCTCATTCCTTCTCTCTGCCCCTCATCACCGTCTCTCTCTCCCCATCTCTTGTTCACACTCTTCAAATCTCTGATGCACTCTTTCACACTCACGCATGCTCTCTACCCAGTATTCCCCTGTGAGAGTAAATTTAGCACGTGAGTGGAGGTCTCCAAAGCTGGAGTTATATTTAGATTCACTTGGGTTACTGATAACGTACAGCTTTCTGAAACAGATGAGCAGCCTGACGTGTGTGTGTACACACACACACACACACACACACACACACACTGTAGACATCCTGTTAAATAAAATATGTGTTAATTCTGCACACAATCAATTCCATAAAATCCAAGACACACACTTTCCTACCTATCTGGCAGGTTTTTCCTGTCCATTGTGGTCGACACACACATTTGAAGCTGTTGTCTTGATCCACGCAGGTTCCTCCATGTGCACAAGGACTCGACATGCACTCGTCTATGTCTATAACACACACGCATACAAGCACAAGCACACACACACGTCTTTTTGGGGGGGGAAAAAAAAAAAAAAAAAAAAAAAAAATCAAGGTGATGGGGTGATTAACTTTGTGTTTCACGGAGAGTCTCATATGGTCAGCACCTGATATTCATTACACAATCTAGTTAGTGTGTGTGTGTGTGTGTGTGTGTGTGTGTGAGTGAGAGAGAGAGAGAGAGAGAGAGAGAGAGAGAGAGACTCGAGTCTTAGTGATTGAGTTCAAGATTTTAATATATCTGTGCAAGAGCAAACTTTGACCTCTGACCTTTGGCACATGTTGCCCCTGACCACCCTGATGGGCAGTGGCATTTGAATCCTGATAAATTCTCATGGCATGTCCCGCCGTTGGCACAAGGGTTTGACATGCATGCGTGTTCCACTAGACGATATTCACACACACACAAACACACACACACAAACACACACATCAATAAAGTGTGTGCCCTTGTTGATGTCATATTCTGTGTACAATAAACGCTATAAAGTTCCTCACCGAGCTCACAGTTCTTGCCCGAGTATCCGTTGAGACAAATACAGCGGTACTCGTCTGGCTCGCTGTTCATACAGGTTCCTCTGTTCATACATGGCCGGTGAGTCCCGCAGTAATTCAGATCTGTTCAAGAGTGTGTCACTTAATTCTCCAAACTTCTCAGCTCACCAAAAACTACACCAAGAAACTGGCAAGCTAACATCTAGCTAATGATACATAAAGTCACGTTCTTCCTGAGGAACCTCAGATCATGGGTACACAGGGTGTACGTGCACCCCCCACCCCCCACAGCAGGAGTGGAGTTCTGCTGGACAAGAAATTATGTGTATTCACAATCTTATAAATAAACTTAATGACTGTTATTGAAGAGAAAGTCTGAGAAGTTCCGCATGACTAGAATCAGGAAGTAAACGGGAAGTTAACGTGTAACAGGCACTGCGCATGTGCACACCCGAGCTGACCACTCAACATACATAATATTATCAGTAAGCAAATAATAGCTGAACACTGTCAGTCAAACAAAGTGCGAGTGTGAGAATAAAGCACAGTTTGTTAGTCCCGCCTCCAGCTCCTGCACATGTGTCAGAACACAAACATTGATGCACAGAGAATAAATGGATAAAATAATTATAAGCCATCCAGCCTGGATCTGCAGCCTAATGCACAGTACTTTTATAAAGTTAATAGTATGTTTTTGTGCTGTAGATGTAGTTTGAATATATATTTGAGAATGTTTTTGGTTGAACTATAATATTTGCTTCATGTTCTGAGAGTAATACAGTGATACCTCTGCTCACGAACATAATTGGTTCCCTGAAAGTGTGTGTGAGGCGAAAAGTTCGTCTTCCGAACATTTATTTCCCATAAGAAACCATTAAAATGAGAATAATCCGTTCCCAGGTCCCCATAAAACAATTTTCTACTAAATAAGCCTTAAAACTACACAAAAATATACCTTATTTTATGTATAATAAATGTGCTCTTGTATTGTAATTAAAGAAATAAACTGTATTGTATAATAAAGTGGTTTTATTTACCTTTGTGATGGTAGTTGATGGCTTGATGGAATGGAGTGGGAGGGAGAGGGAGGGACTTACTGTTTGGAAGGAGTGTTTGGAAACGCCTACTGTTTGGAAACACCTTTAGCCACACACGCACCCTTAATAGCTTCCTTGTTCCTTGTACTGGTACTGGGACGCTAAGTCACACAAACGCACACCTCGTTCGTGTTTTTCAATGATCTCCGCCTGTGGTGGGGTCTTTGTCGGTCCCATAATAGCAAAAGTACACTCAATATGGTCCAAAATGTCTATCAAACACAAACCACTTCCGCATTCAAAGAAAGGGGGTGACGAACTGTGACGCCGTGAGCGTGCGTCAACTTCTCGTGGCCGCCACCGTGGCGCTGTTCGACCGCGTGGTTTGGTTCGTCCGCCGAAAACTAGTTCGTCAGCAGAGACTATATGCTCACAAATTTAATGTTCTTGAGGCGAAAAGTTCGTGATCTTAAGCGTTCGTCAGCGGAGGTTTTACTGTATATGAATTGTCTTCTGCTGAAAAACTGTCCGTGTTGTTGGCATGAGATTCCATGTTGTTTATATCCGATAATATGCTGTGATATGCATGCACTATATTTCATGTGGTACTTTGTACCAACCCAGTGACGTCATGGTAACTTTGTGTAAGCGGGCACTTAGTAATGGCGGCTTTCGGGTCAATAACTTGTACAACAAGCACATAAAATAAAACCGCTGTGTGTGCAATGGTTTATTTGATATAAAATTTAAGCCACAATCCCTTCAATAAACTATACTTAAGCTACTGACAACTTGTTTAGTTGCCGTTTCATTTCCCCTTTAAGGCTTAGGCCTATAGCCCCTGAGACTCGAGTTCCGGTCAA
Organism: Plotosus lineatus; assembly: GCA_024760905.1. NCBI lineage: Eukaryota > Metazoa > Chordata > Actinopteri > Siluriformes > Plotosidae > Plotosus > Plotosus lineatus. The sequence goes on along the minus strand of CM045736.1, from coordinate 3,320,083 downwards.
CCGAGATGTGCACCCCAACTCATCTGACTTTGACATGTGAAACAACAATATTAACAAGAATGCTCTCATGCACGCGTGACAAATGAGCTGCTACTATTGCCGTGTATTGTGTGTTTTTATGCACCAAGTTATTTATTTTTGTTTACAACACTAAAGGTTTTGATTTGCATAGATGTTTAATTTGTGTCGGAGCAAAAAATATAAAAAAAAGTGCTTCCCAGTTTTAAAGGAAGTGAAAATGATCACCTTTGTCACAGAGAAGCCCTCCCCAGTTCTTCTCACAGAGACAGTCCCACTTCTTTACACACGTGCCGTGGACGCAGCCCGGGTATGGCGTACACTCGTCGCAAAGAGGACCCTGCCAGCCATAACTACACCTGGAGCAGAACAGACACACCAGTTTTTAATTTTGTAAATCCTAATAAAAATTAAACACAGCAGTTAGTAATTCAGCAAAAAATTAATTTGGAACGTGGCCAAGATCCCAGTGTGAGGATTATGGATTACGTGTGTGATCTTTGAAGACGGTGAGGGAAGTGAGAACATGAGCCGAGACGCTAATGTTTATCATCATAAACAGATAAAAGGCGCCGTTACATTCTTTAAAAAAAAAAAAAAAAAAAAAAGACTGCTGGAGCATCAGAGAGGAGAAACACTCTTACAGTTACTTTGTAACATCTCACACACACACACAGTGAGAGGTTAACTTATCAGTTGGTTTAGGGTGGTGTGGTGTTATAATGCTGTTGGTGGCAATCTTGTTCCAGCTGTCTCCACATTTCATTCAGAACTATTTCAAGCCATTCACGTGTGTGTGCATACATATTGTTTGAGTGCGAAGTGTGTGTGATATGTATGTAGTGTGTATCTGAGCTGTGTATGTGTCATGATTGGATGTGAGCTGTGTGTGGTGTGGTATTTATTTAGTCTGTGTGTGTATAATGTTTGGATGTGGGGAGTGTAGTATGTATGTAGTGTGTATGTGGACTGTGTGTGCAATGTTTGGATGTGGGAGGTTTGATATATATGGAGTCTGTGTGTGTGTATGTAGTCTGTGTCTGTCTGTCTGTGTGTGTAGTCTCTGTATGTGTGATTTTTGGATGTGGAGGTGTGGTATGCATGTTATCGGTGTGGGTGTGTGTAATGTTTGGATGTGGGGGGTGGTATGCATGTAGTCTGTGTGTGTATAATGTCTGGATTTGGGGGTTGGTATGTATGTAGCGTGTATGTGGACTGTGTGTGTGTGTGTAATATTTGGATGTGGGGGTGTGGTATGTATATAGTGTGTATGTGGACTGTGTGTGTGTAATATTTGGATGTGGGGGTGTGGTATGTATGTAGTGTGTATGTGGACTGTGTGTTTGTGTAATATTTGGATGTGGGGGTGTGGTATGTATGCGGTATGTATGTGGACTGTAGGCTTGTGTAATATTTGGATGTGGGGGGTGTGGTATGTATGTAGTGTGTATGTGGACTGTGTGTGTGTAATATTTGGATGTGGGGGTGTGGTATGTATGTAGTGTGTATGTGGAATATTTGGATGTGGGGGGTGTGGTATGTATGCAGTATATATGTGGACCGTGTGTGTGTGTGTGTGTGTGTGTGTGAGATATTTGGATGTGGGGGGTGTGGTATGTATGTAGTCCGTGTGTGGACTGCGTGTGTGTGTATGTGTGGTATGTATGTAGTGTGTACAGTAGGCCCTTGACTATTTGTGGTTTTGCACTCACGGTTTGCATATTCGCGGACTGCCGAGCAACTGACACATCATTCAATTTCAGCCATTGGCTGTCTTCCTTCCTGCTGATTGGTTGAGATGATGTCACGCTCCTTTTTCCTCATTCACGCACAAGTTGGTCAATGAGCCTTTTTTTAGTGCGTTTTAATTTCTAGTTAAGCTCTATGATGCCATTCAAACACTCCGAGTCTTTGGCTAAGCAATAGAAAAAGGTAATGACGTTGGATGTCTCTTCTGAAGACATAAGACTTTCTCCTGAAGAAACGAGTTTCCTCTGAAGTCCCTGAAGAGGAATAATCTTCTGAACTGTTGTAAAGCTGTAGTATTAAAGTCTTTTTCAATTATTATTCCAGTACAGTGCCTAGTTAAATGTTTAGAATGTGTGTGTCTGCTTTCTCCAGCTCCCACCGAGGGGTGTGCCTGAGCTGCTCGGACTGAATGCAGTTTATACATGAATTAAGTAATCTCATTTACTCCCTATAAACACACGGAGCTTGTGAGACGAAGCGCGGCTTATCCAGACTTATATCTTTCAAGTTAGCAAGTGCACTTGCGCACTTAAAAGTTCAAGCTCCGTGTGTCACCTGAAACAAACACCTCATATTCACCTAATATTCAAAGGATATGTATGTAGTGTGTATATATGAGCTGTGTGTGTAATGTTTGGATGTGGTATGTATGTAGTGTGTATATGAGCTGTGTGTGTGATGTTTGGGTGTATGTATGTAGTGTGTATATGAGCTGTGTGTGTGATGATACATTCATACTACACACTACATTCATACCCCCACACCCAGAGAACAGTAACGCTGTGTAGACTTACTTGCACCGACCCGGGACGGCACAACTTCCATGCAGCTCACTGCAGCCCTGCTTACAGATCGCTATCCTCACACACACACACACATACAATTTAACAAATAAAATACAAATAAACAGACATTTAAATAAAGTAATACTGTATTGATATTGAATATTTTGAACTATATATAAAACTTAAAAAAAAAAAATTCTCCATCTGGCCCTGCAGTGTGACACCTACAGAGAAGATCCAAACCCTCTTCAAGCCCCGCCCCTAGGTCAGGCAGGGAAAGGTCTGCATGTTCTTTCCTCCCACAACTGGATCTTCTACGAAAGCTTTCAAAAAGCAATGTTAATCTATCAACACACACAAACAAAATCACAAGCACCTTTCTTGCAGTTGGGTCCAGTCCATCCCTCCAAACACTGCTGGTTACCTTGGTGATCGCACTCATAATGTCCAAACGTGTCGTCACGGGGTCGGCACAGTCTGTTGCATTTGTTGCCGTAGTAATGGCGATCACAGCGCACACAGACACTGTACTGGAAACTGGCGGCGAGGCCTCGGTGCTCAGTCAGCTGACACTCATCACCGGGGTTCATCTTCCCTCGAGACACACTTTGCTCGATCAGCTGCTCATCATCTGTCACATCATGCATGCGCGCGCACACACACACACACACACACACACACACACACACACACACACACACACACACACACACACACACACACACACACACACGATATTTATTGAGCAGGTACAAAAAAAAAAACCCCCGCACACACCACAGGATTCTGGCCTGTGATTGGTCAGGTGTTGGTTAGTGCTCTATAGCCACTGTGAATCTTCTTTTCCTTTTGGCTGCTCCCTTCAGGGGTCGCCACAGCAAATCATCCGCCTCCATCTCACCCTGTCCTCTGCATCTTCTTCTCCAAGTCCAACGACCTTCCCACATGCATCAATCTCTTCTTTGGTCTTCTGCCTGGTAGTTCCAACCTCAGCATCCTACTGCCAATATACTCACTATCCCTCCTCTGCACATGTCCAAACCATCTCAATCTAGCCTCTCTGACTTTGTCTCCAAAACATCTTACATGTGCTGTCCCTCTGATGTACTCATTTCTGATCCTATCAATGCTCGTTACTCCCAGAGAGAACCTCAGCATTTTCATCTCTCCTACCTCCAACTCTGCCTCCGGTCTTTTCCTCAGCGCCACTGTTTCTAAACTATACAACATCGTTGGCCTCAACACCGTCTTGTACACTTTTCCTTTCATTCTTGCTGACACTCTCCTATCACACTTCACACCGGACACTTTTCTCCAACCATTCCAGCCTGCCTGCACACGCTTCTTCACCTCTTTTCCACACTCTCCATTGCTCTGGATTGTTGAGTAAGTACTTAAAATCCTCCACCTTCATTATCTCTGCTCCCTTTAACCTCACCATTCCTCCTGGGTCCTTCTCGTTCACACACATGTATTCTGATTTTCTGAGGATAACCTTCATTCCTCTCCTTTCCAGGGCATACCTCCACCTCTCTAAATTTTCCTCCACTTGTTCTCTGCTCTCGCTACAGATCACGATGTCATCTGCAAACATCATAGTCCATGGAGATTCTTGCCTAACCTCGTCTGTCACCCTGTCCATCACCATAACAAACAAGAAGTGGCTCGAAGCTGACCCTTGATGCAGTCCCACCTCCACCTTGAATTCGTCGGTCACACCTCACCACTGTCTTACATCTCTCATACATGTCCTGCACCACTCTAACATACTTCTCTGCCACTCCAGACTTCCTCATGCAATACCACAGTTCTTCTCTTGGCACCCTGTCATATGCTTTTTCCAGATCCACAAAGGCACAATGCAGTTCCTTCTGACCTTCTCTGTACTTCTCTATTAACATCCTCAAAGCAAACATTGCATCGGCAGTGCTCTTTCTTGGCATGAAACCAAACTGTTGTTCACAAATGCTGACCTCTGCCCTTAGTCTAGCTTCCACTATTCTTTCCTATAACTTCATCGTATGGCTCATCAACTTTATCCCTCTGTAGTTGCCGGAACTCTGCACGTCTCCCTTGTTCTTAAAAATGGGCACCAGCACACTTCTCCTCCATTCCTCTGGCATCTGCTCACTCTCTCGGACCTTGTTGAACGGTCACCTCTTCTACTCTTTTTTTCTCTCTCTCATTTTCCTCATTTATCAGCTCTTCAAAGTACTCTTTCCATCTTCCCAGCACACTTCTGTCATCAGTCAATACATTTCCCTCTCTGTCCTTTATCAATCTAACTTGCTGCACGTCCTTCCCATCTCTATCTCTCTGCTGTGCCAACCTGGAAAGATCATTTTCTCCCTCCTTACTGTCCAACCCATCATATAAGTCATCATACACCCTCTGTTTGGCCTTAGCCACTGCTACTTTCGCCTAACGCTGTCTCCCTGTACTCCCGTTTACTCTCTTCGGTCCTCTCAATGTCCCACTTCTTAGCTAACCTCTTCCTTTGTACACACTCCTGCACTTCCTCATTCCACCACCAAGTCTCCTTATCTACTTTCCTTCCAGAGGACACACCAAGTACTCTCCTACCTGTGTCCCTGTTCACATTTGTTGTGGTTGTCCAGTCATCTGGAAGCACTTCCTGGCCACCCAAAGCCTGTTTCAACTCTTCCTTGAAGACAACACGACACTCTTCCTTTTTCAACTTCCACCACTTTGCCTTCTGCTCTGCCTTCTTCACCTTCCTCATCATCAGCGTCATCCTGCACACCACCATTCTATGCTGTTTGGCAACACTCTCACTCACTACTACTTTGCAGTCACTGACTTCCTTCAAATTACATCACCTACACAAGATGTAGTCTACCTGTGTGCTCCTACCTCCGCTTTTATAAGTCACCCTATGCTCCTGTTTCTTCTGGAAGAAAGTATTCCCCACAGCCATTTCCATCCTTTTTGCAAAATCGATCAACATCTGTCCTTCTGTGTTCCTGTCCTGGATACCAAACCTGCCCATCACCTCCTCGTCCCCTCTGTTGCCTCCACCAACATGTCCATTGAAGTCTGCCCCAATGACCACTCTTTCACCTCTGGGGGTACTCTGGGGGTGCATCATGTCAGCCAGCTCTCTACCTTTTCCTGTCATAGTTCCAACATTCAAGGTCACTGCTCTCAGACCTAGGCTCATGCCTTTCCTCTTCTCTCTCTGCCTACGGACACGCCTCCCGCCTCTCCTTCTTCGACGTCTTCGACCAACAGTAGTCCAATTTCCATCAGCATCCTGTTGATTGACAGCACTGATGGTGGTCGTTGTTAACCCGGCCTCGACCGAGCCGGTATGGAGGTAATACTTCTGATTTGCATCATAAAAGTTTGGCATTGGTTTTACTGGTTAGTGTCTCCCCCGCCTCATGGCCGCTCTGAATAACAGCTGATTATTAATACAGACTAGTTCCAATTATCCGGCATCTGATACAGGCCTTATTTAATGTCACTGTTTTAAAATGCGGAACAATAAAGGACCCTACTTTGTATAAAGGTATGGTTGCGCTCGAGGGACCGCCAATCAAAGCAAAACACTGGCCTTTGTTTATATTTGTATGAGTGTTTGTGTGTGTGAGTGAGCAGGTCTGTTATTTTGTGTTGTGGCTTCTTTTTATTTTGACTTTTTTTTTTAATTTATCAATGTAATTATTGTGCATAGTCTTTGTTTTTTAGTATTCTACTATTTTTGCCAAGTAATATTGTGCACATTGTTATTCTTTTACTCTCAATTTAATTTACATGTATTTGTGGGAACGTCCTGATATACTGGCAAAATTGATTTTCCAGTACCTGTTCGTCCGGAAGGTGCCGGGTAATTGGAACCAGTCTGTATATTCTTGTTTCTCTGGTAACAATTGATTGACAAGCACGTGCATATCAAATAATTTGGAGGAAAATAAAGGGTCATGTTTTCTGGTAATCAGAATTTTTATGGAAGGAGTGTCCAGTGTCGGCATGCTGCACTGCTCCGAGCTTAAGTTGTAGCAAAAGACGAAGAGGATAAAAATTAATAAAGTAAAAGAGAAAAACAGGAAGCTGTTATTCTGTCAAGAGAGCAAGAGTCACTCCATCTGCTTCAACTGTGCCACCTCTCCACCTTTAAGGATCTTCCTCCACCAGCACAGTGGTATGATATTCGGTGTACATTTTCCCTGAGAAGCTGCGGTGTAAATCCTGTATTAATCTCCTCCTCACCGTGTTATTTTATATTTGTATAACTGGATGGCAGCCAGTGCGACACCCTTCCACAACAACACTGCTCTCTCGGAAGCGAAGGAATTCTCTGATGGCTCTTTAGTGTTTACGGCTTCCGTTTAAGACTGCACGGGGCGACTCGGAGAAACGGCGGAAAAGAGAAAACATAAAAACCCAGGCGGCAGGCTGCTAGAGCTCGATAAAGTCGACAGCCCGTGCCCTTTCCTGCTTTTCTCAAAGTTTTAAAAGAAACTCTCTCTATCTCTCAGGAAGCAGGAGTCTTCGAAATCTCAGACTGTCGGAGAGCCAGAGAGGAAATAATACGGGCGAATTGATGCGGAAGGGCGACCAGGGGAAACTCTCTCCATCTCTCTCTCTCTCCAGTCCAAGACAACATGACCTTTATCACATTTCCAGTTGTTCATTTATTAAAACTTCCATCAACACTTCCTGTTTTCTCTTACACAAGCTCTATCTTGGCCACACCTCCAAGAGCAAACATGAAAAAGCTTTGGCAATGTGAATCAGTGATAAAAATTACACAAAACATAGAAGTGAGTAAAAACAACTGTTATGATTTTTCTTCCTCAACAAAAAAAAAAACAACCAAACAAACAAACATTCTAGATTACATTACGGTAGATTGACTCACACATTATGTCAATATTTCTGTGCAGAACGTTCCTCATATTCTCCACTCTTGGAACAGAAACGAAATTCCATTTTGGACCAAGGTCAGAACTCTTAAGCAGACCAATTCATCATCAAGCCAAATACAGAAGGCCCCCCGTCATTCGCGATGGTTGCGTTCCACCCCTACCCATGGACCCTGAAAATCCGCAAATATTGATGCAGTTTTAAAACCCTATGTATGATCTTACATACGCAAAAATCTGCTTGTTAAACACATTCTCTAGCCAGTCTTACTCATTAATACAGTAATAATGCAGTATAATGTAGTAAGGATTCAGTAAAAAACTTGAATTTTGTATTATGATAATATTTATGAATAAAATGCAGCCGTGAGGGGAGGCACAAGCCAGTGTTCATCCTCACACCGGTCCCAAGCCTGGATAAATGCAGAAGGTTGTGTCAGGAAGGGCATCCAACATAAAACATGTGCCAACTTTGTTATGCGACTCATCAATAAGAATTTAATACCGGATCGGTCGAGGCCCGGATTAACAAGAACTGCCATCAGTGCATGGTGGAAACTGGGCTACTGTTGATTGAAGAAGGAGAGGCATGTCCATAGGCGGAGAGAGAAAAGGAAGGCATGAGCCTAGGTCTGAGAGCAGTGACCTTGAATGTTGGAACTATGACAGGAAAAGCTAGAGAACAGGCTGACATGATGCAGAGGAGGAAGGTAGACATACTGTACTAGTATGTTCAGGAGACCAGGTGGAAAGGTAGCAAGACTAGAAGCTTAGGAGCAGGGTTTAAGCTGTTTTTTTCATGATGTGGATGGGAAGAGAAATGTGGTAGGAGTCATCTTGAAGGAGGGGATTGTCAGGAATGTTCTGGAAGTGAAAAGAGCATCAGACAGAGTGATGAGTCTCAAGTTAGAAATTGAAGGTGTGATGTTCAATGTTGTTAGTGCTTATGCCCCACAGGCAGGATGTGAGCTAGAAGAGAAGGAGAGATTCTGGAGTGAGTTAGATGAAGTGATGCAGAGTACCCCCAGAGGTGAAAGAGTGGTCACTGGTCTGGACTTCAATGGACATGTTGGTGCAGGCAACAGAGGGGATGAGGAAGTGATGGGCAGGTTTGGTATCCAGGACAGAAACACAGAAAGACAGATGTTGATAGATTTTGCAAAAAGAAAGGAAATGGCTGTCGTGAATACTTTCTTCCAGAAGAGACAGGAGCATAGGGTGACCTATAAAAGCGGAGACAGGAGCACACAGGTAGACTACATCTTGTGTAGGCGATGTAATTTGAATAAAGTCAATGACTGCAAAGTAGTAGTGGGTGAGCGTGTTGCCAAACAGCATAGGATGGTGGTGTGTAAGATGATGATGGTGAGGAAGGTGAAGAAGACAAAGGCAGAGCAGAATACAAAGTGGTGGAGGCTGAAAAAGGAAGAGTGTTGTGTCTTCAAGGAGGAGTTGAAACAGGCTTTGGGTGGTCAGGAAGTGCTTCCAGATGACTGGACAACTACAGCTAATGTGATCAGGGAGACAGGTAGGAGAATACTTGGTGTGTCATCTGGAAGGAGAGTGGATAAGGAGACTTGGTAGTGGAATGAGGAAGTGCAGGAGTGTGTACAAAGGAAGAGGTTAGCCAAGACAAGGTGGGACACTGAGAGGCCCGAAGAGCGTAAACAGGAGTACAGGGAGACACAGCGTAAGGCGAAGGTAGCGGTGTCAAAGGCCAAACAGACAGTGCATGATGACTTGTATGCTCAGTTGGACAGTAAAGAGGGAGAAAATGATCTATACAGGTTGGCACAGCAGAGAAATAGAGATGGGAAGGACGTGCAGCAAGTTAGATTGATAAAGGACAGAGAGGGAAATGTATTGACTGATGACAGAAGTGTGCTGGGAAGATGGAAAGAGTACTTTGAAGAGCTGATGAATGAGGAAAATGAGAGGAAAAAGGTAGAAGAGGTGACCGTTGAGGACCAGGAAGTAACAAAGATTAGTAAAGGTGAAGTGAGGAGGGCACTGAAGAGGATGAAGAGTGGAAAGGCAGTTGGTCCTGATGACTTACCGGTGGAGGTATGGAAGTGTCTAGGAGAGGTAGCAGTAGATTTTCTGACAAGAACATTCAACAAGGTCTTAGAGAGTGAGAGGATGCCAGAGGAATGGAGAAGTGTTAATGGGCCCATTTTTAAGAACAAGCGAGACGTGCAGAGTTGTGGCAACTACAGAGGGATAAAGTTAGAGGAAAGAATAGTGGAAGGTAGACTAAGGACAGAGGTCAGCATTTGTGAACAAAAGTTTAGTTTCATGCCAAGAAAGAGCACTACATACGCAGTGTTGCTTTGAAGATGTTAGAGAAATACAGAGAAGGTCAGAAGGAGCTGCATTGTGCGTCTGTGGATCTGGTGAAAGCATATGACAGGGTACCGAGAGAGGAACTGTGGTATTGCATGAGGAGGTCTGGAGTGGCAGGGAGTGGTGTATGACATGTATGAGAGATGTAACACAGTGGTGAGGTGTGCTGTCGGTGTGACAGAAGAGTTCAAGGTGGAGGTGGGACTGCATCAAAGGTCAGCTCTGAGCCCCTTCTTGTTTGCTATGGTGATGGACAGGCTGACAGACGAGGTTAGACAGGAATCCCCATGGACTAGGATTTTTGCAAATGACGTTGTGATCTGTAGTGAGAGCAGATAACAAGTGCAGGAAAATCTAGAGAGGTGGAGGTATGCCCTGGAAAGGAGAGGAATGAAGGTTAGCCTCAGTAAGACCGAATACATGTGTATGAATGACAAGGACCCAAGAGGAACGGTGAGGTTACAGGGAGCAGAGATAAAGAAGGAGGATGATTTTAAGTACTTAGGCTCAACAATCCAGAGCAATGGAGAATGTGGAAAAGAGGTGAAGAAGCGTGTGCAGGCAGGTTAAAATGGTTGGAGAAATGTATCCGGTGTGATGTGTGATAGGAAGGTATTGGACAAGAATGAAAGGAAAAGTGTACAAGACGTTGTTGAGGCCAGCGATGTTGTATGGTTTAGAAACAGTGGCCCTGGGGAAAAGACTGGAGGCAGAGCTGGAGGTAGCAGAGATGAAAATGTTGAGATTCTCTTTGGGAGTAACGAGGATGGATAGGATCAGGAATGAGTACATCAGAGGGACAGCACAAAGACAACATGTACAACTTTCAAAAGAAAGAAAACATTAACATTACATTAGAGTACAATGGAATACAATCAAAATGGTGAAAATGTGAGGTGGGGGCATCACATTAAATTTGCATAAGAGGAATTGGAGACAAAGTCTGAGAGGCTAGATTGAGATGGTTTGAACATGTACAGAGGAGGGATAGTGAATATATTGGTAGTAGGATGCTGAGGTTGGAACTGCTCGGCAGAAGGCTGAAAAAAAGAAGAAAGCAGAGTATAGGGTAAAATGGAGACAGATGATTCGCTGTGGCAACCCCTGAAAAGAACAGCCGAATGGAAAAGAAAAAGAAGATCATATTTATGAATAAATAACGCACTTAGGCTCCTTACCAGAAGCTAAAGACGATGCAGGGCATTTGAATGGCATCATAGGGCTTAAATAATCATTAAAAATACGGTAGGCTCTTGACTATTAGCGATTTTGCTCTAGCGCCCTTGATTATTTGCGGATTGCCGATAACTGTCACGTTATTCAAATTCAGCGAATAGCTGTCCTCCTTCCTGCTGATTGGTTGAGATAATGCCCCTTTTCCCTCTTTCGCGCACAAGTTGTCATTGAACCTTTTGTTTTAGTGTGTTTTAATTACCAGTTAAGCTCTATGATGCCACTCAAACGCCGGCAAAGCGCCAGACAAAGGTAATGTCATTGGATGTCTCTTCTGAAGAAAGAACACCTTCTCTAGAAGAAACGACGGTTTCCTCTGAAGTGCCTGAAGAGGTATCATCTGAACTGTGGTAAAGCTGTAGTATTTGTCTTTTTCAATTATTATTCAAGTACAGTACCTAACTAATGTTTGTGTTTGTCTGTTTTTCTGCCCACTCTGGCTGAGGGGCATGGCTGAGCTGCTCGAGCTGAATGCAGTTCACACCTGAATTAAGTGCTCTCATACACTCCCTACAAACACAAACCACACGCTCACCTCAATTAAAGCGTGCTGCTCAAGTCCTTCCTCTTTGAATGTGAGGCGTTTTTTGCAGGTGACACACGGAACTTGATCTTGTGTTTATAGGGAGTGGGTTGGAACCGAACCCCTGCGAATAACGAGGGCTTACTGTACACAAAAAAACCCCCATGAATTCACAATTCATGCAATCACATTGATAACCTGTGCGTGAAGGGGTGGGGGTGTACACATCACCTGTAACCAAACAGCAGGAGGAAGAAACAAAAGCTCTCAGCCATTGGCTAAATTTGAATCACATGCCAGTAATTTCCAGGACTGCCACTAATCCAAGAGTATACTGGGCTGCAACCAGTGAACCGCAAATGGGCAGGAGCCTATTGTATCCAGAATACACATTAATATACTACACTGGAATGGTGCTCTCTGTGGTCCTCTATCTCGGGATTAAAAAAAAATTAAAAATCCCCCCCCCCCCGAGTGGATAGCGTTCAAGTCAAAAATATAGACACACAATTTATCATCATCACCTTAAGTGGGCAGTGACATCATTATCATCACATTTTCAATTGGAAAAATAAAATCATGAAAATATCATTTTAGTTTTTCTTGTTTCCATGTACAGTATGCCCTTGACTGTTCGTGGCTTTGCACCCACGGTTTGAGTATTCGCTGACTGCTGAGCAACCGGCACGTGATTCAAATTCAGCCAATGACTGTCCTTCTTTCTCCTGATTGGTTGAGCTGATGCCCCACCCTTATTTCCTCATTCGCACACAAGTTGTCAATGAGCCTCTTTTTCTGTGTGTGTTTCAATTATCAATTAAGCTCTCTGGCTAAGTAATAGAAAATGCTGGATGTCTCTTTTGAAGAAATAGGACTTTATCCTGAGAAATGACGGTTTTCTCTTAACTGTTGTATTAAAATCTTTTTCAATTGTTATTCCAGTCCAGTATCCAAGTTCATGTTTATGCATGAGATTTTATGTTCTGTAGCATGTTTAACAAACGATACCAAAGGGATAAACTTTATTACAGTACTCTTCATGTCCTTTAACACTGAAGTTGGAATGACATCTCCAAGATGGCGCTGCCCAGAGGGCGATGTTGCAGAGTTCTGAGAGTCAAATTGTTTCTTTGTTCATTTTAATTTGTTTTATTTGTTCATGCTTTGCACTATGCTCGTCTATGACCTGTCGACTCTACTACAGCTATAAGATCGGAGTATCTTCGGGCGTGTATAACTAAGCAGAGCTAACATGCTATTAACAGAGCTAACATGCTATGGTAGGCAGCTCAATGCAAAACACAACCCAGCTAGCAATAAACCCAGGCAGAAAGGGGCTGAACGACAACTCCAACGCTTGGGATTGCAGGGGATGAAGGCCATGTAGCCGGCTGGTATAAATCGCCTTATCGGGTGTACTCTCCTCAAGCCACATTTCACAGAAACACAGTCCTGTAGATCCCTCTGCGCTGCAATCGGAGCATGAAGCTCGTCCATCTTGTTTTGCAGGGACTGAACATTTTCAAGCAGTATGGCCAGAAGTGCTAAGCAAGCCTCTGAGAACTCCGCCTGGGCGGTTAGCATTGAGCTCCCATAGCATAGCTCACGATAGAAGTTGTTGCGTGCTTAGTTGCCCGAAGCTGAAGCTGCTCATAGCTGTAGTAGGGTTGACCGGTCGTAGACGAGCATAGTGCAAAACATGAACAAACAAATAAAACAAATTAAAACGAACAAAGAAACAATTTGTGCGACGTTACCCTCTAGACAGCGCCAACTTGGAGAGGTCACTCCAAGTTCAATGTAATTGGACATGAATCGTAATCAAGTTTGTCCTTTTGGTATCATTTGTTAAACATGCTACAGAACATAAAATCTCACGCACAAACATTCTCAGAATTAACTTAGGTACTGTACTGGAATAATAATTGAAAGACTTTAAAACAAGTGCTTTACCACAGTATATGCTATATAATGTTTATATTTTATCATCAATAAAAATGAGGAAAAATTGAAGTTTTTCTTAATCGTTACTATATTTTACTACATTAATACTCAATTAATGAGTAAGACTGTCTATAGAATGTGTTTAAGAAGCATATTTTAAGGCATGTAATAGATACATAGTATTTTACTTCCGCCTGCTCATTTGCGCATGGTGACGTGATACATGGGGTTTTACTTCCGGGTACAGAACTCGCGGATTATCTCGATTCGCGGGAGGGCTCGGAACCGAACCCCCACCAATGTTGAGGGCCTACTGTAGTTATATAATAAACACCTTGGCAGAGCATAGTTAGTGTGTAATGTGGACTAAACACTCTGATTGGCAGGTTTGATTTGGTTCATAGGCTTTTACGTCGGATGCCCTTCCTGACACATCCCTTTAAGCAAGAGGCAGAAACATGCTGACGGCTATGCAGCTCCTCTTTACGAAAGTCAGCAATGGTTCTTTCACATGAACCGCTCACCATAGACAGGGAGATACATGGCCAACTTTTGATAAACCAGTTAGCTGCTGTGGGGGGGGGGGGGGGGGGGGGAGCGGAGAGTGAGACTCGAGCCCCCAACCTTAGGATCAGCAATCCAGCGCCCTATACCACCAGGACACCACTGTCCACCTGTGTAGTGTACACAATCTCGAAAACGGAGTCAAAGAGACGCAGTCACACAGTTTGTCTGCGCTCAGAGTTTACCTACATCAGTACAGTAATGCTTTAAAAAATAATAATAATAAGGAAGATATAAACCATAAAATTCCCATTTGAAAATGTTTTTTTTTCCTTCAGTCCATGTGTAGTAAATAAACAATTATTCGCCTCAGACTCGGTGGACTACACTGTACCATGTTGAGTTTATATCTCAGGAACGCTTTAGTGACATTCACTGAGCCTGCGATAGGCAAGGATGTGAGAGATGATTGAATCTGACCAATGTTGTAATTCTGCCAGTCTCCTGATCAAAGTTTTCGTCCCTATTATCAATTAATCTCACACAGTGACCCATCAATAAGTGCCAAAAGATTTTGTTGTCTCATCCTGACATAATTTTAGAACTGTGGAGGCAGATGAATTGTTGTGGCGACCCCTGAAAGGGAACAGCCGAAAAAAAAAAAAAAAAAAAAAAGAAGAAAAAGCTGTCACGATTTACTCCCCGATTTGTTTTCTCGCTCTCACATGCACACACACACGTTCTGATTTTCTCCCTTCATGGTCTCAGGATTTGAGAAATAGAACAAAATACTTTGTCACAATGACCTAATTTCAGCCTAAAAAAGGCGTTCGTGTGCTGTTTCACATCAAGCATGTCATCACCTCGTTATCTTCCTTTTCTCACTCACGATCTACACTTAGACAGCGGGAGGGAAAAGGACGTTACACTCATCACCTAATTCATTTTCCAGCAATTAGTTTTAAAAATACAGACCAATCATTCCAGCTGTCTGAAGTGAAGGAGGCAATTACAGCCTGTTACTGGGAGAGTTCAAGGGAGGAGGAGGGTGTATTTCTGGGTTGTGTGTGTGTTTTCAGACTTTCATAATCTCCTTGATACACACAGTAAAATTGGAGTGTCACAATCAACAGGTAAGAGTCATGAATCAGAGTGAAGAGTGAAATGCGAAGTACGACGGTACAGCGCTGTGGAGTGACGTAACGTTATCACGTCACTCCTTTATATTACTGGGGGTGCAGGGGGAAAGAGTCTCCAGTGTCGACACTTTTTTTTTGGACATTCCACATTTTTAAAGCAACTATGATCAACAGTATGGCATGTTACAGTTTAATAAATTAAAAGTGTTCGAAGAGGAATCGAATACACTCATATCTCCATCCATTTAATAACACATCTAGCTCACGTCAAAGCCTGTGAGTGTGTGTTCGTGACAGCATGAACAGCTGCAATACTACTGCATACCATACTTAAGCACACATGTGCGCACACACACATACACACCAGTGGAAAATAACGACAGCCAATGGCAATGAATAGCTTCACAAGATGCTCTAACTGGATTAATGCAGACACAGATGGACAGAGAGAGAGATTTTTTTGTGAATCCAAGGAGCAAAATTAAGTGTTATATTTGATTGGGAGAGTAATAAAACACCTGAGTGTGTGTGTGTGTGTGAGAGACTTACTGTCAGAAGTGACGGTGCTGTTGTCCCACGCCTCCAGGATTAGTGTGTATGCTCGCTAAAAGGGTTTTAGAGAGAGGGAGAGAGAGAGAGAGAGAGAGAGTGGGAAAAATCATCACTACACAAAGTTCACATGCTTCCATACACACAAGCAGGCACACGCAGTTACAAATGCAAACAGTGGTACGTGTATGTGTGTGTTTACTTGCTTGTTAAGGCTCACTGAGAAACTTAATGTGGTCTCAATACAACATTATTAAAGTGTGTGTGTGTTTGTGTATGTGTGTGAATCATAACAGTGTGAATTTCAGAAGCTGCTGCTTCCCACGCTATGGTGACTGATTAGCTCAGTAATAAACCAGATCATCGTCACTGAGAAACCCTTTGTATGTGTGTGCATGAGAGAGAGAGAAAAGGACAGAAAAGACAGGATCTCAATCATAACATTGAGCTTTTATTTCCCCGTCCACTGGTGTGTGTCCCTGAATCCATCAGCATAAATCCTGAACAAAGCTGAAGCCACGGTACTGTAAAGTCACAGAAACCGCCATCTTGGATCCAGGATGCTCGGTCCAGTGATCCGGATAACCTAAGAATTTTGATTTGATTCAGAATGTCGACAGAAACTGGGGAAGTTGACGTGTTGAAATCATTTCAATGTCGGCCAAGAGTGCTGAAAGTGGAGACTCCTTCCATAAATTATAAAAAGTCTTCTTAAAAACTTGACATCCTTCAGCCAGGATTAAAACTTTACTCCATAAACAATAATCAGAACATTACAGCTACACTATTGTCAAAGCTGCTCTTGCAGAAAACTTACCAACAACTTCTAACCAATCAGAATCCAGCAGTGACAGATTATGTTGGGTCACGATACATATAGAAACACTTTAAAAGATGGATTTTCATTTCAGTCGCACTTCAATGCCATCTGATCAGAGAATGTAAAGATCTGAATTTGTATTTGTAAGAAAAGCTTGGAAGGGATTCCGTGAAAAAACCCTCAGCAGCACTCTACACTCGACCGGAACTGGGCAGACTGGACTGGATCTCATTCAATCATTTTGTAAGCCACTTAATCGTAATTAGGGTGCCCATCTTGGCCGACTCTGGGCAAGGGCAGGGTACATTCTGGACAACTCATCAGGTCATCAGAGGGCCAACACATTTACACTCTCAACTGGACCTAGGGGTGGTTTGGAACAGCCAATTTGTCAACTGTGTGTTTCTAGACTGTGGGAGGACACCGGAGTACCCAGAGGAAACCCACACAGGCATGGGGAGAACAAAAATGCCACACTGCAATGCCTGGGCTGGGCATCAAACCCAGAACCTTCTTGCTGTGAAGTGGACATGTTAACCACTGCGTCACCGTGAAGACCTGGATTTCATTTGATTAAACTGGACTGCATTGCGGATTCAGTGGATTTAATTAGACTGGACTAGATTAGGTTATATTAAATTGGATTGGAAGAGATTGGACAGGATTTTATTGTATTATAATCAAACTGGGCTGAACTGTATTGTGGTTGATTGAACTGAATTATATTAAACAGGATTGGATTGTAGTTCATTGGACTGGACTTTGATTGGACTTGCTTGTTCTGGAAATGTTACAGAATCGGATTTAAACTTGATGTTTTGTATGATCTCTTTGTTCAGAAGTCTGATGATTTACTGCTTGATGAATTGCCTCCAACAAAATTAAATCCAAATGGGGTGGAATACTCTCAAGTACAAAACCCTCTTGTGCTTGAGGAACGCGCACAAACAGGTTAAGTTCCGTAAGCCAACTGAACACCTCACCTGCCGAGTGCAGAAATGTCCCCGAACACCAACAGCAGAAAAATCAATCACAGTTTTCTCACATTTCCACTCCAGGGACCAATAAAACATTTTTTTTTAGAAACTGTCAGACTCTCTGGATGGGACGGGCACACTCATTTTCTCACCCATCAATCAGCATCAATGACAGCAGCCAGTCACAGGCTCAAGTATGCAGAAGATAGTAGATAGCTCTTTCCTCCAGCTGTGTCAGGACCATTTCGGAGAACAAATGTGTGAGATCATTAACACCATGCATGGTTCATGTTGCTAATTGCTCAGAAATTTACTGACCTACTGCTTCTAGATTTTCACTTAAACATTTACTTGAAAATGAGCAAAAGAGGGGAAGTGGTCCAATGAACTTCATCTCCAACAAGGGGCATTAACCACGGATGTTTTTTTTTTTTTGCTTAACGTAGCAATAATATCTGTCGACTCTGGGGAAAAAAAACATGACCACAAATTGTGAACTCACCCTCAGGCTCAACATGCTCCAAATCGGTCGAGATTCTGGTAAATTACATTCCACTTCTCTCCAGCATAATGATCATATTAATGTGATCTAGAGGGATCCCTCACTTTACGCGGTGAATTTGGACCGCGATCTCCACGCACCCATAAATTCCCGAAGTAGGATCACCCCCACCACACACACACACACACACACACACTGACGTATACGTACATGTATGTGTGTATATTTCAACAAATAGTCAATGCTTATACACTCATGCATGAGTTTTACGGACTTCGCTTTAACAGATTTCATATGCAACGGACAAAATATGTAGCTTCCGACGAGTCCGGATCATCCGGACTCGTGCCGTGTTTCCAAAAGTGACTGCCAGATGACCAGACTGGCTTGAAGAAATCTATTAATCTATTTTCAATGCCACGTCACGAAGCGGAGAGCCAATCCTTTGTGTGTGTGGGCGGGTCCGATACCTTGAAACTCTAATTTTATTGGACTCACACGCTGCAGTGTTTGTGACAGGAAGTGCGTCCCAAGTTTTGGCAATCAGCTGGTCTGCGGGTTGAAGTTTTTCCATGTCTGTCCATTTGTGTTTGCTTGCCAGCTGTGCTTGGCTTCGTGGAAATGAGCTGATCAAAACGAGGGAAATTTCTCTCTTTACTCAAAAACACCCGACCGACCGATAGTTGAACCTCGGATTCAGGAGGAACAATGTGGTTTTCGTCCTGGCCGCAGCACTCTTGACCAACTCTATACGCTCCACAGGATTCTGGAGGGGGCATGGGAGTTTGCCTAATCTGTCTACATGTGCTTTGTGGATTTGGAGAAGGCTTTCGACCGTGTCCCTCGAACGATCTTGTGGGGCGTGCTCCGAGAGTACGGCGTTCCAGATCCGTTGCTACGAGCTATTCGGTCGCTGTATCACCGGAGCCAGAGTTTGGTCCGTATCGGTAACAGCAGGTCGGATTCGTTTCCAGTGGGAGTTGGAGTCCGCCAAGGCTGTCCTTTGTCACCGATTCTGTTCATAATTTTTATGGACAGAATTTCTAGGCACAATCGAGGCGATGAGGGGTTCTGGTTTGGTGGCCATCGGATATCATCTCTGCTTTTTGCGGATGATGTTGTCCTCTTGGCTTCATCAAGTCGGGCCCTCCAGCTCTCATTGGAGCGATTCGCAGCTGAGTGCGAAGCAGCCGGGATGAAGATCAGTACCTCCAAGTCCAAGGCAATGGTTCTCAGTCGGACAAGGGTGGAATGCACCCTCTGGGTCGGGAATGAGGTCCTGCCCCAAGTGGAGGAGTTTAAGTATCTTGGGGTCTTGTTTACAAGTGAGGGAAGGATGGAGCGAGAGATCGACAGACGGATCGCTGCAGCCTCTGCTGTTAAGCGGTGCCTGTACCGGTCCGTCGTGGTGAAGGAGCTGAGCCGCAAGGCAAAGCTCTCAATTTACCAGTCGATCTACATTCCAACCCTCACCTATGGTCACGAGCTTTGGGTAATGACCGAAAGAACAAGATCACAGATACAAGCGGCTGAAATGAGCTTCCTTCACCGGGTGGCGGGGTTCTCCCTTAGAGATAAGGTGAGAAGCTCCGCCATCCGGGGAGAGCTCGGAGTAGATCCGCTGCTCCTCCGCATTGAGAGGGGCCAGTTGAGGTGGCTCGGGCATCTGGTCAGAATGCCCCCGGACGCCTCCCTGGTGTGGTGTTTCGGGCATGTCCAACCGGGAAGAGACCCCGGGGTCGACCTAGAACACGCTGGAGGGACTATGTCTCTCGGCTTGTCTGGGACCACCTCGGTGTCCCCCCCCCCGGGAGAGTTGGAGGAAGTGGTTCGGGAGAGGGACGTCTGGACCTCTTTGCTGAGGTTGCTGCCCGCCCCTGCGACCCGACCCCGGACTAAGTGGAAGAAGATGATGATGATGAGATTTTTAGAACATAATTATTTGAAGGTTGACTTTTTTTGTATTAAAAACACTTTTTATTGGTTGGGTGAAATATACTAATTTTTTGAGACAGGGATTTTTGGTTTTTCTTTGCTTTTTTGCCAAAATCATCAGTATTAAAACAACAAAAGGATTGAACTACTTCAGTTGGTGTGCAATGAATGTAACTAATGTTTATCAGTACATTACAGAAAATAATGAACTTTATCACAATATGCTAATTTTTTTTAAAGGACCAGTATTAGTCATGAAAAATAAATAAACCCTGTCACAGGTAATGCTCGCCTCGAAAATATTTACGTCTGTCCGACTGGAGAGGTGTGTAGCGAACAATGATGATATTACATCCCACGGTAACAACAAATGAAAGGGAAGAACAGTTCAAGGAACTCATCGAGTTTAAAGTGTTGATGTCATATATATATGCTGATGGGACAATCGGATCGAGTCATGATGTGAAGTCTAGGTGTGAAGAAGGACTAGTGTGTGTGTGTGTGTGTATGTATGTATGTATATATATATATATATATATATAGGATTTTCTGAGTAGATCCTTCTGTAGGAGAGTGCTCAATACTTTTTGGTAGAGCAAATAACAAAAGGACAGGACAAAGACTTTCTATTGAAACTCCATTTAGATGTTTTGGAGACAAAGTCAGAGAGGCTAGATTGAGATGGTTTGGACATGTACAGAGGAGGGATAGTGAGTATATTGGCAGTAGGATGCTGAGGTTGGAACTACCAGGCAGAAGGCCTCGAGGAAGACCGAAGAGATTTATGGATGTGGTGAAGGAAGACATGAAGGTCGTTGGAGTCAGAAAAGAAGATGCGGAGGACAGGGTGAGGTGGAGGCGGATGATTTGCTGTGGCGACCCCTG
The DNA here is from genome assembly GCA_024760905.1 of Plotosus lineatus. Taxonomy (NCBI): domain Eukaryota; kingdom Metazoa; phylum Chordata; class Actinopteri; order Siluriformes; family Plotosidae; genus Plotosus; species Plotosus lineatus. The sequence goes on along the minus strand of CM045736.1, from coordinate 3,299,288 downwards.
AAGGGAGCAGCCGAAAGTAAAAGAAGAAGAATATATATATATATATATATATATATACACATACATACACACAGGCCTCGAATTTTTCGAAAGTTTGCAGAACCTATTTTTCGTTCACGGGTAAATGGTTCTGGTAACCTATAGTTTGTTCACCTATAATAATTTGCGTAACCAATCGGTTATGCAAAATGGTTGCCTGAAATTTCAAGTTCTAAAAGAATCGAACATTTGGATTTTTCATAGAGAAAGACCATTATTACATGTAACCGGAAATGAGGAACAAAATAGTGATAAGTTCGCAACTATGAAAAGTCTTTATGAAGTTAAAAATTACACAAAAATTACAAATTCAACGTCATACATAAAATAAAACAATTTTACTGAATTTGATTTATTTAAAGAACTTTAAATTTCATAATATTGAAAGCAAAAAACACAAATATTAATACAATCCAAGTCAGTCTATTCCTGATGGCATTCTGTATATCGACTACTCACTAGACATAAAATATAATACTGCTAATACAAAATATAATATCGCAATGTCTAATTCAACTTGCTATTGCAAACAATGCAGATCAAATAGATCTGAGAAAAAACTCAAGTATAACAAAAATAGAAACAGAACTTCTTTTACTTTCGGCTGCTCCCTTCAGGGGTCGCCACAGCAAATTATCCGCCTCCACCTCACCCTGTCCTCCGCATCTTCTTTTCTGACTCCAACAACCTTCATGTCTTCCTTCACCACATCCATAAATCTCTTCTTCGGTCTTCCTCGAGGCCTTCTGCCTGGTAGTTCCAACCTCAGCATCCTACTGCCAATATACTCACTATCCCTCCTCTGTACATGTCCAAACCATCTCAATCTAGCCTCTCTGACTTTGTCTCCAAAACATCTTACGTGGGCTGTCCCTCTGATATACTCATTTCTGATCCTATCCATCCTCGTTACTCCCACAGAGAACCTCACCATTTTCATCTCCGCTACCTCCAGCTCTGCCTCCTGCCTTTTCCTCAGCGCCACTGTTTCTAAGCCATACAACATCGCTGGCCTCACCACCATCTTGTACACTTTTCCTTTCATTCTTGCTGACACTCTCCTATCGCACATCACACCGGATACTTTTCTCCAACCATTCCAGCCTGCCTGCAAACGCTTCTTCACCTCTTTTCCACACTCTCCATTGCTCTGGATTGTTGAGCCTAAGTACTTAAAATCCTCCACCTTCGTTATCTCTGCTCCCTGTAACATCACCGTTCCTCCTGGGTCCTTCTCATTCACACACATGTATTCTGATTTTCTGAGGCTAACCTTCATTCCTCTCCTTTCCAGGGCATACCTCCACCTCTCGAGATTTTCCTGCACTTGTTCTCTGCTCTCACTACAGATCACGATGTCATCTACAAACATCATAGTCCATGGAGATTCTTGTCTCACCTCGTCTGTCAGCCTGTCCATCACCATAGCAAACAAGAAGGGCTCAGAGCTGACCCTTGATGCAGTCCCACCTCCACCTTGAATTAAGTCGGTCACACCGACAGCACACCTCACCACTGTCTTACATCTCTCATACATGTCCTGCACCACTCTAACATACTTCTCTGCCACTCCAGACTTCCTCATGCAATACCACAGTTCTTCTCTTGGCACCCTGTCATATGCTTTTTCCAGATCCACAAAGGCACAATGTAGCTCCCTCTGACCTTCTCTGTACTTCTCTATTAACATCCTCAAAGCAAACATTGCATCTGTGGTGCTCTTTCTTGGCATGAAACCAAACTGTTGTTCACAAATGCTGACCTCTGCCCTTAGTCTAGCTTCCACTATTCTTTCCCATAACTTCATCGTATGGCTCATCAACTTTATCCCTCTGTAGTTGCTGCAACTCTGCACGTCTCCCTTGTTCTTAAAAATGGGCACCAGCACACTTCTCCTCCACTCCTCCGGCATCTGCTCACTCTCTAGTACCGTGTTGAATGTTCTTGTCAGAAAATCTACTGCTACCTCTCCTAGACACTTCCATACCTCCACAGGTATATCATCAGGACCAACTGCCTTTCCATTCTTCATCCTCTTCAATGCCCTTCTCACTTCACCCTTACTGATCTTTGCTACATCCTGCCCCTCAATGGTTACCTCTTCTACTCTTTTTCTCTCTCATTTTCCTCATTCATCAGCTCTTCAAAGTACTCTTTCCATCTTCCCAGCACACTTCTGTCATCAGTCAATAGAGTTCCCTCTCTGTCCTTTATCAATCTAACTTGCTGCACGTCCTTTCCATCTCTATTTCTCTGCTGTGCCAACCTGTATAGATCATTTTCTCCTCTTTACTATCCAACCTATCATACAAGTCATCATATGCCCTCTGTTTGGCCTTAGCCACTGCTACTTTCGCCTTACGCTGTGTCTCCCTGTACTCCTGTTTACTCTCTTCGGTCCTCTCAATGTCCCACTTCTTCTTGGCTAACCTCTTCCTTTGTACACACTCCTGCACTTCCTCATTCCACCACCAAGTCTCCTTATCTACTTTCCTTCCAGAGGACACACCAAGTACTCTCCTACCTGTGTCCCTGATCACATTTGCTGTGGTTGTCCAGTCATTTGGAAGCACTTCCTGGCCACCCAAAGCCTGTTTCAACTCCTCCTTGAAGACAACACGACACTCTTCCTTTTTCAGCTTCCACCACCTTGTCTTCTGCTCTGCCTTTGCCTTTTTCACCTTTCTCACCATCAGTGTCATCCTGCACACCACCATCCTATGCTGTTTGGCAACACTCTCACCCACGATGACTTTGCAGTCACTGACTTCCTTCAAATTACATCGCCTACACAAGATGTAGTCTACCTGTGTGCTCTTACCTCCGCTTTCATAAGTCACCCTATGCTTCTGTTTCTTCTGGAAGAAAGTATTCACCACAGCCATTTCCATCCTTTTTGCAAAATCTATCAACATCTGTCCTTCTGCGTTCCTGTCCTGGATACCAAACCTGCCCATCACTTCCTCGTCCCCTCTGTTTCCTGCACCATCATGTCCATTGAAGTCTGCACCAATGACCACTCTTTCACCTCTGGTGGTACTCTGCATCACTTCATCTAAATCACTCCAGAATCTCTCCTTCTCTTCTAGCTCACATCCTGCCTGTGGGGCATAAGCACTAACAACATTGAGCATTACACCTTCAATTTCTAACTTGAGACTCATCACTCTGTCTGACACTCTTTTCACTTTTAGAACATTCCTGACAAACTCCTCCTTCAAGATGACTCCGACTCCATTTCTCTTCCCATCCACACCGTGATAAAATAGCTTAAACCCTGCTCCTAAGCTTTTAGCTTTGCTACCTTTCCACCTGGTCTCCTGAACACACAGTATGTCCACCTTCCTCCTCTGCATCATGTCAACCAGCTCTCTACCTTTTCTGTGCATAGTTCCAACATTCAAAGTCCCCACTCTCAGTCCTAGACTCATGCCTTTCCTCTTCTCTCTCTGCCTACGGACACGCCTCCCAACTCTCCTTCTTCGACGTCTTCGACCAACAGTAGTCCAATTTCCATCAGCACCCTGTTGATTGACAGCACTGATGGCGGTCGTTGTTAACCCGGGCCTCGACCGAGCCGGTATGGAGGTAATACTTTTGATTTGCATTTTAAGTAATTGGCATTGGTTTTACGTCGGATGCCCTTCCTGATACAACCCTCTGCATTTCTCCGGGCTTGGGACCGGCATGAGGGGGAGAGACATTTTAACAACTATAGCACCAATCTGTGATGACTGTGTCACCAATTTAAAATTTAGGTATTTTTGGACCCTGTCATAATGGATGGAGTATTATTTAAAAAAAATGCTACTATGGAGAGAGATTAAAAGTAACCAAACTATAAAAAAAAATTTTCAAGATGGCGCCGGGTGACCTGCAGCCAGTTACAGGAGCTCTTCAGTTTATTTTTCTTTTTTTTCTCTTTTCTATTGTATATAGGCGTGTTTCTTTATCTTTTTTCAAATTTTCTTTTTCTTTCTTCAATCCTGCATCTGGAAAACATACTTTCATGATGCTTTTGTTCTTCTGTGCACTTTTATTTTCACTTTTTGGATCGGCGTCAGGAAACTCATTCACCGACGGCTCTGAGCAACGCAGGTCTTACACACGTGAGACCCTCCTCGCCTGCGCGCCCCCGCCCTCCTTCACGCGGAAAAGCCCGTTGTTCCTTTGGAAATACGGAGGAAAAGGAGAGGCTGCAGAGGGGGACGAAAGACGCGGAGGACATGTGTTCCCTCTGTCATCATGGGAAATGTCCGCGCGATCGCCAACAAGACGGAGGAGCTGGCGGCGCTGACCCGGCAGCAGAGGCAGTACCGGGACTGCAGCCTCATGTGTTTCTCGGAGACGTGGCTGAATGAACTCACACCGGACTCTGTGGTTTCTCTTAACGGATTTACACTCGCGCGTGCAGATCGGAGTGTAACGGAGAGCGGTAAGAAGAAAGGAGGGGCGTGGCGGTCTATGTGAATGAGCGATGGTGCCACCCGGCAAGCGTGCACGTGAAGGAGCAGCTGTGCACGCAGCGGGACCTAGAGCTGCTCGCGTTAAGCGCGCGCCATATTATCTACCGAGGAGTTTTCACACGTGATTGTGTTTTGCGTGTACATTCCGCCCTCGGCTGATGCGGCGGCAGCGTGTGAGCGTCTACACAGCGCCGTTAATCAGACACAGACTCGTCACCCCCGCGCCATGATTCTGATCAGCGGGACTTTAACCACGCCCCTCTCTCCGCCTCTCTTCCGGCGTTCACGCACACGTGAAGTGCGCCACAAGAGACAATAAAACACTGGACTTATTGTATGCAAATGTGAAGGACGCTTACAGCTCCTCCCCCTCCCCCACTGGGACGATCAGACCACAACCTGGTCTACCTGCTCCCCAATACACACCCAGGGTGCGAAAGGAACCTGCACAGAAGAGGTCTGTGAAAGTGTGGACCGAGGAGACCAACGAGAGGCTTAGGGACTGTTTCCAGACCACAGACTGGAGCATGCTCTGTAACTCCTTTGGTGATGACATCGACGGCCTCACACACTGTATCACCGACTACATGAACTTCTGCGTGGACAGCACCGTGCCAACACGGAGAGTACGGTGCTTCTCCAACAACCACCCATGGGTCACCCCTGAGCTCAAAGTCCTCCTGAACCAGAAAAAGAGGGCTTTCATCTCGGGGGACAGAGAGGAGCAGAAGAAAGTCCAGCGTGAGCTCCAGTGGAGGATCAGGAGGGCAAAGAAGGACTATGGGAAGAAGATGGAGGAGAAGCTGGCTCAGAACAACGTGCTTGGGACATCTGGAGAGGACTAAAGACCATGTCTGGATTTGGGCAGAGTGTCAGAGGGACAGCTGATGGTGACCAGCGCTGGGCGGATGAACTAAACTGCTACTTCAACAGGTTTGATTCTCCCCTCCCCTCTGCACCCCTCCCGTTCCCCTCCTCTTCACACGTCTCCAGACCAGCTGACACCGCCCCCCTCCCCAGGCCAACTTCGCTTGACTGCTACAGCCCGACAGACACATCCCCCCTCCCTCTGCAGCCCACCCCAGCCCCCCCTCTCCCTCACATCAGACCAGGTGAGGAGACAGCTGAGGTGACTAAATCAGAGGAAATCTGAAGGACCTGATGGCATCAGTCCCAGGCTGCTGAGGACCTGCGCAGACCAGCTCTGTGTGGTACTATGCTACCTGTACAACCTGAGCCTCAGCCTGGAGAAGGTTCCAGTCCTCTGGAAGACCTCCTGTGTGGTTCCGGTTCCCAAAACAGCACAAGCGAAGGAACCAGCCCACTACAGACCTGTCGCCTGACCTCCCACCTCATTAAGATCATGGAAAGGCTCCTCCTTGAACACCTCCGCTCTATGGTGAGCCCCACCCTAGACCCGCTGCAGTTTGCCTACAGGCCCAACATCGGAGTAGAAGACGCCGTCATCTACCTTCTGCAGCGGGCACTCACCCACCTGGAGATCGCCCGGCAGCGCTGTGAGGGTCATGTTCTTTGACTTCTCCAGCGCCTTCAACACCATCAGGCCAGCGCGCCTGCGAAGGAAGCTGGAGGACGTGGGAGTGGGACGGGCATCTTGCTGCCTGGATTATTGACTACCTTACTAACCGTCCACAGTGCGTGCGGCTGCGCGGCTGTAAGTCAAAGGTGGTAGTCTGTAGCACGGGGCACCGCAGGGCACCGTCCTCTCACCCTTCCTTTTTAACATCTATACCTCGGACTTCATATATAACACAAACAGCTGCCACCTCCAGAAGTTCTCGGACGACTCCGCCATCGTGGGCCGTGTGTCAGAGGGGAACGAGCTGGAGTACCGGTCGGTCATCGTCGACTTCGTGGACTGGTGTGAGCGCAACCACCTGTGCTTGAACACCAGGAAGACGAAGGAGATGGTGGTCGACTTCAGGAGAAGCACTCAAACACACACACACACACATTTACTAGTGAACATCCAGGGACAGGACATTGAGACAGTGGACAGTTTCAAGTACCTGGGTGTTCACCTTAACAATAAACTGGACTGGTCCCACAACACCAACGCCCTGTACAAGAAGGGCCAGAGTCGCCTCCACCTTCTGAGGAGACTCAGGTCCTTCGGCATATGCAGACCTCTGCTCAGGACATTTTATGACTCTGTGGTAGCCTCTGCAATCCTCTACGCTGCCATCTGCTGGGCCCCGGGCAGCACAGAGCGGGACAGAAAGAGACTGAACAAGCTGGTCAGGAGGGCCAGCTCTGTCCTCGGCTGCCCACTGGACTCTGTGGAGGAGGTGAGTGAGAGGAGGATGGTAGCAAAGCTCACATCCATCCTGTCCAACAGCTCTCACCCACTGCACCAGACTGTCGAGGAGCTAAGCAGCTCCTTCAGTGGACGACTGAGGCATCCTCAGTGCAGGAAGGAGCGCTACCGCAGGTCGTTCATTCCCACCGCTATCAGACTGTACAACGCCACTTTGTAACTGTCTGTGAAAATACCGGTTATGTGCAATAAAAACCCCGTGCACTTTAATCAACCACATCTACCCCACTGTGAACCATATCAACCCATCTACTCTGCCCTCAGATACATTACACTTTAATATAGGCCAATCTATAAAGTTGCTCCATTCTTTTCTTTTATTGTTTAGTAATTTATACTATTTATGTATCTATTTATTTATTTACTTATATAATATATATGTATGTGTGTATGTTCGTACTTGTATCTATTTTTGCACCCCCTACTGATAGTACCTCAAGAGCCTGTAACAGTGAATTTCTCCATTGTGAGATTAATAAAGCTGTATCTTATCTTATCTTATAATGACTATCTGTTCTGCTTGTATGAACATTCAAGAGTCCTCCATGGTGACATCATCATCATCAGTTACTAGGCAAACTTATTAGGTTAGTAGAGTCAGATGATTTACAACAATCCGGCCATTTGCGGCATTAGCAGTTTACTACATGCTAGGACCATATGCTTTATATGTGCAAACTATTGAAGTTTTATTATAGTTTTTACCTTTCCTGTAGAAGTCTACAATTCGTGCCGACAGCGAACGTCCACATGTGTTTTTTATTTCTATTTTACGAGAAAATGAGTGTCCCAAGTTGTCGAAGTTTGTTTGCTGTGAATTCTGATATTAACTTCCTACTCGATCGTATTGTAGTTCGGGTGTTTTAATAAACTGCCGACTGGTCTGCCGACCGAACGATCGGTCGCCTGAATTTTCGAGGCTTGTATATTATATATATATATATTAGATACACAGATAATATATATATCTTCTTCTTCTTTTCCTTTCGGCTTTTCCCTTCAGGGGTCGCCACAGCGAATCATCTGCCTCCATCTCACCCTATCCTTTGCATCTTCTTCTCTTACACCAACGACCTTCATGTCCTCCTTCACCACATCCATGAATCGTCTCTTTGGTCTTCCTCTAGGCCTTCTGCCTGGTAGTTCCAGCTTCAGCATCCCATTACCAATATACTCACTATCCCTCCTCTGTACATGTCCAAACCATCTCAATCTAGCCTCTCTGACTTTGTCTCCAAAACGTCTTACATGTGCTGTCCCTGTGATGTGCTCATTCCTAATCCTATCCATCCTTGTTACTCCCAAAGAGAACCTCAGCATTTTCATCTCTGCTACCTCCAGCTCTGCCTCCTGTCTTTTCCCCAGGGCCACTGTTTCTAAACCATACAACATCGTTGGCCTCAACAACGTCTTGTACACTTTTCCTTTCATTCTTGCCGATACCCTCCTATCACACATCACACCGGACACTTTTCTCCAACCATTCCAACCAGCCTGCACACGCTTCTTGACCTCTTTTCCACACTCTCCATTGCTCTGGATTGTTGAACCTAAGTACTTAAAATCCTCCACCTTCCTTATCTCTGCTCCCTGTAATCTCACCGTTCCTCTTGGGTCTTTGTCATTCATGCACATGTATTCTGTCTTACTGAGGCTAACCTTCATTCCCCTCCTTTCCAGGGCATACCTCCAGATTTTTCTCCACTTGTTCTCTGCTTTCACGACAGATCACGATGTCATCTGCAAACATCATCGTCCATGGGGAATCTTGTCTAACCTCGTCTGTCAGCCTGTCCATCACCATAGCAAACAAGAAGGGGCTGAGAGCTGACCCTTGATGCAGTCCCACCTCCACCTTGAATTCGTCGGTCACACCGACAGCACACCTCACCACTGTCTTACATCTCTCATACATGTCCTGCACCACTCTAACATACTTCTCTGCCACTCCAGACTTCCTCATGCAATACCACAGTTCTTCTCTTGGCACCCTGTCATATGCTTTCTCCAGATCCACAAAGGCACAATGCAGCTCCGTCTGACCTTCTCTGTACTTCTCTATTAACATCCTCAAAGCAAACATTGCATCTGTGGTGCTCTTTCTTGGCATGAAACCAAACGGTCGTTCACAAATGCTGACCTCTGCCCTTAGTCTAGCTTCCACTATTCTTTCCCATAACTTCATCGTATGGCTCATTAACTTTATCCCTCTGTAGTTGCCACAACTCTGCACGTCTCCCTTGTTCTTAAAAATGGTCACCAGCACACTTCTCCATTCCTCTGGCATCCTCTCACTCTCTAAGACCTTGTTAAATGTTCTTGTCAGAAAATCTACTGCTACCTCTTCTAGACACTTCCATACCTCCACCGGTATGTCATCAGGACCAACTGCCTTTCCATTCTTCATCCTCTTCAATGCCCTCCTCACTTCACCCTGACTAAGCTTTGCTACTTCTTGGTCCTCAACAGTCACCTCTTCTACTCTTTTTTTCTCTCTCTCATTTTCCTCATTCATCAGCTTTCCAAAGTACTGTTTCCATCTTCCCAGCACACTTCTGTCATCAGTCAATACATTTCCCTCTCTGTCCTCCATCAATCTAACTTGCTGCACGTCCTTCCCATCTCTATTTCTCTGCTGTGCCAACCTGTATAAATCATTTTCTCCCTGCTTACTGTCCAACCGAGCATACAAGTCATAGATTATATATATATATATATATATATAAAAAACACACACACACACACACACACAGAGTGGTACCTCACCTTACGTTAGACCCAACAAACAAAAATACAAGCTATGAAACGCATTTACCTAAAATTTCCGTCTCTGGATACGAAAAAAAATTACGTTACGAAGCGCACCAGCTCAGAAATTCAAACAATGCGCGAGTTGCTCTCCCATTGGCTATTTCCCAACACCCCGCCCCACTGGCTATTGACCCCTCCCATTGGCTAATATGGAGCTGTATTGGGCCAGTGGTGTAGTCGTTAGAGTGCTGCACTCATGATAGGGAGGTTGTGAGTTCAAATCCCAGTTATACCCCCACTGTGCTAAGACCCCTGGGCAAGGTCTTAACCACAAGTGTGCCTCTGTTCACCCAGCAGTACAAATGGGTACCCCTGGGAAGGTAACCTGCAAGGGACTAGCGTCTCATCCAGGAGGAGTTGTACTCCTAGTCGCTTCACGCTACATAATCCGGAAATAAGCACCGGTCTGATGAGCCACTAGGCTCGGGTGTAAAAAGCCCAACGAACTTTACCATACCTTACAGGGCATTCTTCAGAGGGGAACACGTGAGCCCAAGTACTTGTAATCCTCCACCTTCTTTAGCTCCGTTCCCTTTAACCTCACCGTTCCTCCTGGGTCCTTCTCGTTCACACATGTATTCTGTCTTACTGGGGATCACCTTCATTTCTCTCCTTTCCAGGGCATACCCCCACCTCTCTAGATTTTCCTCCACTTGTTCTCTGCTCTCACTACAGATCACAATGTCATCTGCAAACATCATAGTCCATGGAGATTCTTGTCTAACCTCGTCTGTCAGCCTGTCCATCACCATAGCAAACAAGAAGGGCTCAGAGCTGACCCTTGATGCAGTCCCACCTCCACCTTGAATTCTTCAGTCACGCTGACAGCACACCGTCTTACATCTCTCATACATGTCCTGCACCACTGAACATATTCTCTGCCACTCCAGACTTCTTTATACAATACCACAGTTCCTCTCTCGGCATCCTGTTATATGCTTTCTCCAGGTCCACAAAAGCACAATGCAGCTCCTTCTGACGTTCTCTGTACTTCTCTATTAACATCCTCAAAGCAAACACTGCATCTGTGGTGCTCTTTCTTGGCATGAAACCAAACTGTTGTTCACAAATGCTGACCTCTGCCCTAAATCTAGCTTCCACTATTCTTTCCCATAACTTCATTGTATGGCTCATCAACTTTATCCCTCTGTAGTTGCCACAACTCTGTACATCTCCCTTGTTCATAAAAATGGACACCGGCACACTTCTCCATTCCTCCGGCATTATCTCGCTCTCAAACCTTGTTGAATGTTCTTGTCAGAGAATCTATTGCTACCTCTCCGAGACACTTCCATACCTCCACCGGTATGTCATCAGGACCAACTGCCTTTCCACTCTTCATCCTCTTCAATGCCCTCCTCACGTCACCCTTACTAAGCTTTGCTACTTCCTGATCCTTCCTGCTGATTCCTGTCACCTTTTCTCTTTCTTTTCTCTCTCATTTTCCTCATTCATCAGCTCTTCAGAGTGGGGCAGTGATGGTCCAGTGGATAGGGCGCAGGATCGCTGATCTTAAGGTTGGGGGTTCGAGTCCCCACAAGGTTGTCACTGCCCCCCCCCAGTGCAGCTAACTGGGTTATAAAAAGGCAGGCCATGTCTCTCACTATCTATGGTGAGAGGCATGTAAAAGATCCATTGCTGACTTTCATAAGAGTAGGCTGCAAAGCCATCAGCGTGTTTCTGTCCCTTGCTAAAAGGGCTGTGACAGGAAGGGCATCCGACATAAAAAACCTATGACAAATCAAATGCGAGAATCGGATGATGATTCGCTGTGGCGACCCCTGAGAAAAGAGAAAAAGCCGAAAGGAAAGAAGATCAGCTCTTCAGAGTACTCTTTCCATCTTCCCAGCACACTTCAGTCATCAGTCAATACATTTACCACTCTGTCCTTAATCACTCTAACTTGCTGCATGTCCTTCCCATCTCTATTTCTCTGCTGTGGCAACCTGTATAAATCATTTTCTCCCTCCTTACTGTCCAATCTAGCATATAAGTCATCATACGCCCTCTGTTTGGCCTTAGCCACTGCTACCTTCACCTTACGCTCTGTCTCCCTGTACTCCTGTTTACTCGCTTCAGTTCTCTCAAATATCCCATTTCTTCTTAGCCAACTTCTTCCTTTGTACACACTCCTGCACTTCCTCATTCCACCACCAAGTCTCTTTATCTACTTTCCTTTCAGAGGACACACCAAGTATTCTCCTACCTGTCTCCCTGATCACATTAGCTGTAGTTGTCCAGTCATCCGGAAGCATATTCTGACCACCCAAAGCCTGTTCCAACTCCTACTTGAAGACAATACGACACTCTTCCTTTTTCAGCTTCCACCACTTTGCCTTCATCTTCCTCACCATCAGCGTCATTCTGGACATCACCATCCTATGCTGTTTGAAGCCCCGAAACCCCTCTACAATCAGGACGATATTGAAGCAGAAGGAGGCATTAAAAGCGGAGATGCGGAGTGACTGAGGCAATTATTTCGGAAAAAGCAACCGCCATATTTAAGGACCTCTTGAAGGAAGATGGGGGTGGGGGTTCTTCAGACTAGCAACCCCCAGACTTTAAAGCGTTGCATGGGTGGTTCATGAGATTTAAAAAAGGTAAATAATTTTCTTTTACTTTTAACACACATTTCACACAAGATTGGTGTACTTTTATCATTTTAAAGGGTTTATGGGGTAGTCTTGGGAGCCTTGGAACGAATCATGCGTTTTACATATAACATGCACCTCTACTTACGAAAACGCCAGGTTACGAAAAAGGCACCGGAACAGATTAATTTCGTAAGTAGAGGGCCGACTGTACCGGACACTGAAGTCATTCAGAGCAGGGATCCCCAACCACCGGTCTCGATTGGTACTGGTCCGCAGAAGAAATAATACATTATTTCCGTTTAATTTATTATCCGAGTCTGAACGATCTTTACTTTTTAAAAATCATTTATTTTGAAAAATCACCAGATTCCCTCGGTTACATGTCGGTCATTTGAGCGCCAAAATGTAGTCCACAAGGGGACGGCACAGGAACAGAGGCGAGTTGGACAGGTTTCAAACAATAGTGGGGATTTTGGGTGAGACTGAGCCTTCATTCTCCCAGTTGGTGCAAGATCACCTGGTTTGTTTGTTTTTTCTAGAAAAATTCAAGCTCTATTTCCCAACCAACTTTATTTCAGCTGTTGAAAAATAACATTCATGGAGTGCTCATTATTATTATTAATAATATTTTATAGAAATAAATTATATTTACAATATAAACAAGGTACGACCCCCCCCGGTCCATGCTAAAATTGTCAAGTGTTGACTGGTCCACAGTGACAAAAACGTTGGGGACCCCTGCTTCAGAGGGCTGACATGGAAAGTGTTCACGCCATGCTGAAGCAGGCTCAACTCAGATGGCCTGGACATGTGGTATGGACGACGATCGCCTTCCAAAACGTTGGCTCTATGGTGAGCTGTGTGAGGGCAACCGTTCACAGTGCACACCCAAAAAAACGCTTTGACACCCTTAAAGCCACCTTGAAGTCGTGTAACATCAACCCTGACTCCTGGGAGTCAGTTGCACGTGACCTGGCGCATGGTGACCTCTCGTGATGTGTCTGCATTCGAGGAAAACCGCATCAACAGGACAGCAGCAGAAACGCCAGCAGTAGAAGAGCAGAGCAAGCATCAGCTCTCAGCCTGGCTCGCCCAATGCCATCCCATGCCCCCACTGCAACAGACAGTTTCGAGTGAAGATTGGACTTTTTAGCCATCTTCGCACTCACAACCGCCAGTGATTTTGAAGTCTTGGTTGTCTTTGCCAGCAAAGGACAAACACTCTGCTTTCCTCCCACTGGCCCTTGGTTTGACCGGAGTGCGAATGGTTGTGTGTGCATTGCTCTGCGATAGTCTGTAGTGCTGTTCAGGGTGTACCTCACCTTAGCCCAATGTCAACCAAGATAGGCTCCAGCCTCCTTGTGACCCTAATGAGACGAAGCAGTTTGGTAAATGATTGAGTGGTGATTTTAACAATCACTGAATGGTGAAAAGGGGCGAGATCAAATAAACACGTGAATCCCAATTTATTTTTTCAGTCACGCTGGTCTACAAAAACATTGTCTGATGTCTTGGTTCTATCACGTTACAATTCAGGAGACATTTAATTCAAGAAACTGACATCAGAACCTTTTTTTTGTTGATTGTTTTTCATGTTTTTTATTTTTAAAAGAAGGAACTCAAGAAAAATCACTGCGTAATTATTCAGAACTGGATGATGTCACTACAGAATCGCATATAATGATCAAACCCTCCACGCCTACTGATGATCAACTGAAAGTTGTGAAAGATTTGCAGCCTGGAGTTGATTAACCAAACAGATCTTTCACACGATTATTGAATTAAAAGAAAAAAAGATTTCTCATCTCCAAACGCCAACATGGCACACCATTGTTTCTTTTCTGAAAAGGTTCAAGTACTGAACATGCGGCAAGATATCAGAGAACGATGGCGAGCGCCACAGTAAAAATTCAAACCACATTCCACAGTAGCATGTAACTCCCAGGTCATGTGACACAACAATAGCTAGTGCGAACGTTAATCCTGCTTCTTCCGCATCATTTTTTCAGACACACTAAAATAAATCTGTCTCTTTTCGATATTGTAACCGTCACTGCTCAGAATGTCCCATGTGTCCTCGACAATGTCTGACAGCACATCCACTAGAGGGCAACTCGAATTCTTCGAACAGCAAACAGGGAAGTGGTGGAGGGGAGGAGCTATAGGTAATCATGTACCCGTTTGTCCATATGGCCTTTAAAATCACACAAGCTTCCAGAAAAAAATAAATGTGCAAAAGTATGAACCAATTGCATGCAGGATTCAAAAGAAATGTTCCTCCCAAATCCATATTTAACACTGAACTAAAATTAACCTTTCGCTTTTTTTGTTTGTTTGCTTTTTTCTCCCTCGAAGGAAAATCCTTTTAATTTAAAGTAAAAATGAACTGGGAGTCTCATGTTTCACTGAAACAAACTATATTTACACACAAAATAGTGAAGGCGGCTATAAACAAACCCTGAGCTGATTAGAATTGAAATCCGATCGTACTCACAGTGGGACTGTTCATAAACACTGCGCTCCTGGAGCGCTGCCCACTTCCCTCCGCCACACCCACAGCGGCAACACGGTAAACGATAGCAGCTCTGGCACGACGCGATTCAGTTCGTCACGATGAGAGCAATGAGACATTTCTGTTATTTACATGCCACTGTTCCTTCAGTCAGAACCGCAGAGTCATGATTACATCTGATGGACCGAGTCTGATATTTTGGGTACATGTTCGGCTCCAGGGAGAACCAGGGCCAATAATACTTGGTTGATAAAAGCGCGCTTGTTGTTTGTGTAAATCTGATGCAGAAAAATCCTGCTGGGGCGGGAGGCTGGAGCCCATCTCAGCCAATATTGGACATAAGCGAGTAGACAACGAACAGCTCGCAAGTCCATCACAGAGTCAAAGCGCGCACACAATCATTCGCACTCTCAACCACACCTCAGGCTGGAGCAACCGATAAGATGAATGTTCATGTCTTTGGAGTGTGGGAGGAAGCCCACAGGAAACCCACAAGTGCACAGAAGAAACAACACAGAAATGTCCTCACCGAGCCCGGGACTCATCCCCAGGACAAGTACTCTTAAATTAAGGATGCAGTAACAAGGGCGTAGGCTGGTCTGGCCGTGGGGGGTGCACATCTCGGTTGACCGGAACTCGAGTCCCAGGGGCTATAGGCCTAAGACTTAAAGGGGAAATGAAACGTCGACTAAATACGTTGGCGGTAGCTTAAGTATAGTTTATCGAAGCGAATCTGGCTTCAATTTTATATCAAATTAACCATTGCACATACAGCGGTTTTGTTTTATGTGCTTGTCGTACAAGTTATCGACCCAAAAGCCGCCATCGCCAAGTGCCTGCCTACACAAAGTTACCGTGACGTCACTGGGTTGGTACAAAGTACCACGTGAAATATAGTGCATGCATATCACAGCATATTATAGGACATAAACAACATGGAATCTCACGCTAACAACACGAACAGTTTTTCAACAGAAGACAATTCATCTATTACTATCAGAAGACGAATCAAATATTATAGTTCAACCAAAAATATTCTCAAATACATTTCAAACCACATCTACAAGTACATATGCTAAATACATTTACAAACTGAGCTAAAGTTATTTATCTATTCCAAGGCACAAACAAATATTAATACATATTTACAGCACAAAAACATACTATTAACTTTATAAAGTACTGAGCATTAGGCTGCAGATCCAGGCTGGATGGCTTATGATTATTTTATCCATTTATTCTCGGTGCGTCAATGTTTGTGTTCCGACACATGCGCAGGAGCCGGAGGCGGGACTAACAAACTGTGCTTTATTCTCACATGCGCACTTTGTTTGATTGACAGTGTTCAGCTATTATTGCTTACTGAGAATATTATGTTTGTTGATTGGTCAGCTCGGGCGTGCACATGCGCAGTGCCCGTTACATGTTAACTTCCGGTTTACATCCTGACTCTAGTCATGCAGAACTTATCTCCGACTTTCTCTTCAATAACGGTCATTAAGTTTATTTATAAGATTGTGAATACACACAATTTCTTGTCCAGCAGAACTCAACTTCTGCTGTGGGGGGTGGGGGGGTGCACGTCCCCAGACTACGCCCTTGAGTAATGATGACACTGATGTAGAAATGAAGAAATGTCATTGCCGTTGGTTTGAACCGGTTGGATGTACATGTGGACACAAACATTTCCAGAATTAATAAATATCCACGCAGTGCATTGCAGTGTTTATAAGGACTCCGAGAGATACAGTATGTGGCAAATGTGTGGTGCAATCCGATTGGTCACTAGAATGTATTGGATGATACAAAGTTCATGAAAACGATTGAGTCATAAACACGATTCGCGATTCATGAACCACGACTCTTCGTGTGTAATGTAGTGGCCTCTTTCTTACTCTCACTCACACCCCCACCCTCACACACACACACACACACACACACACACACCTACCCTCAGACACACACCATTATCCATACACTCTCCACCCTCTCTCTCTCTCACACACACACACACAGATCAATACCACTTGGATTTGGAATCTCTGTTCTGTCATCGAGAAGCAGCTTTCCAGCACTGAATCAATGATGTCAAGTCAGAACAAGTGTTCTATAGCTACTTACAGTCAGATCCAAAAGTATTGGTACCCTCAGTACAGAGAGTATTACTGTAGTACAGTTTTGCCTCCTTTAATCATCAGTGTATGCTATAAACCTCAGCATGATGACAAATGTCTTTTTTTTTTTAAACTACGTTAACGGTGAAATCTCTTCCAGACTGATCTTGCTGTGATTTTTTAAAAATCATTTTTCTTCATTTATTTTTATATTTTGTGCAGCCGTGAGACACACCCAAGTATTCTTCTAATCTTTCCACAGTTCACCTCGTTCTGGATATTCACCTGCATCGCACGTCACACCCACTCTCCCACTCATTTACTCTCCTTTTCACCCAAACATCAGTGTGAACCTGTCAGATATCACGTCTCATCTCTCTCTCATACACAAACACACCTTTCTATCTCCAGCACCTTCTTATCAGACTGCACAATTATCTCAGTTCTCCTCCTAGGTTCCTGGGTGCTACGCATGTATAAATCACTTACTTGCATCAGTTTAGATAAAAACAGACTGATCAGTCTAATATCAGCGTGCTGTCACGCCGAGCTGAATCCTACCAGTGTGCGATCACTCGCACAATTCTCTGGTGTTCATCTCCATCTCTGTAAATATAAACACCTAATGGAAGCATAATCTGTATTCCAACCTCAGATGTAAACATCATAATTCAATGCACTGTTCAGAAGTGGAATCATTTACTGTACAGACATCAGGGGGCGGAGTCTGAGTAAAACGGTGGCATGCCTTGGTTTTCATGTCGAACCACTTTCTATTGTTTTACTGTATTAAACCTGGCAGTACTGACACAGAAACCAAAATGGTTTCATTCCTCAGTCTGTGTATTCTCGATCCTGGATTGTTTCCCTTTAAAATTAAACCCACTTGTTTTTAATGATGGAAACAAAAACAAAACGTTTAAACTCCAGAAGAGTGAACTACATGCATGCGATTCTAATAATCTGGACAGAAAGCACAGAAAAGCTACACAACAACTCTGAATACGCCGAGCAACGATAAAGCAAAAGAGAAACTTCATGCTAATTTCAACCGTGTTACGATGAGCTAGGAAACAAAATGCAAAGCGCTGTGCCAGCTGGCTCTGTAAACATGCTAAACTAAACTAGCATCATCACCACCGACCAATTACAGCTGCATTAGTTAGTCCGTGATGCAATGCAAACAGGTGGGAAATTCAGGTGATATTCAGCTCTAAATTTGCTGTCAAATTGCATAGTGGGAAGAAATTAAAACATACTCAGGGTGTGCTGCACACATACTTCGAGTACTTTTACACGTCTCGCTCTCTTTTTTTTTTTAAAGTTAATGTAATTTTTGGTCTGAATTATCACTTGAAGCTTCTACACATTTGTTACAAGTGACTGCAACCATGACACGAAATACACCGAGAACTAATAGGTTTCAATAAAGTTTCAGTATTTTACTTTTCATTACATTATTGCACAACAATTTTTCTGCCGAACACAAGCTTGTGCGCCACCACCTGGAGGAATGTTGAACCGCAGGAGAAACTTTTTTCTGAGATTTTCTTCATCCGGCGATTAGCAGCAGCTTCGTTACTTCTAAAGTATTTCAGAATAATAAAATAAATGCCTACAGATGTACATCTGAACACAAAGCTCAGCCCTGAACTGCTGTTTCTCAATCATCAGAGGAAGCCTGGAATGTCAGGAAGACACTTGGGCTGGTGTTGGGCGAATCTCATTTATTCATTTTCTGAACCACTTAATCCTATTTTGGCTCACAGGGAGGCTGGCGTCCATCTCAGCCGACTCCGGGCGAGGGCAAAGTACACCCTGGACAGCTCGCCAGGCCATTGCAGGGCAGAAAGACACTGACGGCTATGCAGTCTACTCTGACGAAAGTCAATAATGATTCCTTTACGTAAACCTACACCACAGACAGTGAGACATGGCCAGCCTTTAATAACTCGATTAGCTGCACTGGAGGGACAGTGATAACCCGTTGTGAGTGGACTTGAATCACCAACCTTGGAATCAGTGATCCAGTTGAGCTAGTCTCTTCTTTTTCTTCTTTTCCTTTTGGCTGTTCCCTTCAGGGATCACCACAGCAAATCTGCCACCTCCATCTCACCCCATCATCTGCATCTTCTCTTACACCAACTACCATCATGTCCTTCACCACATTCATAAATCTTCTCTTTGGTCTTCCTCTAGAGTCTAGACCTTCTGCCTGGTAGTTCGAACCTCAGCATCCTACTACCAGTATACTCACTATCCCTCCTCTGTACATGTCCAAACCATCTCAATCTAGCCTCTCTGACTTTGTCTCCAAAACATCTTGTATGTTCCAGTTGCGCTAATCTAAGCAAAGTAAATGAAAGCTGATGATTCATGAGTCAAAAAAGTGAGACGCAAAATGTTTTCGTGTGCGTGTGTGTGTGTGTGTGTGTGTGCGCGCATGTAGTCAGGTTGGGCTAAAAACAAAAAGGTCAATCTAAATATATAATTATTTTGTAGATAAACAAACAATGTGCATCATGTGCAATTCCATTTATCAATACAATATTTTTTTCAATTTTGACATTTTCCAATTGTAGATACTACAATAAAAAAAATCCTGAAACATGCAACAGACTGGTATGCAGGATTAGCAGAGATTACATACACCGGGATTTCCCACGGGGATGACGACCAATCACCACGCTGTCCTAACAACCAAATAAACTATAAGAACTTCCTGCTCTTAATACAGGGGGGAAAATAAATAAATAGAAACATCGAGTGCACCATCTTATGATCCCAACATCACCAGCACCACCGGCCCCAACACGGACACAAAACCTGAAAATATTTCATTGTGAATTAGTTGATGTGTTCTTTTATCTTTCTGTCCACCATTTCGAATGAGGAACTTCAGATTTGTATATTAAGCTAATGAGTCACTGTACTGCCCAGCGAGCTCGACTACAAATCAAATGTGAACCCAAATCTCATTCAAGATTAATTTTACAATGTTGGCAGACGCTGATGGCAACAAACGCCATGAAATTTGCCATGTTTGAACCTGCGGATGAGTGAAGTGCAGCGTTTCTCGCTGCTTTATACATCATTACGACCTCATCATGATCAATGTGATCATCCTCACTTTAATCTGGAATCAGT
Organism: Plotosus lineatus; assembly: GCA_024760905.1. Classification (NCBI taxonomy): domain Eukaryota; kingdom Metazoa; phylum Chordata; class Actinopteri; order Siluriformes; family Plotosidae; genus Plotosus; species Plotosus lineatus. The sequence continues at coordinate 3,279,267 of CM045736.1, read as the reverse complement.
ACAAGCCTCCTCGCCACCGCCACCACCGTATGAACTTCAACTAACTGCATTATATTTCAAAAAGTCAGGTGGATTGCCGATAATATTGCAGTCAGGTGGAAACCAACACGGATGACTGGAGCATGATGCCCTTGGCTCACTGAGACAAGTTATGAACTGGAGTTATGGAGCCGAGCTTGAGGAACCATGTGCTTCAGAACTCGTTCAACGTGATGTCATTGTTGATATTCTCCATCTGCGGATTTCTCAGACGCATCGTGTCATATTCGAATAAATACATTAGAAGAGAATAGACAGACAGAGAGAGAGAGAGAAAGAGAGAGACAAGCAGTAGTTGGAAAATAAGTGGATGACAGACAGACTTACTGGCCAGGCAAACTGGAACGGAATCATTAAAGTCCCGATGCTGTTGCCTTTGTTTCGGTTATTATCAAGTTCATCCAGCCAAACAGAGTTCCCTCTGAGGACAACCAAACTCGCCATTCCGTACGTGCACGGTCCTGAGGTAATGACCTTCATCTGATACTCCTTCAGACAAGCCTTGAAATACGTTCTGCACTCCGTCGCGCCACAGCCCGAGCCCCGTCCAGCGGCCCCATCTCCACCGCAGCACCCGCCGTTCGCCAGTTCTCCGTTCCTGTTCTCCACGCTGATCACACGCAGCTCCACATACCCAGAAGCCCAGCACACCTGAAGGATAACGGGCGGTGTTATCACAGTTAGGGATGAGCGTGGATTTAGAGTGCCGGATCAGATAAGATCAGACATTCGGTTCAGATATGATCATCCTACACGTTTCCCACACCAAACATGAACAGGAGACCAAATCCAATTTGCTGAATTACATGCACTGAGATTTCAATCAGATGCAGGAGTAAAATTATGACTTACACCGAATTAAATTTAACCGATTATCGTTTCTCAGATATCGGTATCGCATGGGAACATTTTATCGGTTTATCGCACCGCGTGGAACACAGCAGTGTCACAGGTCACATGATTCGGCTTCTATTTAACATCGAATCTCTTCACAGACAGAACCTAGAGTTAGTTTTCCTCATCAAGATAACTAGGCTCATTAATAACGTGAGGAAAATTCCGTTAGAATCTAATTTTTTTTTTATATATATAATTTAAAAAATAACAGTCACTCAGTAACGGCTCTGTCTCACCTCAAACCAAAACGTTAAAATGAGGAAAAGCGCGTGCAGGAAAGCGCCCGTGCACCTCCACATGACTCCGGTGAGGCTTCACGGTAACAAGGAGAGCAGAACACGGTTCTCCATGATAAAGCTTCTCCTGAGAGGTCAGAAAATCCGCTACCTTTTTGTCTCGGGACCGATAAGGTGGAGAAAAAAAATACCACAGAAGAAGCAGCGTGTCAGGCAAGAAAACTTTAAGGAAAGTGACAGCGCGCGCGCGCACACACACACACGCGCGCGCGCGCACATACCCCCTCAGATCACTTATCTACTCCCTCACGGGGGAGGGGGTGAGCGACTGCTGAACTAGCCAATCACAACTTCCCTTTCCTGAAGAGGGTGTCTGTGCAGCCAATCACAGAAGGAGTGGATGGTCACGACAGTTCATCGGTCAGCACGGTAAAGGGAAAAAATCATGAATTTAACCTGATTTAATCAAATTTTAAATATTACTCATAATCAGTAAATGCTATACTTATTTAACTGTATAATATCTTGTGGATTTTAATTAATATAAAACCTGTAATATTTTAAAGACGAGGTAAGAGTCGTTCAGGATAATCTGATACAATAGCAATGAAAATAATTAAGGTGCACTGACTTTTAAATCTAATAAAACTGCCTCTCAAAACTAAGATATAATGAGAAATAAAATTATTTAAAATATATATTAAAACATACATTTAAGGTTTCAACATAAACAACTGTAGTTCATCAATGCTAGTTAATGGCTTAATATATAATGTAAATATATACACTTGATTTTATTTCTGAAGTACTCTCTGGGAAGAGTAATAATAATAATAATAATAATAATAATAATAATAATGATGATAAATACATAATAAATCTTCATCCTGTATATACATTTGAAATATGATAATTTGTGGATATGAACTATTGTACACTGTATTGTATTATAATTAATAGTATAGTGTAATATATATTCATAAACAAAACATCTCAGGTGAAGCTTTCCCATGCAAACCTCCTCACTGGTTTCATCCTGTTTACTTTTTTCTGTTTCTAAGATACACTCGACGACATTTTTGGCATGCACAGTCAAGACAGAACTCCAGTAATTTCTTTCTTCTTTATCCAAAATTTCACCCAGCCCTGGAGCACACATTGAGCTTTGCGTACACTGGCTCAAGTATCACATTTTTGCAAAGTCAGAAAAATCTTCTTTGACTACCACGATCCATTATAAACTCTCAGACTAGAACAGGAATTCCAAAAACAAACAAAAAAATGCATTCGTTTTTTAACGCAGAGCTATTGGGACTGAAATATATCTCCAATTGGAAAAAGAACTTCCTCAAGAAATGGAAGATCTGAACTTCCTATCAACACTATTGATCTTTGAATTCTGGAAAGGCTAGAGTTCAGGATCCGACAGAACAATCCTGATCCCTGGGCCACATTTTAAATTAAAATTTTCTTCAGGGGACAAAAGGTTATAAATTATTGTGAAATAAATTATTTGAGTTCCAACGCGTTCCAAAGGAGTGTCAGGGCTGAGTGTGTGAAGACATTTGAGCTGAAGGGTGTGTGTTTGCGCCCTCTGCTGAGACTCTTCCACTCTCACGAGGCCCTTCTACAGATGTGAGCTTACAGACCCTGATTCCAGCAAAGAATTAAAAAGCCCTTGGTGTAATATTCCTGTTCTTCTTTGTGCTGTTTATCTGCATCTCTATCAGTTCAAAAGAATTTTACCTCCAGAATTGAACTTGTCTTTCACTTCATGCAAACCTCCAACCACAGTGCACACACATCTGTTTCTGAAAACAACCACCACCACATAAACAATTACATAGAACCATGTCAGAGGGATTTCCTTAAAGAAAGATGCCAAGACAACCACTTGAAAAAAACCAATGAAGAACTTTTTTCGTAAAGATAGTCAGTTTGGGTGATGTATCTCTGATAGCAGGAAAAATGAGCAAGCGTGAATCTGAGTGATTTTGACAAATGTGGTGATTTAACAACTGCGACTATTCATCTCCAAATCAGGAGGTTGTGTGGGGAGCTACTGGTATGCGCTGGAAGAGTGCCATGATTGCTCAGGGATGAATGGACGAACACTCAGAAAGGTGAGACAGTCTGATTGGATCCCACAGAAAAGATACTGCTGTCCAAAATGCTGAAGCTTTTAATGCTGGATCTGACAGAAAGGAGTCAGAATTCACACTGGATTACAGCTTAATGTTTATGAAGTTGTTGAGACACAGACCAGTCAGGTGGTGTTTATGTTATGACTGATCAGTGTACATGAAAAGTACCCATAATTGTCCTGCTGTCCAAGGTAGGTCTGTTTGTTTGGTGTTTTTTTTTTTTTTTTTTTAATATGTCCAAGGTTACTGGTTTATCATCCAGAGATTATCCCCGGCTTCCATAGCTTGAAGTAACTCAGAGTTCAACTCCTCCTGAATGTGATTTCAGCCCATCACAGGTTACCTTCCCAGTATGGACTGGTATCCACTTTTCCTGCTGAGTGGACAGACGCACACCAAGGTGTGTCCAAGGGTGCTCATTAATGTAAACTGTACCTTAAGAGACAGGAATTGACTCCCACTGTGCCCATAACACTGTGCCTAGTGGGTTATTGGTATACGAAGCATGTTTCTAAAAGGGTTCTAGGTTTAGAACTATTTCAAATCAGAAAACACCTGAAATAGTTTTCACATTCAGATTTCACATTCAAAAAAGATTTAATATACAAACACTTTTGGAAGAAATGAAAAGAAAACATCCCTTGATAAAAATAAATCAAACAATTGTGAGATCTCTACAATAGGAAATGAATCAATTTGTACTGGATGGCAGACAGTTGAACAAAGAAACAATTGCAAGTTAGGCGTTTTCATAGAAGGATGGAGGGATGAAACGCAGGGGGTGTGGGGTGGAGCAGCCAAGTGGAGAACAAACAAACAGGAGCATTTTAAGATCAGACAGCTTTACTATTTATAGTATTTGAGCTTCTGGACATGAAAAGCAAGGGATTAAAAAACAAGAGACAAAAGAGCGGTAAAGGCAGGAGAAGACGACGGATTAGTCTTCTGGAATCTTCACAGCCATGTCTCTTGTGATCTTCAGTTATCCAAACAGATGCAGTTTAAAAAGACAAGCCACGGCGCTCGACAATGAAATAAGAACTGGAGGACATGATCTTTCAAAAGATTAAATAACAAAATAATAATAATAATAATAATAATAATAACAATAATAATGGGCTGAGATGGGTGCCACCCCTCCACAACCCTAATTAGGATTAAGCGGCTTAGAAAAATGAATGACTTAATAATTATAAAAAGAAAAACTGCAAAGGTCAGAAGTAAAAAAATAATTTCTAGTAAATATTAAAGAAACAATACTCTTTCAAGGTTCGTCAGCTACAGTGTTATCGTGATCTGTAGCGTTCTAGAATTCACATTCTGTTGGTTTTCACTACAACCCACAGTTTATTGTAACTTTGAAAATGCATCACTTTTAATACAAATGTAATAACCACCTTATCAAGGTGGAGGGGTTTGTGTGTCCTAATGATCCTAGGAGTTATGTTGTCAGGGGCATTATGGCCCTGGTAGGGCCACCCAAGGTAAACAGGTCCCAGGTGAAGATTCAAACGAAGCGCAATTTAAAAGACTTCTATGAAGAAACAAAACAAGGGCACAGTTTCCCTTGCCCGGACATGGGTCACTGGGGTACCCCCTGGATCCAGGCCTGGGTGCAGGGCTCGAAGACGCCTGGTGGTCAGCTTCTGCCCATGGAGCCCAGCTGAGCCCAGCCCAAAAAGGAGACATGGGTCTGCCCTCCCATGGACCCACCACCTGTGGGAGGAGCTATAAGGGTTGGGTGCAGTGTGAGTTGGGTGATAGCCAAAGGCATGGGTTTGGTCGGACCGATCTTCGGTTACTGATTCTGACTCTTGGGACATGGAATGTCACCTCTCTGGTGGGGAAGGGGCATGAGCTGGTGCATGAGGTGGAAAATTAGCGAATCAATATACAGTGGAGCCTCGATACTCAACCATAATTCGTTCCAGACGGGTGGTCAAATTGCGATTTGGTTGAATTCTGAATCTGCTTTTCCCATTACAAATAATGTAAATGGTCTTATTCTGTTCCATCGTCTTTTGAACAGACATTAACAGTACCATAACTCACACCATAGGTCCACAAATTAAGTGACAAAATTATTAAATACAGTACACAATGTTATGGCCTGTGTTGTGAGAGACTCTGGTTTTGGCATCTCTCTCTCTCTCTCTCTCTCTCTCTCTCTCTCTCTCTCTCTCTCTGTCTCTTTCTCTGCATGTTGGAGAGGGGCATGGCTGTCACACGTGGGTGGAACGCTAAACACACACAACCTTATTCCACTTAATCACGGGCTATAAAGACAAGCAGAGTGTTCCTCCCAAATTAAGTGAAAAAATTATTGAATACAGAACACTTTGTTATGGCCTGTGTTGTGAGAGACTCTAGTTTTGCCGTCTCACCCTCTTCCCCGTGATCTCTCTGGCTCTCAGCTCCGTGCTCCACCAGTTGCGGCTTTAGTTTAATGATTTCCGTGTTTCTCCGCATCTCTAACAATGACTATGATTTCCCCGTGCTCTGGTGCCTTTCTTGTGAACAATAAATCGCTCCTGTTTCCATCTCCACTCTGTGTCCTGCATTTTTGGGTCCGGCTGAATGTTCCTGGCATCATAGAAGGGCTAGAAGATTCTGTGACACCAGGAACATTCAGCCGGACCCAAAAATGCAGCAAACAGAGTGTGATGAAAACGGGTGCACTTTATTGTTCACAGGTGGAATCAGTTTAGCACTCCACCGGTGTGTGACAGCCATGCCCCTCTGCAGCACGCAGAGAGAGCCGCCAAAATCAGAGTCTCTCACAACACAGAGCATAACGCACTAAAATAAAAACGACTGTGCAGTTAAAGCATAACAACAATAAAGATAAGAATTTTAACCTTTGTGGTGTGAGGGGGGACACAAACAAGTGTCCCAAGCCCGGATAAATACAGTGGGTTGCGACAGGAAGGCATCCGGTGTAAAATATTTGCCAAAATACAGAATGCAAAACGTAAATACAAATTTCATACCGGATCGGTCGAGGCCCGGGTTAACAACTGCCATCAGTGCTGTTAACCAACAGGTTGCTGGTGGAAATTGGACTACTGTTGGTTGAAGAAGGAGACGTCGAAGAAGGTTAGGCGGGAGGCGTGTCCGTAAGCAAAGAGAGAAGAGGAAAAGTATGAGTCTAGGACTGAGAGTAGGGACTTTGAATGTTGGAACTATGACAGGAAAAGGTAGAGAGCTGGCTGACATGATTCAGAGGAGAAAGGTGGACATACTGTGTGTTCAGGAGACCAGGTGGAAAGGTAGCAAGGCTAGAAGCTTAGGAGCACGGTTGAAGCTGTTTTATCATGGTGTGGATGGGAAGAGAAATGGAGTAGGAGTCATCTTGAAGGAGGAGTTGGTCAGGAATGTTCGAGAAGAGTGTCAGACAGAGTGATGAGTCTCAAGTTACAAATTGAAGGTGTCATGCTCAATGTTGTTAGTGCTTATGCCCCACAGGCATAAGGATGTGAGCTAGAAGAGAAGGAGAGATTCTGGAGTGAGTTAGATGAAGTGATGCAGAATACCCCCAGAGGTGAAAAAGTTGTCATTGGTGCAGACTTCAATGGACATGTTGGTGCAGACAACAGAGGGAACGAGGAAGTGATGGGCAGGTTTGGTATCCAGGACAGGAACACAGAAGGACAGATGATCGATTTTGCAAAAAGGATGGAAATGGCCATGGTGAATACTTTCTTCCAGAAGAGACAGGAGCATGGGGTGACTTATAAAAGTGGAGGTAGGGGCACACAGGTAGACTACATCTTGTGTAGGCGATGTAATTTGAAGGAAGTCAGTGACTGCAAAGTAGTAGTGGGTGAGAGTGTTGCCAAACAGCATAGGATGGTGGTGTGCAGGATAATGCTGATGGTAAGAAAGGTGAAGAAGGCAAAGGCAGAGCAGATGACAAAGTGGTGGAAGCTGAAAAAGGAAGAGTGTCGTGATGTCTCCAAGGATGAGTTGAAACAGGCTTTGGGTGGTCAGGAAGTGCTTCCAGGTGACTGGACGACTACAGCAAATGTAATCAGGGAGACAGGTAGGAGAGTACTTGATGTGTCCTCTGGAAAGAAAGTAGATAAGGAGGCTTGGTGGTGGAATGAGGAAGTGCAGGAGTGTGTAAAAAATAAGAAGTTAGCACAGAAGAAGTGGGACATAGAGAGGACCGAAGAGAGTAAACAGGAGTACAGGGAAACAAAGCGTGAGGCGAAGGTCAAAGACCAAACAGAGGGCGTATGATGACTTGTATGATAGGTTGGACAGTAAGGAGGGAGAAAATGATTTCTACAGGCTGGCACAGCAGAGAAATAGAGATGGTAAGGATGTGCAGCAAGTTAGAGGGATTAAGGACAGAGAGGGAAATGTATTGACTGATGACAGAAGTGTGCTGGGTAGATGGAAAGAGTACTGTTGAGGACCAGGAAGTAACAAAGATTAGTAAAGGTGAAGTGAGGAGTGCATTGAAGAGGATGACGAGTGGAAAGGCAGTTGGTCCTGATGACATACCAGTGAAGGTATGGAAGTGTCTAGGAGAGGTAGCAGTAGATTTTCTGACAAGAACATTCAACAAGGTCCTAGAAAATGAGATGCCGGAGGAATGGAGGAGAAGTGTGATGGTGCCCATTTTTAAAAACAAGGTAGACGTGCAGAGTTGTAACAACTACAGAGGGATAAAGTTGATTAGCCACACGATGACGTTATAGGAAAGAATAGTGGAAGCTAGACTAAGGGCACAGGTCAGCATTTGTGAACAACGGTTTGTTTTCATGCCAAGAAAGAGCACCAAAGATGCAGCGTTTGCTTTGAGGATGTTAATAGAGAAGTAAACAAAGGCCAGAGGGAGCTACATTGTGCCTTTGTGGATCTAGAGAAAGCATATGACAGGATGCCAAGAGAGGAACTGTGGTATTACATGAGGAAGTCTGAAGTGGCAGAGAAGTATGTTAGAGTGGTGCAGGACATGTATGAGAGCTCTAAAACAGTGGTGAGGTGTGCTGTCAGCATGACAGAAGAGTTCAAGGTGGAGATGGGACTGCATCAAGGATCAGCTCTGAGCCCCTTCTTGTTTGCTATGGCGATGGACAGGCTGACAGATGAGGTTAGACAAGAATCTCCATGGACTATGATGTTTGTAGATGACATTGTGATCTGTAGTGAGAGCAGAGAACAAGTGCAGGAAAATCTAGAGAGGTGGAGGTATGCCCTGGAAAGGAGAGGAATGAAGGTTAGCCGCAGTAAAATAGAATACATGTGTATGAACGTCAAGGACCCAAGAGACACGGTGAGGTTCCAGGGAGCAGAGATAAAGACGGTGGAGGATTTGAAGTACTTCGGCGCAACAATCCAAAGCAATAGAGAGTGTGGAAAAGAGGTGAAGAAGCATGTGCAGGCAGGTTGGAATGGTTGGAGAAAAGTGTCCGGTGTGATGTGTGATAGAAAGGTATCGGCAAGAATGAACAGAAAAGATGGTGATGAGGCCAGCGATGTTGTATCGTTTAGAAACAATGGCATTGGGGAAAAGACAGGAAGCAGAGTTGGAGGTAGCAGAGATGAAAATGTTGAGGTTCTTTTTGGGAGTAACGAGGATGGATAGGATCAGAAATGAGTACATCAGAGGGACAGCACATGTTAGATGTTTTGGAGACAAAGTCAGAGAGGCTGGATTGAGATAGTTTGGACATGTACAGAGGAGGGATAGTGAGTATATTGGTAGTCGGATGCTGAGGTTGGAACTACCGGGCAGAAGGCCAAGAGGAAGACCAAAGAGAAGATTTATGGATGTGGTGAAGGAGGACATGAAGGTCTTTCGAGTAAGAGTAGAAGATGCAGAGGATAGGATGAGATGGAGGCGGATGGTTCGCTGTGGTGACCCCTGAAGGGAAAAGCCGAAAGGAAAAAAAGAAGTGATGTGACCAGTTGGCATACGTAAATGTTGGAAAGGGAGAGAAGAGGAGGATTCCCTTCCATAACAGCTTCAGGTAAATCAGCCAAAAGTGTTTTTTTCTCTTGATACTTGCATTGCATGAGTGACTCTTCTTCAGGATGTTCTTTTTTTTGACGAAGAAGAAGAGGAACATTTCTAACGTGGCTTGTTTCTGCCTTCTTTTCAAAACCTTACAGAAGTGGCCCATGACCTCATCGTTAAAGGTGTTCACTGTGCTGCTAGCGCTTTAGCTTAGCTTTAGCGCTTTAGCTTAGCTTTAGCTTTATCAGAGTGATACATAGTATCAACAACTCCCAGACTTCTGGAAAATGTGCATTTCCTCTCCCTCTTGGTTTTGTTTTTTTCTTGCGATTTTTTTAGCATTCGACTTCCGGACTTTGGTCAACTTCCGGGACAAAAAAAATCCTGGATTTTTTGGTCGAATTCCGATTTGTTCAACCTCTAAAGCGTTCGAGTACCGAGGCTCCACTGGAGTCGGACTCACCTCAATGCATAGCTTGGGCTCTGGAACCATCTGTCTCAAGAGGGGCTGGACCTTATGCCATTCTAGAGTTGCTCATGGGGAGAGGTGGCAAGCCGGTGTGGGCCTGGAGAGCAATTATTGGTTGGCCTTAAAAGGTTCTGGACCACCAACTGACGCCTCAGAAGGGGAAGCAGTTCTCCACAAATACTGTTTATAGTCAAAGTGGGAAGCTGCTCACCGCGACTGGAGATGTTGTTGGGGGTGGAAGGAATACTTCAAGAATCTCCTCAATCCCACAACACGCCTTCCATGGAGGAGGAAGACCCAGGGAGTTTGGACGGGGGTCCACCCATCACTGGAGCTGAGGTCACTGAGGTAGTCAAAAACTCCTCGGTGGTCGGGCTCCGGGGGTGGATGTGATCCGCCCTGAATATCTCAGGGCTCTGGATGTTATTGGACTCTCTTGGTTGACACATCTGTGCAACATCACGTGGTCATCGGGGGCCAAACCTCTGGATTGGCGTTTTTAAAAATGGGGGCTGCAGGATGTGTTCCAATTGCCGTGAAATCACATTCCTCAGCCTACCTGGGAAAGTCTATGCAGGAAGTACTGGAGAAGGATCCGACCAATAGTTGAACCTCAGATTCAGCAGGAATAATGTGGTTTTTGTCTTGGCCATGACATTCTCAACCAACTCTAAATGCTCCACAGGATCCTAGAGGGGGCGATGGGAGATTGCCCAATCTGTCCATTTGTGTTTTGTGGATTTGGAAAAAGGCTTTCAACCGTGTCCCTCAGGTTATCTTGTGGACCGTCTCCGGGAGTACGGCATTCCGGATCAGTTGCTACAGGCCGTTCGATCACTGTATCACCAGAGCCAGAGTTTGGTTTGTATTGGGAACAACAAGTCGAATTCATTTCCGGTGAGGGTTGTAGTCCACCAAGGCTGTCCTTTGTCACTGATTTGATTCATCATTTTTCGGGACAGAATTTCTAGGCGCAGCTGAGGCATTGAGAGGTTCTGATTTAGGGGCCATCGGCTCTCATTTCTGCTTTTTTGTCTTTTTGGCTTATTCAAGCAGGAATCTCCAGCTCTCGTTGGAATGATTCACAGTTGAGTGCGAAGCGGCAGTTGAGTGAGAATCAGCACCTCCAAGTCCGAGGCCATGATTCTCAGTCAGAAAAGGGTGGAATGCATCACTCTGGGTCGGGATCAAGGTTATGCCCCAAGTGGAGAAGTTCAAGTATTTCGGCGTCCTTTTCATGAGTGAGGGAAGGATGGGTACCTCCGGGCATCTGGAGCGGCACCCCTGCCTTAGAGGAGCCTCTCTCTGTACCCCTGCCCTCTTAAAAACACCAGCAAAACACACAACTAAATGTTGGAGTCCGCTCCGGTGGAATAATCCAGACGCCTGCCTCAGGCGGTGTCGTATGAGGGAGTGGGGCAAAGCCTTTGGGACCCACACTCCATGATAGGGGTGAAATCCTGGAGCAACCAAGTCAGGCGTGATAGGGTAAGCGACGCGGGCGGTACAAAGGTGTCGGACACCAGCTGCTTTTGGTCGCCTCGGTTGAATCTGAGGTGGTCGGTCCGGGTTGGCGCATGGAACGTGACTTCGCTGCGGAACGACTCTCACCTGCCTCTGGTATCAAGGGAGCTTGGTCTGCTTGGTGTCGGCGTTTCGGCCCTCTCTGAGGTGCGGAGGCCTTGGTCCGGCGAGACAAGTGTCGGTGGGTACACCTACTACTGATTTGGCCGGGCCGACGGTCTTCACACTCAGGGAGTGGCTGTTGCCATTGCTGATCGATTGGCTCTCTTGGTATCGGAGGTGGTCCCGGTCAATGAGCGTATTATGCGACTGAGGGTGACTCACACAGTGGGGACGCTCTCTATCGTCGTAGTGTATGCTCCAACTGGGGTGAATGATCGATCCACGAAGGAAATCTTCTACAACCAGCTCAACTTAGTGGTGTCGGGAGTTCCATGAAGGGACACCCTGATTGTACTGGGGGACTTCAAGACGACCACTGGCACTAACCGGGATGGCTACGAAGCATGTGTTGGTCTTCATGGCTCTGGATGCCGTGACGAAAGCACCTTAATGCTTTGCAAAAAGTCAGGGCTTAAGGATTGCTGGCTCGTGGTTTCAGAGATCGGATTCGTGACGCTGGACTCGGTACTCCAACGATGGCATCACTAGGAAGGAGATCAACCATGTTCTCGTATGTAGTCGCTGGCGGCTGGTTCAGAACTTCCGTGTCTTCAGAAGTGCCCAGCTCTTCTCGGGAGACCACGGGCTTCTGGTGGCGACTCTGAATATCCGCTTTAAGCGCCCTGAGAAAGCCCCGGTTCGTCAAATGCTACTTGACATGAGCCGACTCGGGGACCCTGATGTGGTTTCGGAGTTCGCCAGTTGACTTGGGGAATCCCTGGAGGATCTGGACGCGGGTGCAGGCACGGAGGATCTCTGGGCTGGCTTCAGAGACCGCATCCTGGAGGTGTCCCGTGGCTGCATACCAGGGTCGCCCAGATGACCGGGAACGGCCATCTCCTCTGAGACCATCGACGTCATTGAGAGAGCGAGACAGGATCGACTTGACGGCAGGGCTGGACTGGCCAGGGACCTGAAGTGCGAAGCCGTCAAGGCAGTGTAAAGAGATCGGGAGGCTGCGGTCCGCGATCTCTGTGAGACTGTCGAGGGCCACTTGAATTCGAGTGACTCTCGCCCGGCTTACAGAGCATTGTGGAGTCTCCGTTCCTCTCGGTCCACATTGCGATGCCAGACAGTGAAAGCTGCAGACGGTAGTGTCCTTACCGAGGAATCTGAAGTGAGGACTCGTTGGGGCGAGTACTTTGAGGAGTTGTATCATGCTGACCCTCCCGCCCGGAGCCTGGCCGTCGGGGATGCTGAAACTCTTGTTGCCGACCCTCCCCCAGGTTGCGACACGCCAACTCTCGAGGAAACTCGGAGGGCGGTGTGGCACTTGGCGGATGGCAAATCTGCGGACGTTTGTGGTATCCACGTGGAAATGCTTAAGACGGGAGGTGAGGCCCTCCTCAGGTGGCTGTTCGTTCTCGTGTGCTCCATGTGGAGCACTGGTGTTATCCCAACTGACTGGAAACGGGGCATCGTTGTCCTGATCTGGAAGGGAAAGGGTGATACCCGAGAATGCAACAGCTACCGAGGGGTTATTCTCCTCTCAGTTCCGGTCAAGGTCTTCGCACGGATTCAACTGGACAGGATCCGACAGCAGCTTCTAGCACACCAGCGCCCTGAACAGTCCATGTTCACACCGAAGAGGTCTACCATTGACCGTATCCTGGCGCTCCGTGTCCTATGTGGGCGCTTGCTGGTTTGATAGGGGGTTCCTTGCCGCCTATATAGACTTTTGCAAGGCGTTCAACTCGGTGGATAGGGAGGCCCTCTGGAGCATACTTCGTCTACGTGGAATCCCGTCGGCTCTGGTCCGGCTGATATTGTCGCTGTATTCTGGGACAGAGAGTGCTGTGAGGTGTGGGGGCTCCATCTCTGACTTCTTTTCGGTCAAGACCGGAGTGAGGCAGGGGTGTGTTCTGGCCCCCACTCTCTTCAGGACTGCAATGGACTGGATCATGGCGACGGTATCGGGTGAATTGGCCTGCGGTGTGTCGTTCGGTGAGGTTCAGATTACTGATCTGGACTTTGTCGATGACGCAGTGATCTTCGCGGTGACAGTGGATGTCCTGACAGAGACTCTCTGTTCACTGGGTGAGGAGGCGGAACTGTTTGGTTTGCGAGTCTCCTGGATCAAAACCAAGATCCAGGCTTTCACTGACCTCTTGATTGCTGCTGTTGACTCGATCACTGTGAGTTGTGAAAGAGTAGAGATTGTGGAGTCTTTCACTTACCTTGGCATTGTGGTTCATCTTTCCACTGATTGCAGGGTCGAGATCAATCGTCAACTTGGCCTAGCCTATGGGGCGATGAACTCGCTGAACAAACCGTGTGGCGGTCGAGGTATCTGAGCAGGCGGACGAAAGACCGAGTCTTTCGCTCCCTGGTGTTCCCTGTCTTGCTCTACTCGAGCGAGACATGGACGCTCACGGTTGAGCTTGGATGACGACTGGACTCCTTCATTACGACTTCCCTTCACCGCCTCTTCAGATACCGCTGGCGGGACTTTGTTACCAACCAGAAGGTGCTCGAGGATGTGGGGATGGTAAGAGTAACCTGCTTGATCCGCGACTGTCAGCTGCGCTACTACGGGCACTTGGTGTGTTTCCTGCCTTTGGACCCAGCACACCGGATCCTATCTGTTCGGGATCCTAGGGGCTGGAGCCGATCGCGGGGACAGCCGCATGCGACGTGGTTGTCGCAGCTGAGGGCTGTCCTGCTGGGGGGTATGGACAGGCCTGGTCGATTTTCAGGAGACGGTGGGATGAGTGGAGGTGGCTGGTGGATGCAGCGAAGTGCCGTCCCGGCGCATGCCCTCATACCTGACCTGACCTGAAAGATGGAACAGGAGATCAACAGATGGATCGCTGTAGTCTCTGCTGTAAAGCGGAGGCTGTACTGGTCCATTGTGGTGAAGAGGGAGCTAAGCTGCAATGCAAAGCTCTCAATTTACCAGTTGATCTACATTCCAACCCTCACCTACCACAAGCTTTGGGTAGTGACCGAAAAACAAGATCGCAGATGCAAGTGGCTGAAATGAGCTTCCTTTGCTGGGTGGCGGTGCTCTTCCTTAGAGATAAGTGAGAAGCTCAACCATCTGGGGAGAGCTCGAAGTAGATCCGCTGCTCCTCCATGGTGAGAGGAGCCAGTTGAGGTGACTCGGGCATCTGGTTAGAATACCTCCCGAACGCCTCCTTGGTGTAGTGTTTTGGGCATGTCTGACTGGGAAGAGACCCCGGGGTTGACCGAGAACACGCTGGAGAGATTATGTCTCTCAGCTTGACTGGGAATGCCTTGTTGTCCCCCCTGGAAGAGGTGAAGGAAGTGGCTGGGGAGAGGAACGTCTGGATCTCATTACATAGGCTTCTGCTGCCGTGACCCGACACTGGATTAAGCGGAAGATGATGATGATGAAGATGATAATGATGATGATGTAATGTATTGATACTGGACTCCACTGTACATGCAGAAAATGAGCTGGTCAGCTCGCCAACTAAACTCAGCGCTAAATTGGCGAGCAAACTTCCAAAATATGAGAATTCATGTCAATCCAGTATTTTAAATTCTTGCATGCAAGTATTGATGTATAGTTTGTGTCCAAACAGCATTTTTCTTAAAATAAAAGGAAAAAAAAAGGAATGTTGAAGTCAATTGTATACAAGTGCTAATTTAACACAAAAACAATCCACTAATCAGTGAGCAGTTGTGTCAACTACAACTGCCACAAATATGGAGTTTTACATTCCTGTGATTTTATTAATATGTATTAAAGGGTTTGAACAGCAGCCTTTAAATGATCATCTCTGATCAAACCGAACGTGGGAACATGAGTGTGGGAACATTTTATCTAAACACTAAGTGAGCTCTTGTATCGTTAACACTTTAAACGATTTAATGAGATTAGAGAAGGAGATACGCAGTAAAGACTGTAATTAGTCATGTTATCAGTCCCGGTCTATCTGCTCTCTGGTAAACCCCCGTGTTCTCCTTCTCTCTCTGTTTAAAAAGCAGAGTGACGTCCCAAATCTAATCTGGTTTTCTGACTCGCTCCATTCTGTTCGAATAAAGAGAGGAAATTTCCTTATGCAGAGCCATTGTTGCTCCTTCACTGAGCCGTGTCGAGAAAATATACCCAAACAATTTGCAGCACAATCTGAGGAAATGCAAACAAAACAAGCACAAACACAGTCCGCTCGGAGCCTCGACAAGGTTTTTAATATGGAGTAAAATCCAAGTGGAGAAGGAAACAATTCTAAAGTAAACTGTACATGAAACAAGAGTCGAGCGATTAGCTCATCTGTACTCGTGCATTGAGGGTGCCTTCAACAGCTCAGAGTGGTGTGTGTTTGTGTGTGTGTGAGTGTGTGTGTGTGTGTGTGTGTGTGTGTGTGTGTGTGTGTGTGTGTTTGGGGGTCTTGGGGGATTTTCCAGCAAGGTGAAAAAGTTGTGTAACTACTGCACATCTGGCTCGATATCCATCTCTTTATCCATCTATCTATCCATCCATCTTTCTGTTCATTTCTCTTTATCCATCCAGCTATCTGATTATCTATATATAACCATCTCTTCTTTTAATGCAGCCATGAGGTGGGGGAGGGCACTAACCAGTGTCTCTCCCCCTCATGCCTGTCCCAAGCCAGGAGAAATGCAGAGGGTTGTGTCAGGAAGGGCATCCGACGTAAAACCAATGCCAAATATTTATGATGCAAATCAGAAGTATTACCCCATACCGGATCGGTCGAGGCCCGGGTTAACAACGACCGCCATCAGTGCTGTCAATCAACAGGGTGCTGATGGAAATTGGACTACTGTTGGTCGAAGACGTCGAAGAAGGAGAGGTGGGAGGCGTGTCCGTAGGCAGAGAGAGAAGAGGAAAAAGCATGAGTCTAGGACTGAGAGTGGGGACTTTGAATGTTGGAACTATGCAAAGAAAAGGTAGAGAGCTGGCTGACATGATGCAGAGGAGGAAAGTGGACATACTGTGTGTTCAGGAGACCAGGTGGAAAGGTAGCAAAGCTAAAAGCTTAGGAGCAGGGTTTAAGCTATTTTATCAAGGTGTGGATGGGAAGAGAAATGGAGTAGGAGTCATCTTGAAGGAGGAGTTTGCCAGGAATGTTCTAAAAGTGAAAAGAGTGTCAGACAGAGTGATGAGTCTCAAGTTAGAAATTGAAGGTGTCATGCTCAATGTTGTTAGTGCTTATGCCCCACAGGCAGGATGTGAGCTAGAAGAGAAGGAGAGATTCTGGAGTGACTTAGATGAAGTGATGCAGAGTACCCCCAGAGGTGAAAGAGTGGTCATTGGTGCAGACTTCAATGGACATGTTGGTGCAGGCAACAGAGGGGACGAGGAAGTGATGGGCAGGTTTGGTATCCAGGACAGGAACGCAGAAGGACAGATGTTGATAGATTTTGCAAAAAGGATGGAAAAGGCTGTGGTGAATACTTTCTTCCAGAAGAAACAGGAGCATAGGGTGACTTATAAAAGCGGAGGTAGGAGCACACAGGTAGACTACATCTTGTGTAGGCGATGTAATTTGAAGGAAGTCAGTGACTGCAAAGTAGTAGTGGGTGAGAGTGTTGCCAAACAGCATAGGATGGTGGTGTGCAGGATGACTCTGATGGTGAGAAAGGTGAAAAAGGCAACGGCAGAGCAGAAGACAAAGTGGTGGAGGCTGAAAAAGGAAGAGTGTCGTGTTGTCTTCAAGGAGCAGTTGAAACAGGCTTTGGGTGGCCAGGAAGTGCTTCCAAATGACTGGAAAACCACAGCAAATGTGATCAGGGACACAGGTAGGAGAGTACTTGGTGTGTCCTCTGGAAGGAAAGTAGATAAGGAGACTTGGTGGTGGAATGAGGAAGTGCAGGAGTGTGTACAAAGGAAGAGGTTAGCGAAGAAGAAGTGGGACATAGAGAGGACCGAAGAGAGTAAACAGGAGTACAGGGAGACACAGCGTAAGGCGAAAGTAGCAGTGGCTAAGGCCAAACAAAGGGCGTATGATGACTTGTATGATAGGTTGGATAGTAAAGAGGGAGAAAATGATCTATACAGGTTGGCACAGCAGAGAAATAGAGATGGGAAGGACGTGCAGCAAGTTAGATTGATAAAGGACAGAGAGGGAAATGTATTGACTGATGACAGAAGTGTGCTGGGAAGATGGAAATAGTACTTTGAAGAGCTGATGAATGAGGAAAATGAGAGAGAAAAAAAGAGTAGAAGAGGTGACCATTGAGGAGCAGGATGTAGCAAAGATCAGTAAGGGTGAAGTGAGAAGGGCATTGAAGAGGATGAAGAATGGAAAGGCAGTTGGTCCTGATGATATACCTGTGGAGGTATGGAAGTGTCTAGGAGAGGTAGCAGTAGATTTTCTGACAAGAACATTCAACAAGGTACTAGAGAGTGAGCAGATGCCGGAGGAGTGGAAGAGAAGTGTGCTGGTGCCCATTTTTAAGAACAAAGGAGACGTGCAGAGTTGCAGCAACTACAGAGGGATAAAGTTGATGAGCCATACGATGAAGTTATGGGAAAAAATAGTGGAAGCTAGACTAAGGGCAGAGGTCAGCATTTGTGAACAACAGTTTGGTTTCATGCCAAGAAAGAGCACCACAGATGCAATGTTTGCTTTGAGGATGTTAATAGAGAAGTACAGAGAAGGTCAGAGGGAGCTACATTGTGCCTTTGTGGATCTGGAAAAAGCATATTACAGGGTGCCAAAAGAAGAACTGTGGTATTGCATGAGGAAGTCTGGAGTGGCAGAGAAGTATGTTAGAGTGGTGCAGGACATGTATGAGAGATGTAAGACAGCGGTGAGGTGTGCTGTCGGTGTGACCGACGAATTCAAGGTGGAGGTGGGACTGCACCTCTGAGCCCCTTCTTGTTTGCTATGGTGATGGACAGGCTGACAGACGAGGTGAGACAAGAATCTCCATGGACTATGATGTTTGCAGATGACATCGTGATCTGTAGTGAGAGCAGAGAACAAGTGCAGGAAAATCTAGAGAGGTGGAGGTATGCCCTGGAAAGGAGAGGAATGAAGGTTAGCCTCAGAAAATCAGAATACATGTGTGTGAATGAGAAGGACCCAGGAGGAACGGTGATGTTACAGGGAGCAGAGATAACGAAGGTGGAGGATTTTAAGTACTTAGGCTCAACAATCCAGAGCAATGGAGAGTGTGGAAAAGAGGTGAAGAAGCGCTTGCAGGCAGGTTGGAATGGATGGAGAAAAGTGCCCGGTGTGATGTGTGATAGGAGAGTATCGGCAAGAATGAAGGGAAAAGTGTACAAGACGGTGGTGAGGCCAGCGATGTTGTATGGATCAGAAACAGTGGCGCTGAGGAAAAGGCAGGAGGCAGAGCTGGAGGTAGCGGAGATGAAAATGTTGAGGTTCTCTCTGGGAGTAACGAGGATGGATAGGATCAGAAATGAGTATATCAGAGAGACAGCCCACGTAAGATGTTTTGGAGACAAAGTCAGAGAGGCTAGATTGAGATGGTTTGGACATGTACAGAGGAGGGATAGTGAGTATATTGGCAGTAGGATGCTGAGGTTGGAACTACCAGGCAGAAGGCCTCGAGGAAGACCAAAGAAGAGATTTATGGATGTGATGAAGGAAGACATGAAGGTCGTTGGAGTCAGAAAAGAAGATGCGGAGGACAGGGTGAGGTGGAGGCGGATGATTTGCTGTGGTGACCCCTGAAGGGAGCAGCCGAAAGTAAAAGAAGAAGAAGAAGAACCATCTCTTCTTTTAACCAGATCTCTATTTATTTCTATTTATCTATATCCATCTCTATATATCTCCATTATCTCTCTCCATCTAGCTATATTCCTATCTATCTGTCTTCCAATAAAATCCATCTCTGCCACACATGCGGTGGGGGGAACCCTGTGTCTCTCATCATTGGTGTTAAGGTCTCTATTTGAGGGAGGCTGTGTGATTGATGGTATATGAGATAATACATTTGGCCTTTGACCTCAAACATCAGCCCACCCCCACCCCATCCAACCCTCTTGTCTGCCTGATGTGAGGGGCTTTAGGTTGTGTGTGCTCGTCTTTCAGTGCGCTATAATCCACTGAAGATGAGGATCTGAGTCTCACCTGATGTCTGGAGATCAAACGTTCGCCTCTATTCAACGTGTGAGATTAAGGACTTGAAAAGGTGCTCGTCTCACTGGACCTGACATATCCAGGCAAATCTCTGTCGCCATGTGTTGGAGATGAGACAAGAGAGATGTGACAGCTGCTTGGTCACACCCGCTTCATGGTTTCAGGTGGGAGGATTAATCACAAAGATTTCTATCAAATTTAAAAGACAAAAACTTTCCTCAGCGATCAGTATTCATTACTAGACCACAGTTTCCAGAAACACACATCATTCATTTTCTGAACCACTTAATCCTAATCAGGGTCGCGGGGAGGCCGACTCTGGGCGAGGGCAGAGTACACCCTGGACAGCTTGCCAGTCCATTGCAGTGAAACAATTATTGTTTACGTTAAACGTTTTCCTGTGATTCACGGTAAATACACAGGGTGTGTTTATATATCAATCCCACTGAATATATTTAAATTGAAGTTAATGTGGAGATTAAATATTATTCAGCAGTTTGTCTATTATGATTTTTATTGTAAGTCCACACCCATGAGATATTACTGATGAGCAACCTGTTGGTTTCTTACGTGAACTACGGATCAAGTTTTTACAGGTTTCTGTAAATATACTCTGTGATCTTTCTACTCGGAGTTGAAGGGTCAGTCTCATTCTATTACAGACGTGAGGTTGAAGAATAATCACAGATTGTTGAAACAGAGGTGTGTGTGTGTGTGTGTGTGTGTGTCTGTGTGTGTGTGTTCATTTAATTCTTATCAGCTGCAGCAGCTGTGACAAACATTCATGGAGGGCTGCACAGGAGGGCGGAGTCACACATCCACACACGTGTTCATGAGAGAGAGAGAGAGAGAGAGAGAGTGAGTCATTAAATGTGTGCAAGTTATTCAAGGCAAAACGTTTCAGATGATGTCCTGACATCACATCTATAAGATAAAGGATCTCATCATAACATAATTCTCAAAACATCTACGGGAAGAAAATGCAATAAAATGCAAAGCACACACACACACACACACACACACACACACACACACACACAGTCTCTGCTGCTAGTTTGAGTCATACTGTATTTTCTGATATGAATGAATTCCCCCTTTTGCAGGATTTGAACATGGGAGAGTCTCGCACGACAGACTCTCTCACATCACACAGCAACCTGCAGACAAGCGAGAGTTTCTACCAGGACATGATTGAGTAGCGCATATTACCGATGCTGTTGAAACTGGAAAAGATCCTCAGCGTGTATGGAGGAGGATCATGGATTGATGAGGATGGAGGTATTTGAAGCCTGGCCGTGTTTTCCACTCCTCGGGCTGCCCGACGTTTCCGAGCAGGAACCCCGGGCTGGGGAGGAAATTTTCTTGCGCCCTGTTCCAGTTCCTGTGTAATTGTTTTACACGATTGGACATTTCCGGCTACTTAGGGGCAAAAAGAAAAAAGAAGAGAAGGAGACTGGAGAAGGAGAGCGAGAAAGATGACCGGACCTGAAGATCAATTTGGAAGGAAAAAAGGTCACCATGGTGTTGAGATGTTATTCAATCAAAACAGATATCAGTTATATGTTTATTGTGTAATCTTTCTGTTGTAATGAACCAAAACCAGAACCAGAGCTAGAACCAGCTTCAGAAGATATAAAAATATCAGACATATTGGTTTGGCTGCAGAGTGCAAACAGTGACTTGTATGTAAACAAACTCACAGCGAATTGGACTGAGGGAGGGCGGAACGGTGGTACAAGAACACATCCACCTCACAGCAAGAAAGTCCTGGTTTGGTTCACGGGTTCTGGTCGTTCCTGTGTGAAGCTTGCATGTTCTCCCAGTAGTTGTGTGGGTTTTCTCTGGGTACTCTGCTTTTCTCCAACAGTCCAAACACATGCACAGGAGGTTGATTGGCTGTTCCGAATCACCCCTTGGTGTGAGTGTGAATTGTTGTGTGTAGTGTTGCCCTCCAGGGGACTGGCGAGCTGTTCAGGGTGTACCCCGCCCTCGCCCAGGGTGTACACCAGCCTATCCGCACCTCTAATTAGGATTAAGCGGTTTAGAATGAATGAATGGATTGAGGGAAGGGCGAGCTGGTGCCTGTAAATGCCAACATGCGTCCGGGTACCGAGAGTTCTTTTTATAGCAGATCGGAACACCGGGTTCACTAACATGCGAACACCCTGTGACGGACTTCCAGTTTTCAATCCTTCATTCATCCTCCGTTCCTTCTTGATCCCATTCAGCGTCATCCATCTGCAGTTACTCTCAAATTACTATTTTTGTTGGGATATTTGGGGAAACAGAACCAACTGAGGTTCAATCGAAACCATCACAAGCGAGTACCAACAGGTGTGGGATTTAAAAACGTTTTCTCACACAAACACACACACACACATACACACACACGCACACACACACACATACCCCTGAAGCTTCTCTGGCGCCACTGTGAACATAGAAACATCAATGTTTTTGTAATATCTGTCCAAAACCAGCCAACCATCCAGGAATTAAAAATCCAAACAGACGCATCACGTTACTGAAAGTAAACATCGAACCCAGAACATTTCAAAGTACGTGTGAGAGAGAGAAAGAGAGAAGGAGTGAGAGAGCGAGTAAGAGAGCGAGCGAGAGAAAGAGAGGTGAGATGAGGAAGGTTCGGTGTCGACGTGCTCGGTCTACGTGCTCAGTAACTTGAACGTACCAAACATTGGACACAGAGAGCTTTTTAATGATCAGAAGGCAACAAGAGAGAAAACAAACAAACAAAAACTATTACATGTTGCAAAAAGGGACTAAATGGGTTATTTATCCAGCAGGAACATGGAGATCACGGGCGAGGCTCAGTTGTGTGGTTCTGCTGTTTTTGTTTTGGATCTGCGCTCCACGTTCATGGTGGTTTGAGTTTCATGGTTTTTGATGAGTCAATGAGGAAAAACACAATGATCATCGGTGATTGATGACACGCCAAGCGTGTGCATGAGACGGTTCCATTCAACCCTGGAGGACGCTAGCATATAAGGGTCTTGGTAATGTAGCATAGGAAGAACACCACGCGGCTCGATTCTGACAAGTCAGGACTAAATGAAGCTGAACAGATAAGGCCTCAGTGATGAAATCTGGAGAGATTAATTAATATATTCTTTAAAAATTTGCAGCTTGATCTGTTGCAAAATTTAAAAAAAAAAAAAAAAAAAAAAACCTCCTCTGTCCCGAAGATGTCAGCGGTTTAAAAATCACCCATAGATCTGTTGGTCCTGCAATGTTCTGGTGAGCTGTTCAGGGTCTGCCCTTCCCTCGCCCAGAGTTGACCAAGATGTCTGCAAGTCTCCCTGCAACCTGAATTAGGATTAAATGAATTTCCCAGTCTGGAAAAATATTCAGAAAGTTCACAGCTCCCTCTTCTGGGTCAGTTGTATTGTCACACTTCATAGTCTGTCTCACAAAGTTAAAGAATCCTGTCAAAAATTCCTCAATTCGGGTCAGATCATATTCATAGTCTACTGGAGGTTTATTTCTCCTGTACTGAAACTGCTCAGATACAGGGTACTGTATATCGACACACACACACACACACACACACACACACACACACTGGACTGTCATACACTGAGGTGCCCAGAGAGTAATTGGGGATTACGTGCTTTGTTCAAGGGTACTATAGCTATGAAGGTGAAGAAAGGAAAAGTGCAGCTCACTCCCCCACTACCACACACATTTCGGGATTCGAACTAGCAACCTTTCAGTCCCTAAGCCACTTTTCTAACCAGTCGGTATGGTTGCCCCGAAATGATTCAAATTATATTAACTTGAGGTGCCAGGTTTGATTTATAGATGGGTAGTTTTTTAACCACACACTCACACACACACACACACACACACACACCATTTTTTCAAGAAGAAAGAAAGAAAGAAGGTGGTGAAGGGTGTTCGGAGGTATTATTGATGTATAAAACGCAGAGTTTCCCCACAATGTCATCAATCAAACTGTCAAATGTCCCTCAAGTTCTTACTTGCTTCTCTCTCTCTCACACACACTCTTTCTCTTTCTCTCTCTCCTCTCACTCTTTCTCTCTCTATCACACACACACACACACACACACACAATTTATTACTCG
This sequence comes from Plotosus lineatus, assembly GCA_024760905.1. Taxonomy (NCBI): domain Eukaryota; kingdom Metazoa; phylum Chordata; class Actinopteri; order Siluriformes; family Plotosidae; genus Plotosus; species Plotosus lineatus. The sequence continues at coordinate 3,255,683 of CM045736.1, read as the reverse complement.
ATCATTAAAAATCTTGACATTTCTGGATGCAGGTGTGTGTGTCTGTGTGTGTGTGTGTGTGTGTGTGTGTGTGTGTGTGTGTGTGTGTGTGTGTGTGTGTGTGTGTGTTTTCATGCAATCATCACATTTAAAGAACCTGACCTTATTTCAAAACCTCAGTTGAAATGTAGAGAAAAGAGTCAGAATAAAAGACTTAGCATGTCATTGTTAATAATTAATGTATTACGTGTTCATAACGTCATCTGTCAGTAAGCATGTGCTGCCATCGTACTGGAGTTTTATTCACGATGATAGAGTTCAATAAGTGACTCTTGGGACATGGCTTGTCACCTCTCTGGCGGGGAAAGAGCCTGAGCTGGTGTGTTAGGTGGAGAGATACTGGCTAGATATAGTCAGACTTACCTCAACACGTAGCTTGGGCTCTAGAACCACTCATCTCGAGAGAGGCTGGACCTTATTCCATTCTGGAGTTGCTCATGGGCAGAGGCAGCGAGCCAGTGTGGGCATCCTTGTTGCTCCTCGTCACTGTGCCCAAACATTGGGGTTCTCCCCGGTCGACGAAAGGGTAGCGTCCCTCCCCCTTCGGGTGGGAGGACGGGTCCTGACTGTTATTTGTGCTTATGCACCAAATGACAGTTCAGAGTACACACCCTTCTTGGAGTCTTTAGGGGGTGTGATGGTGAACACTCTTCTGAAAAACTCACTCGTTGTCTTGGGAGACTTTTTTTTATGTGGGCAACGATAATGTGACCTGGAAGGGTGTGATCGGTAGGTACGGCCTCTCCAGTCGGAACTCGAATGGTGTTTCATTGTTGGATTTCTGTGCTTATCACAGTTTGTCAATCACGAACACCATGTTCGAACATAAGGTGTCCATAAATGCACTTGGCACCAGGGCACCCTTGGTCACAGTTCGATGATCGAATTTGTCGTTGTGACACCGGCCTTGCGGCCACATGTCCTGGACACTCAGGTGAATAGGGAAGCTGAGCTGTCAACTGATCACCACCTAGTAGTGAGCTGGCGCCGATGGCGAGGGAGGCTGCCCTCTAGAACTGGCGGGCCTCAGCATGTAGTTAGGATCTCCTGGGAACATTTGGTGAAGTCTCTTGTCAGAGAGGCCTTTAACTCCTACCTCTGGCAAAGCTACAACCACATCCTGAAGGAAGCGGGTGACATGGAATCCGAATGGGCCATGTTTTTTGCCTCCATTGCTGAGGCAGCAGCCCATAGCTGTGGCTGGAAGGTCATTATTGCTTGTCATGGCAGTAACCCCTAAGCCCAGTGATGGACACCTGCAGTGAAGGGGGCCTTCCAGCTGAAAAAGGAGGTCTATTGGGTTTTATTGCCATGTGGGACTCCTCAGCAGTAGACAGGTACCGGCAGGCCAAAAGTGCTGCAGCCGAAGCTGTTGCAGATTGCAAAATCTCGCTTATGGGAGGAGTTTGGTGTGGGTCTGGAGAGTGATTATCTGGTGGCCTCAAAAAGGTTCTGGACCACCATCCGACACCCCAGGAGGGGGAAGCAGTTCTCCACAAACACTGCTAACAGTCGAAGTGGGGAGCTGCTCACCTCGATTGGGGATGTCATTGGGAGGTGGAAGGAATACTTCGAGGACCTCCTCAATCCTACCAACCCGCCCTCTTTGGAGGAGGAAGACCATGGAGGTTCGGGCGGGGCTCTGCCCATCACTGGAGCTGAGGTCACTGAGGCAGTCAAAAAGATCCTCGGTGGTCAGACTCTGGAGGTGGATGAGATCTGCTTTGAAAATCTCAGTGCTCTGGATGTTGTCGGACTGTCTTGGTTGACATGTTTCTGCAACATCGCGTGGTCATTGAGGGCACCACTGGATTGGCAAACCGGGGTGGCATTCCACCTTTTGAAAATTCCAATTTAAAGTTCCAATTACTGTGGAATCACACTTCTTAGCCTACCCGGGAAAGTCTATGCAGGAGGTACTGGAGAGAAGAATCCGACGGTCCGATAGTTAAACCTTGGATTCAGGAGGAACAATGTGGTTTTTGTCCTGGCCGTGGCACTCTTGACGAACTCCATATGATCCACAGGATCTTGGAGCGGGGCGATGGGAGTTTTCCCAACCTGTCCACATGTGTTGTATGGATTTGGAGAAGGCTTTTGACCATGTCCCTCGGGCTATCTTGTGGGGCGTATTATCGGAGTACAGCGTTCCGGACCCGTTGCTACAAGCCACTCGGTAGCTGTATCACCGGAGCCAGAGTTTGGTCCGTATTGGGAACAACAGGTTGAATTTGTTCCGGTGAGGGTTGGAGTCCACCATGGCTGTCCTTTGTCATCTATTCTGTTTAAAATTTTTATGGACAGAATTTCTAGGTGCAGCTGAGGCATTGAGGTTCTGGTTTGGTGGCTATCAAATCTCATCTCTGATTTTTGTGAATGTTGTTGTCCTTGTTGCTTTATCAAGCCGAACCTCCAGCTCTCACTGGAGTGATTCGCAGTCAAGGCCAGGATGAAATTCAGCCCCTCCAAGTCCAAGGCCATGTTTCTCAGTCGGAAAAGGGTGGAATGCACGCTCTGGGTCATGAACTAGGTCCTTCTCCAAGTGGATGAGTTCAAGTACCTTGGAGTCTTGTTCACGAGTGAGGGAAGGATGGAGCGAGAGATTGACAAATGGATCACTGCAGCCTCTTCTGTAAAGTGAAGCCTGTACCTGTCCGTTGTGCTGAAGATGGAGCTGAGCCGCAAGGCAAAGCTCTCAATTTACCAGTCGATCTACGTTCCAACCCTGACTTCTGGTCAAGAGTTTTGGGTAGTGACCGAAAGAACAAGATCGTAGATACAAGCGGCTGAAATGAGCTTTTTTTGCCAGGTGGCAGGGCTATAGAAATAAGGTGAGAAGCTCAACCATCCAGGGAGAGCTCAGAGTAGAATCACTGCTCCTCCGCATTGAGAGGAGCCAGTTGAGGTGGCTCCGGCATGTGGTTAGAATGCTTCCCGAACACCTCCCTGGTGTGATGTTTTGGGCATACCTGACTGGGAAGAAACCCCAGAGTCAACTCCTCGGTGTCCCCCCGGAAGAGTGGAAGAAGTGGCTTGAGAGAGGAGGGTCTGTACCTCATTGCTTTGGCTGGTGTCCCCGCGATCCGACCCCAGAATAAGCGGAAGATGACGATGAGTTTAATAAGTCTGCTATAAATTATATTATGATAATTGTAAACTTAATTATTAATCAAAAAGTTCATTTCATATTTTTAGAGCTCTGATTCTTTATTCCAGTGTGGCGTCATCAGTGACATGCTCATTATCTTAAAGACATCTGATTCTTTATATTACACTCATCCCTTGTTTGAAAAGTATTGGTGCCCCAACCAAGGACATCTGATCAGTTCCAACTGGAGAGAATAACAGTGACTTCAGGGAACAGGGTGGAGGATGGTGGAGTTGGCTGCATGCAGACCAGTTCAATGTAGTTTATAGTCTTTACTTTGCCCTATCAAGAAGCTATGATCTCTGGAAAGGACACAAAACCTGAGTGGAAACACAAACACTTTCAAGGTTCGGAGTCACCAAAGTTTTTATAATCTATCGATGTATGATTTTATTTTACATAGACAGGAAAACCCTTCTGTACAATTCCCGGAAGTGAGGAAATCCTGATTGTTTGCTCAGGTACGTGTGTGTGTGTGTTTAAATCATGTTTCAGCTGAATGAGATTGTTTTCCTCGGAGACCTGCGGTGTTTTTCTGCTCTCTTTTCTCCCAGTCTCCGCGCCCTCTAGTGGCCATTCTAAAAAGTGCGCCAAAATAAATTCATAAAAATAAAGTTTTCGGAGATCAGCTGTAATTTATGATGCCTCACGTGACAAAATCGAGTTTGACATTTTTAATCATGTAAATTATAATCTAAATATTTATCATTATAACGTCATGTTCCGTAGGTCTTCCTGTATTCCTGAGAAGATCTGAAAGCTTCATCATTTTAAAGCCACACACGGTTCGAGTTTTCATCTTCAGGACCTGATGCACTTCGGTCTCGATTGGTTTTGTTCGATCCGGTTCCGTGTCTGTGCCTGCACGCGCGCATTTTATCAAGTTATCAGTATTTAATTCTAATCAGAAATTAAATCGCAGTTTTAACGAGTTATTAAAAGGGAGAGAAAACAATAATCAATGTTAATCAATCGGATGTTATTGAATCGAAATTCCCTATTAATGATCTTTCTTTTCCGTGATTCTCATAAACCGAGGATGTGACTGAAACCTATTTCGAAAAGAACTGACACATTTCGTGACTTTGTGTAAAATATTCTTTTAAATAAAGAAAAACGAGTTGCATTAGAATGATGCATTAAAATTCTAACAGATTCTATTCGTGCATGTACTTCGCACGCTCTTCCGGCGCTCACGTGGGTTTCCTCCGGGTCCTCCGGTTTCCTCCCACAGTAAAAAAAAAACATGCACAGGAGGCGAACCCACCTCTCGGTGTGAGTGTGAATGGTTCTGCGATGTTGGCCCTTCGATGGGCTGGTGAGCTGTACAGGGTGTACCCCGCCCTTACCCAGACTCGGATGAGATAGGCACCAGACCCCCTGCGATGCTGACTGGGATTCAGCAGCTCACAAAATGCATGAATGAATCGATTTGATTTGAGAAGGGATTTATAATGATCGCAGAATAAACGCGTCCCTGTAGTTACACTCGCTGACCACTAGAAGGAGGCACAGGGCTGGATGTAAAAAAGGAGAGAAGCTGCGACACAGTGACTGGATTGGGTGTCAGAAATTCGGGTTTCCTCGATGGGAATGATGGTCGAAGGCTTTTTGAGCAGCAAACACGATCTGCATCTTCTCTTTGAGGGAGACGGGAGGGACAGAGAGAGTAAAAGTGAAGGTTTTTTGAGGAAGGTAAAACAGTTAAAAAAAAAAAAAAAAAAAAAAATCATCAGGCAAATAGCGTTGCATAAATGTAAGAATTTCACATCCATTCATTCCCTTTCTCAGCCTAATTATGGTCGTGGGGAAACTGGCGCCCCTGTCAGCTGACTCTGAGCGGGAGTGGGGTACATCATGGCCAACTCTTGAGGCCATCGCAGGGCCAACACTCACATAACCATTCACCCTCACACCTTGGGGTGAGTAAGAACAAGCAATCAACCTTCGGTGTATGTTTTCGGATTGTGGGAGAAAACTGGAACACCCGAAGGAAACCCACGTGAGCACGAGAAAAACATGCAAACTCCACACAGGGACGCCCAAGCTGGGAATCGAACCCTGAACCTTCTTGCTGTGCAGTACTGTTACAGGGAAATAATCAACAAGATTGGGATGATGTCATAATTCAGAGATGCAGAAATGAAGTTAAAAAAAAACCAAACAAACAAAAAAAAACTCAGACTCTGATAGAGAAATGTGAAGTTGGACTCATTTTATTCCTTCAGTTGTATTTTTGTAAAAAAGTAAATGTATACTCAAACAACTCTGGCACATTCTGGGTTTTTAGAAGCTCCTCTGTCTTGTGTGTGGAGCTCCTCCCATCAGAACTTTGCAGAAATGTGCATCATGTGCAAAGTATAATATTCGCCACAGACATGGCATAGAATACATCATCATCATCATCATCATCATCATCATCATCAGAAATGTGCATCATGTGCAAAGTATAATATTCGCCACAGACATGGCATAGAATACATCATCATCATCATCATCATCACCACAGAGAGATTTTATAACCATCAAGGTGAAGGTTAGCTGTCTTTCAGGCCATGGAATAGAAGCTGTACCAGGCAAGAAGGCCAATCAGGAAACCAGTCACATGATCAGATAATATCTCCACATGAAGATTCGACAGTTATTTATTTTATTCTTGACTTTATAAACACCTTTTTTTTATTGAAACCTAATTACCGTTATGTTTTTCTTCTTGATCTATAAAACGCGTTCACCAGGATGCAGTCAGCGGGAAACGCAAGTCAGACATAGATCATCAGGTTTCCCTGAGGTTTTCATCCACAACCTTCAAACTCCCAACACTGATGGAAACTCATTTCTGTTCCTATAGCAGCACCTCACTATCTCGTAATTACAACTCGCAATCCAGCCATCCTGTAATTATGACTCATCTCAATAATTCAGCATCTCATCATGACCACGGATGAACCCCCAGTGCAGCTAACTGGGTTATCAAAGGCGGGCCATGTCTGTCACTGTCTATGGTGAGAGGTTGATGTAAAAGAACCATTGCTGACTTTCGTAAAGAGGAGCTGCAAAGCCGTCAGCGTGTTTCTGTCCCTTGCTAATGGGTTGTGACAGGAAGGGCATCCGACATAAAAACATCTGCCAAATCAAAGGTGCGAATCACATGATTCACTGTGGCGACCCCTGAGAAAAGAGAAAAAGCTGAAAGGAAACGAAGAAGAAGAAGATCATGACCACGGACTAAATCTCTTACTTTAAATCCAGAAACGTGCCTGAAGTTTCATCCCTGAACCTTTTTGCATCTGCTGATGTTTCTTGACTCCTCCCAGTCTGTGTGTCTCCTGTCACGCAGATGGTTTCCATGGAACATTTAGCTCTGATATAGAATTTCATCGAATGATGACCCCACTGTTTTTAATCAACCAGTTCCTGCACCAGTGAACCTTTTTCTCCAAACTTCATTTCTTCTGACAGACCTTTGTATTTAATTGTAATATCGCACTCATTCGAGTCATATTTGACTCTCCGTCGCAGCGCATGTTCGGTTCGTTCCCGGAACTGCACGCAGGTTTAACAACATTCCTGATACCTCACAGACAATTTCTTTTTCTTACAATCTGGTGATGGATCATCACTGTGTCTATAAACTTTAAAAAGGCAAGACTGAAAAAACCCAAAACAGACTGATTTGTTATAATAATAATAATAATAATAATAATAATAATAATAATAATAATCACAGGTGGTTAATTTTTTTGTCACCCAGTGTCTGATCGCAGTATATTAACAAATATATATGAAGAAAAAAAAACAAAAACAGAATATTAACCTGCCAGAAACAGGAATCAATTCACTCCAGATTCACAATATAGCGCGCACGTGCACACACACACACACACACACACACACACACACACACACACACACAGTTTTATATGCTTTAGGACTTTGGCATTTTTGATCACAGTGACTATGGAGATCGTTGAAGATTGTTCTTTGCTCTCTCACTAATTGGATCATATGAGAAATAAGAAAATCTCTCTCACACACACACACACACACACACACACACACACACACACACACACACACACACACACACACGTAGTGTTCAAACACACCTTCACATGTATTATGTTGAATATCAGCAGCATTGTGGTTGTGTGTGTTTCACAAAAGGCTTTGTTCAAGTACCAGGTGTGAGCGATGAACATGTCGTGTGTGTCTTTAGCGGTCCATGTTGTTTATATAATAGCATAAAACTGTCAATCCTCGTCATCAAAGTCATATCCATAATCTGCAAAAAAGAAAACAAACAAGATCTAAATCTTGCTTTCCTTTCGGATTTTTCACAAAATCTACACAAACAAACAAACAAACAAACAAATAAATAAAGATCACTAATCTGCGAAACTGTATGGCAGCGAATCGTATGAAAGAAACTCATCACATAATTAAAGCGTCGAGGTTAAAACCTGCTCTGACTCACCGTCTCCACCCATCAACTGCATGGCACTGACGAATTGCTCTTCCTCTTCCTCTTCCTCCTCCTCCCCCGGCTCTTCGTACGCCACAGGCCCGCTCTCCACCACCACGGCATTGTGGGTAACCACGGCAGAAGTGTCCGGAGCCTCAACCACCAGCTACACATGAGAGCTTAATGAAATATAACTTGGTGCTAAACATATCAAGATCACGATTCCTAAAATAAAACGCCCTTTCCTAACCCTCTTACCCCTCATATCCCCCTCCCAACCACCTCATATTCCCTCCCAACCCCTTATAGTCCCCTCCCAACCCCTCATATTCCCCTCCCAACCACCTCATATTCCCCTCCCAACCACCTCATATTCCCCTCCTAACCACCTCATATCCCCTCCCAACCCCTTATATTCCCCTCCCAACCACCTCATATCCCCTCCAAACCACCGCATATTCCCTCCCAACCACCTCATATTCCCCTCCCAACCCCCTTATATTTCCCTCCCAACCACCTCATATTCCCCTCCTCCCAACCCCTCATATTCCCCTCCCAACCACCTCATATTCCCCTCCCAACCACCTCATATTCCCCTCCCAACCACCTCATATTCCCCTCCTAACCACCTCATATCCCCTCCCAACCCCCTTATATTCCCTCCCAACCACCTCATATCCCCTCCAAACCACCGCATATTCCCTCCCAACCACCTCATATTCCCCTCCCAACCCCCTTATATTTCCCTCCCAACCACCTCATATTCCCCTCCTCCCAACCACCTCATATTCCCCTCCTAACCACCTATCCCCTCCCAACCCCTTATATTCCCCTCCCAACCACCTCATATCCCCTCCAAACCACCGCATATCCCCTCCAAACCACCGCATATTCCCCTCCCAACCCCTTATATTTCCCTCCCAACCACCTCATATTCCCTCCCAACCCCCTTATATTCCCCTCCCAACCACCTCATATCCCCTCCAAACCACCTCATATTCCCCTCCCAACCACCTCATATTCCCCTCCCAACCACCTCATATTCCCCTCCCTTACCCCTCCTCACATTCACGTTCTCTTACTCCCTCACATTCCCCCCCTCTTATCCACTCACATTCCCTCTCTTACCCCTTCACTCCCTCACATTCCCCCTCTTACCCCTTCACAGTCCCTCCTCTCACCCCCTCAAATCCCGCCTTACATTCCCCTCAAACCCCCTTACATTCCCCCTCTTACCCCCTCACCTTCCCTTTTCACTTACCCCCTCACATCCCCCTCTCTTACCCCCTCACATTACCCCCTCTTATCACGTCACATTCCTCCCTTATCCCCATCACCCTACATCTCTTAGCCCTTCACATGCAACTCATCCCACATCCCACCACATTCCCCTCTCTTACTCCTTGGCATCCCCCTCTCATTAACCACCCCAATCCCTCAGAGTTACCTGAATGCCCTCTCACATCCCCCTGCACGTCTCTCTCCTACCTCTCCATAGACAGATGAAGGACCCAACACATTCTCACCTGATCCAGGACTGGCTTCTTCGCAGGTTGTTCTGATATCAATGGGCGTAACCTAGAGCGTATACACACACACACACACACACACACACACACACACACACACACACACACACACACACACACCAGATTCAATACTTGGGTAGTTTTATCATCCAGGACAGAAGATGAATGATGTTTTTGCTGAAGTGTGTGTTGATGTAAACACGGTGCAGGGCTGGAGTCTCTGTCCGCTGTGAGGAAGTTCGGTCTGTGCTTTTAACTATTGAGCAATACCATCACTTTCATCTTTTACACTCTAATTATAATTAATGCTTCTGGTGTTTTTCTTTCCAAGAATCTGACAGAGTTCAGAAAAAAACTAATTATACTATTGACTGAATATATGCTAATGAGCTGGAATTAATGCACACCTAGTTTGTTTGAGGGGTTTGCACACAGCATTAATGAGCTGCTTATTATTGCACGCAGAAGATCAAGAAAATACATCAGACTCCAATGTAATCAGACAGAGAGTGAAATGCACGAGCTCAGATCTCGCTGGGATTTGTTGCTTTATTCTCTCTCATACACACACAGCTTTGCACTGGATGTATCTCACTCCCAGGAAGTCTGATGTACATCCACCGACTCATTAAAAGTCTCACACCTTCTCTTCTCATATTCTCATTACACACACACACACACACACAGACACACACAGACACACACAGACACACACAGACACACACAGACACACACAGACACACACTTCTCTCAGCTTTACGATTTTATTGATTTGCTGAACCAAATAATCCAACTAGGGTCGTATGAAGGCCGAAACCTATCTCAGCCGAACGGGTGAAGGTGGCGCTCAATAGCTCACCAATCCATCGAACACCCCCAGCCCCCACCCCACTACACACATGCTCTCACACCTAGTAGCAATTTGGAACAGTCCTCTCAGTTCATGTCTTTGGACTGTTGGAGGAAACCAGAGATAACACACATGCTTCTCATCATGCTCCCTCATCTTACTCTTACACTACAGTGGTTTAAATGACAATGACACCTTCATGCATGCACGCACACACACACGCACGCACGCACGCACGACAAATTTTACAACTAGGACAAACTGCACAAGTTTCTGAATTGTAATATAAAGTACTCAGACATCAGTTTTCATCACTTTTCTCCCTTCTTCAGATTACTGCCGCTAGCTTTTTGAGCGAGAGAGCGAGAGAAAGAGAGAGAGCGAGAGAGAAGGATAAGAAAGAGGGTGAGAGGCACAGAGTTAAAGGATAGTCAGTGATGTGAAAAAAAAATCGAAAGAAATCTGAGAACGATCAATACAGACAGCTGGAAAGATTTGAGGACAGATTGACAGACATGGATACAAATCTAAAGCACCTTCAAGTGAATGATTTAAACACAGAGAGAGAGAGACAGAGAGAGAGAGAGAGAGAGAGAGAGAGAGAGGGAGGGGGGAGAGAAGGAGCAAGAGTAAGAGAAAGCTGCAGAGACAGCATAAGAGAGAGCGAGCAAATGAGAGAGGGGAGAGGATAAGAGAGGGCGTGCGAAAGAGAGGAACAGAGAGAGGAACAGAGAGAGAACGAGAGGGTGGGGAGAGAGAGAGAGAGAGAGAGAGAGAGAACAGATGACCGAATCAGATTATTTAGAAGAGAATTTGCTTCACCAACTCAATTAACTCATGATACCAAATGTGTGTGTGTGTGTGTGTGTGTGTGTGTGTGTGTGTGTGTGTGTGTGTGCATGCACGTGCACACGCACGTACATCTGTTGTAAATCCTAATCCAAGGTGCAGTAAGTGACAATTTTCCGCTGTTTGCTTCCAATGAGAAGAGATTAATACCACTTCATCAAAATATACAGGAGGACAATGTGTGTGGGGGAGCGGCTTTAATATACACAGTATATATATGTACGTATAATATAATATTAATAATAATAATAATAATAATGTGCTGTGAGAACAGCTTGTGGCACATAGAGGAAGGGGCGGAGCTAGCAGACCTGTTTTACACACTAGAGCGAAATAGCCGCTGCGTTCCAGAGTAACCTTGAGGTGTAATCCTGAACATGTTTACTGCTCCTGATGAAAATTTGGAATGATCATGTCCTCCACACTAAAGTTCATGAGATACAGTGTGCAGTGCAGGAGATACAGCAACATGGCGTGACTGGTGTGTGTGTGTGTGAAATACACGTTACCGCTTGCCAAAGTGGCTGGCCGGCTTGGCCAGATTATTGGAGACCTCATTGACTCTGCGGGAGCGTGCTGATGTCGGTCTCCTCTGTGTAGAACGGGCTGGACTCTCCTTGGACTCTGGAGGCAAGCTCTTCTCGCTAGAGCGGTTCAGGTCCTTCAGGACGTCGTAGTTGATTTTACTGGAGATGCCTTTCTGCTCCAACATCTTCTCGATGGCCTCATCGGCTGTGCTGGCATTGAAAGCTGCTCGCTTTTTACCCTGCTTCTTTGGCTGGGAAAGGCGGATGAAGTGCGTGCACACACGCACGCACGCACACGCGCACGCACACACACATGCACGCAATCAATGCTTTAGTGTTTCTTCCCTCAAGGAATAATTCAGAAAAAAAATTCAAAATATTTCACCTTTTTTTCCTTGTAAATTCCCAGCTCCTTCTCCTTTGCTATTTTCTCTTCCTTTTCTACACACACACACACACACACACACACACACACACACACACACACACACACACCCTTCAGGTCTGTCATCTCAAAAATAAATAACCATAATAGTATTGCATGGAAACTTTTATTAATTATTTATATTTTGCTTGTTTCTGATACTGACTCGTTCAGTGATTGCCAGAACAAAATTAATCCATGAAATGGATGATAATGATGACGTGATTGTTGTTTTATTCATTCATTTCACTCATATTAATTTACATTTGGCAGATGCTCTTACCCAGAGTGACTTACAATAAGTATATTATATATATATATATATATATATATATATATATATATCTCCTGATCCTAAGGTTGGGGCTTCGAGTCCCCACAGGGTTGTCACTGTGCCCCCAGTGCAGCTAACTGGGTTATCAAAGGCGGGCCATGTCTGTCACTGTCTATGGTGAGAGGTTGATGTAAAAGAACCATTGCTGACTTTCGTAAAGAGGAGCTGCAAAGCCATCAGCGTGTTTCTGTCCCTTGCTAAAGGGTTGTGACAGGAAGGGCATCCGACGTAAAACCTCTGCCAAATCAAATGTGCGACTCCCGAGAAAAGGGAACAAGCCGAAAGGGAGAAAGAAATATATACAGTCAACCCACAATTTATGAAGACCCCTTTGTACGAAATCCCCGGATTACGAAAAACATTTTCTCGAGTTTCCGTCCCCGAAATACGAAACAACCCCCCCCCCCTCTTATGAAAAGAAATTCAAAATTCAAATGCGCCAATCAAAATTTCACAACGCTCGAGTTGCTCTCTCATTGGCTGTCTCTCAACATCCCGCCCCGCTGGCCTCCCAGATAGAGACAGAAGGAAGCTTCACACTTTAGTTTTTTAAGTTGTTTAATTCAGTAAATGTTTAATAAATGTGGCGCATTTGAGCTCATCTGGAATTCCGATCCCTCAAGGAATCAAATTAAAGTTGAGTTTGTCAAGCAGGGAATGCGCTTTGAAGTCACGTCTTGTGAGAGAGAGACAGAGAGACAGAGAGAGAGAGAGAGAGAGAGAGAGAGAGAGAAAGAGAGAGAGAGAGAGTAGGAATAATGCTTTAGTTTTTAGTTTAGTTTTTTAAGTTGTTTTTATTCAACAAATGGTCTAGCAGGGAATGCGCTTTGAATTCACGTCTTGTGGGCGTGGCCCACAGCACGCGCAAGAGAGACCGACAGAGAGAGAGAGAGAGAGAAGGAATAACTCTTTAGTTTTTAGTTTAGTTTTTTAAGTTGTTTTAATTCAGTAAATGTTTAATAAATGTGGGTGAATTTGAGCTTATCTGGCATCCTGATCCCTCAAGGAATCAAGTTAAAGTTGAGTTTGTCAAGCAGGGAATGCGCTTTGAATTCCACGTCTTGTGGGCATGACCCGCAGCGCGAGAGAAGGAGATACAGAGAGAGAGAGAGAGAGAGAGAGAGAGAGAGAGAGAAAGAGAGAGGTGTGTATGTTAATAAAAATGTTTAATAATGGTTTATTAAATAATTTTCTTTTACTTTTAACACATATTTTATACAAAATTGGTGTATTTTATCATTTTTAAAGGGTTTATGGGGTTTATCCAGTCCAAGGACTGGAGACTTGGAACGAATCAGGCGTTGAACATGTAAGATGCGACCCCTACTTACGAAATCCCCGCTATACGAAGCTGGCTCTATATGTATATATATATATATATATATATATATATATATATATATATATATATATATATATATAAAAAAACACACACACACACACACACACACACACACACACACACACAGAGTGGTACCTTGACTTATGAACTTAAACCGTTCAAAGTCAAAATGTTCCTTAAATAAAACAAAAATGGCAGCAAGGAAAGCTCCCACAAGGCCAGTGCGTCTCAAATAGTGGGGCGTGCTGATGCCAGGGCAGGTGTGTATGACCCTGGGGAACATGCTTTATTGCCATACTGTACTAGAATTAAGTGTAATTGAGCATCCTCTACAGTAAGGTGGCAGTGGTGCTCTCACTGTGTTCCCTATGGGTAGGAAAAAAGCACCGTGCAAACAATATGAAGTACAGTAAACACTATTTATTGTCGCACAAGGCATAAAATGAATTTTTTTCTTCTTATAGGGGGCATCACAGAAAATAATTGAGAAGCACTGCACAAGGCATTCTCGAAGCGCGGAGGAATACACACGGAAGAATACAAGGCTAATCGGCCCAGAAAAGCCATTTCCCAAGCAGAACTCAAATCAAAATTTTGCTCATTGGATGGTGTGGATTTTTGGTGGGATCGCAGCTCGTATCATGGAAAATTCATTATAAAAGACAATCGTAAGTCAAGATACAAGATTTTATATAAATATATGTATATATATATATTTTTTTTTTAAAGGGTAGTATTGGGGTCTTTGGAACGAAGCATGTAAAATGCGGTTCTACTTACGAAAAAGGCTCTGGAACGGATTAATTTCAGAAGGTGAGGTACCACTGTATGTGTATATAATATATATATATATATATATATATATATATATATATATATATATTACACATACCCCTCCTTGAATCGCCACCTCATCGTGGTGGAGGAGTTTGCGTGACCTAATGATCCTAGTGGCTATGTTGACGGAGGCATAATGCCTCTGGTAGGGTCACCCAAGGCAAACAGGTCTTGGGTGAAGGTCCAGACAGAGTGTGGTTCAGAAGACCTCTATACTAAATAAAAAGACACAGTTTTCCTTGCAAGAATTTGGGTCACCAGGGCCCCCTCCTGCAGCAAGGCCTGGGGGAGGGGCTCAAAGGCGAGCGCCCAGTGGTCAAGCTTCTGGCCATGAAGCCAGGCTGGGCCCAGCCTGAAACAGAGACATGGGTCATCCCTCTTGTGGACCCAATACCTGTGGGAAGGGCTATAGGGGTCAGGGGCAATGTGAATTGGGTGACAGCCGAAGGCAAAAGTTCTGTCAGACCGATCCTTGGTTACTGACTCTGACTCTTGGGATATGGAATGTCACCTCTCTGGCAAGGAAGAAGCCTGAACTGGTGTGTGAGGTGGAGAGACACTGACTAGATATAGTCAAGTTCACCTCAACGCATAGCTTGGACTCTGGAACCACCCATCTTGAGAGAGGCTGGACTTTATTCCATTCTGGAGTTGCTCATGGGGAAAGGCAGCGAGCCAGTGTGGGCATCCTTGTTGCCCCTGTCTCGGTGAGCAAACATTGGGGTTCTCCCCAATCGATGAAAAAGTAGCTTCCCTCCACTTACGGGTGGGAGGACGGGTCCTAACTGTTATTTGTGCCTATGCACCACATGACAGTTTAGAGTACTCACCCTTCTTGGAGTCTTTATGGGGTGTGTTGGAGAACGTTTCATCAGGCGACTCACTTGTTGTCCTGGGAGACTTCAACGCCTATATGGGCAACAATAATGCAATCTGTGTGATCTGGAAGTATGGCCTCTCCAGTCTGAACCCGGGAGTTCTGTGCTTGTCAGTTTGTCTGTCACAAACTCTATGTTCGAACATAAAGGTGTCCATAAGTGCACTTGGCACCAGAAGACCCTAGGTCACAGTTAGACGATCAACTTTGTAGTCATGTCACTGGCCTTGTAACCGCATGTTCTGGACACTCGAGTGAAGAGAGGAGCTGAGCTGTCAATCGATCACCACCTGGTGGTGAGCTCATCGTGATGGCGGGGGAGGCTGCCTTCCAGGCCTGGCAGGCCCAAGCGTGTAATTAGGGTCTGCTGGGAACGTTTGGCGGAGTCTCCTGTCAGAGAGGCCTTTAACTCCCACCTCCGGCAGAGCTACAACCATGTCCCGGAGGCGGGTGACATGGAATCCGAATTGGCCATGTTTCGTGCCTCCATTGCTGAGGCGGCAGCCCATAGCTGTGGCGCAGACAGGTACCAGCAGGCCAAAAGTGCTGCAGCCGAAGCTGTTGCAGATTGCAAAATCTCGCTTATGGGAGGAGTTCGGTGAGGATCTGGAGAGTGATTATCTGTTGGACTCAAAAAGGTTCTGGACCACCATCCGACACCCCAGGGGAGGGAAGCAGTTCTCCACAAACACTGCTAACAGTCGAAGTGGGGAGCTGCTCACCTTGATTGGAGATGTCACTGGGAGGTGGAAGGAATACTTCGAGGACCTCCTCAATCCCACCAACCCGCCCTGTGTGGAGAAGAAAGATCATGGAGGTTCGGGTGGGGGTCTGCCCATCACTGGAGCTGAGGTCACTGAGGTAGTCAAAAGATCCTCGGTGGTTGGGCCCTGGAGGTGGATGTGCCCTGAATATCTCAGGGCTCTGGCTGCTGTAGTCTTAGTTGTGTCTTGGTTGACACGTCTCCGCAACATCGCGTGGTTATCAGGGGTCATACCTCTGGATTGGCAAACTGGGGTGGTAGTCCCCCCTTTTAAAAGGGGGACCGAAGGGTGTGTTCCAATTATCAGGGAATCACACTTCTCAGCCTAGCCGGGAAAGTCTATGCAGGAGGTACAGGATAGGAGGATCCAACTGAAAGTCAAACCTCGGATTCAGGAGGAACAATGTGGTTTTTCATCCTGGCTGTAGCACTCTTGACCAACTTTATACGCTCCACAGGAGCCTGGAGGGGGTGAGGGGAGTTTGCCCAATCTGTCCACATGTGTTTTGTGTATTTGGAGAAGGCTTTTGACTGTGTCCCTCGGGTTATCTTGTGGACTGTCTCCGGGAGTACGGCATTCCGATCAGTTGCTACAGGCCATTCGATCGCTGCATCACTGAGCCAGAGTTTGGTTCGTATTGGGAATATTAAAGTAGCATTCGTTTCCGGTGAGGGTGTCCTTGGTCACTAATTCTGTTGATAATTTTATGGACAAAATTTCTAGGTGCAGCTGAGGTGTTCAGGGGTTCTGATTTGGTGGCCATCAGATCTTGTCTCTGCTTTTTGTAGATGACATTGTCCTTTTGAATTCATCAAGCCAGGACCTCCAGCTCTCATTGGAGTGATTCGCAGTCGAGTGCGAAGCGGTCGGGATGAGAATCAGCACCTCCAAGTCCGAGCCCATGGTTCTCAATCGGACAAGAGTGGAATGCACCCTCCGGGTCGGGAATGAGGTCCTACCACAAGTAGAAGAGTTTAAGTATCTTGGGGTCTTGTTCACAAGTGAGAGAAGAATGGAGCGTGAGATCGACAGACGGATCGATGCAGCCTCTGCTGTAAAACCAAGCCTGTACCGGTCCGTTGTGGTGAAGAGGGAGGTAAGCCGCAAGGCAAAGCTCTCAATTTACCAGTCGATCTACATTCCAACCTATGGTCACGAGCTTTGGGTAGTGACCGAAAGAACAAGATCGCGGATACAAGCGGCTGAAATGAGCTTCCTTCGCCGGGTAGCAGGGATCTCCCTTAGAGATAAGGTGAGAAGCTCTATCAACCAGGGAGAGCTTGGAGTAGAACCACTTCTCCTCCACAT
>CM045736.1:3020890-3233390 GCA_024760905.1 Plotosus lineatus | reverse complement strand
GATGAAATCCTGACGCCTATAATAATTTATTTCACTGAAAATGCTGAAAAATGTACAGAACGCAGAAAAGAAGGTGAAAAAATGCAGTGGATAATTATATAATTTATTCCGGCATTAATGCATCAGTGGGGCAATCTCAACACTGATCCACAACTGCACAGAGAAAACCAACAACACACTAAATCTGAAGCAGACAATGGGCCTGACCTGAACACTGCGCTTAAAATACACACACACACACACACACACACACTGACTGTCTTCGATATAAAATAAACAGAGGTGCTGATTAACAGCTGACTCTCTGACCCCTGCAACCTCCTGTGGGAAACCCCTCACGCCCACACACACACCTGCTCCTGCCCTCTGCACCACCACCACCACCCCGAGCAACCAAAGACTGCGAGAGAGAGAGAGAGAGAGAGAGAGAGAGAGAGAGAGAGAGACGGTGAGTCCAGAGGGACCAACACACGAGTGTTTCCACAATATGCTGCACATCTACAGTGCTCAGCCTGGGGGGAGAAGAGCATCCTGCTGTAAAGCACAACCCCTCCCTAAAACACACACACACACACACACACACACACACACACACACACACACACACACACACACAATCTCTCTCACTCAGAACAATAACAGGAAGAATATGGCAACCAAACAGAATCTCTGACTTCATCCACACAATATCAGTTTATTTAATTTAACAGTGTCTTATACAGTAACCAATTCTTAACACACACACACACACACACACACACACACACACACACACACACACACACACACACAGTTCAGGGTTCACCACATCTCAACATGACCGCACACTGCTTTGTCTCTCGTTCCATTTAAAGCCAAACAGCTGCTCAGTTGGAATGCAGAAACCTGGTGAGCCCCTGTGTGTGTGTGTGTGTGTGTGTGTGTGTGTGTGTTAGTGTATGTCCTCATGTGCATGAAACTCTCAGTATTTTGTGTAATGTTATGTCATTTCTTCAGAAGGTAGATAACTCAAACAATGAACAGGAGCAGTGTGTGTGTGTGTGTGTGTGTGTGTGTGTGTGTGTGGGTGTGGACAGATGGTCACACTTCCTTGTTTGCTCTCATGTCTCTATTTGATGAGCAACAAGAGGTAATGAGATGATGGCATCCGCTCTCGCTCCACCCTGTCTCCCAACACACACTCTCTCTGCTTTCCTTTGTCTTTCTCCATCTTACAATGTTCCATTTTGTATTTCTATGATGAAAGAGAATTTGTGTGTGTGTGTGTGTGTGTGTGTGTGTGTGTGTGTGTGTGTGTGTGTGCGCACGTGATTATTGACATGACCCCTTATGCTCCTAATAAAACTGTGTCCATCTGCCCAGAGAGCGAGAGAGAGACAAGAAATTGACAGGAAAAAGTGATATGGTAGAGAGAGAGAAAGAGAAAGAGGAATGGGGACAGAAAGAGAAAGAGGGACAGACAGGAGGAGGGACAGACAGTCATTGTGTGTATTGATTATCAGTGGGTTGTGAGCAGATGTTTGAGCATCGTGTATAAAAGGCCAGATGGGCAGTCACCCTCATGCTGTGTGTTAGTGAATGTGTGTGTGTGTGTGTGTGAGTGTGTGTGTGTGTCTTTACAGATGTGTTTGTGTCTGTTTCAGTCTGTCAGTGCTTATCCATAAAATTTCTTCAATCTCATTTCTGTGCAATATTCAATCTTTTCCATCAACGTCAAGATTCCATTTGATCAGATTGACATCCATCACGCTATCGGTGGGGATTAACGCCATATTCTCCTTTTTTCAAGGAAAAACCAAACAAGACTTTAACCTGGAATTCCAACTTGTAAAGTCAGAAAAGTTCAGCTTGTGATGTGTCAGCATGGCCACTCACACACACACACACACACACACACACACACACACACACACACACACACACACACACACACACACACACCACAAATTAATGATAAACTGATGGATGCTAATGTTGGTGACCGGTTCTTTGAGGCGTTTATGTTTTTTCAAACGTAACTCCAAGTTCAGACTTCCCACTTCCAAGTTACTGTTTCAGTCCAGAAAAAAAAAACCACATCATAACTGGGGCCGGTGGTGTCGTGGTCAGGGTGCTGTGCTCATGATCGGGAGGTTGTGTGTTCAAATCCCAGTTATACCCCCACCATGCAAGGACCCCTGGGCAAGGTCTTAACCACCAGTGTGCCTTTGTTCCCCCAGCAGTATAAATGGGTATCAGTAAAAATATACTGGGAAGGTAACCCACGATGGACTCGCGTCCCATCCAGGAGGAGTTGAACGCTTGGTCGCTTCATGCTACGGAAACCGGGGATAAGCGCCGGCCTGATGAGCCGCTAGATTCGGGTGTAAAAAGCCCACATGACCTTACCTTACCTATAACTGGAATAACACTGTGAGAGAGAGTGAGAGCGTGTGAGAGTACATCTCTGAAGATGAGCAGAAAATGAAAGTGCCCTCAAATATTTCTGTAGGTCGCACCCTCATGACATTTTATCCGCAGTTCCTCACACACACACACACACACACACACACACACACACACACACACACACACACACACCCAAACCAAGCATGGAGGAATCGCTTATCTTTAAAAAAATCTCAAGATCCAGTCAGAGCAGACAACAGTACCAACTCAAAGGTTCTGAAAAGAAAGTGCATGCCAGCACGCACACACACACACACACACACACACACACACACACACACACACACACGCGCGCACACGCACACGCACACACACACAGCAGCCTCAGAGCTTTAAAGACCACAAATCCACCAAGAGATGCCGACACACACTGTAACTGATCCACCCGACACACACACACACACACACACACACACACACACACACACACACACACACACAATGCCCTTTGCTCTTCATTCTTCTATAAATGTATTCACTCTTTCTCTTTTAAAAACCGAAGGATTCAAAAAATTCTGCTGGGATGGAACCCGACTCCCGCGACTTCACCGTGATGTACAGCACGTGTTTATCTGATGCCACAAATGTATTTACACCTTTACCAGTAGGCGTGTCCTGATGATCAGGTACAGGTTACACATCAAAAGATCTACCTTTGAGGAACGGCTGCGGTGTCCTCGTATTCACATATCGCGTCTGTCAGAGACAACGTGTGTGTAGACGGAGATGTCCTTCACTGTGGAGGCATCCCAGCATTCTTTTCAGGAAAAGATCGTTCAATTTGTTTACACGGAAACAAAAACATTGGCGACGACTTTAAGTTAATTTGAGTAATGCTCTGACTGATGAAATAATTATTGAAATGCTTAGATTTTGAATCTTGGTGGTTTTGAAGACGCCTCAGAGATGCGACTTGAGCTCGGGTTGAAACATCCGCTCGTTTTTTGACGACACATTTTCTGATTTTCCATTCTGCCGACAGCTTGATGGACGATCGTCGTGATTATAATAGGACTGAAAGCACACAGCAGTCTACACAGGAGTAATGAATTTTCTGTGGGCTGAACCACACACACACACACACACACACACACACACACACAGTAGGTTGATGAAGGCACTAATAACAGCATGCAGTGCACAGTCACATCACAGACCAAACAGCCAATCAAAACACCACCTAATAACAGTTCCACACGGCCAATCAGGAGACAGGCTCCGCCTCCACAACCGCAGACAGGAGACCTCCTCACTCATCAAGTGCTAATCTGTCCAGTTTATGCTAATCCATAAAGAAGACGATCCGTACCGAAATGTAACTCTCCACCCCAACTCAAATATTTTAAGTGAAATAGAAACGGATTCTGAGGTAAATCTTATTCATTCGTTCATTTACTGCATCCGCTTCATTCTAATTAGGGTCGCGGGGAGGCTGGTGCCCATCCCAGCCGACTCCGGGCGAGGGCAGAGTACATCCTGGACAGGTCGCCAGGCCATCGCAGGGCGGAAACACGCTGACGGCTATGCAGCAATGGTTCTTTCACACGAACATCTCGCCACAGACGGCGAAAGACACGGCCGGCCTTTGATAACCCAGTTAGTGCACTGGGAGGACAGTGACAACCCGTTGAGAGTGGGGCTTGAACCCCCAACCTTAGGATCAGTGATCCAGCACCTTTCCCACCAGGCCACCACTGCCCCTCTGAGGTAAAACTCAAGTGTTGAAATTAGCTTTGGATATTCGCGTACCGCATTCGAAAGCGCCACAACTTCCGGTCATTTGTTTACTTCCTCCACCTTTATGTCCTGATCATTAAAATTAGTTTTCGATTTCTGCAATACAGATGACATCATACAACAAAGTTGTCTTGATGTCTTGATTAAAAATGAGAACTGAACTATGCCAAGATGTCGATCCTCACCGTTCTCCTTCTCCTTCTCTCCCACGCACTTCTGGATAGAGTCGGACAGGCCGAGGCTGGCGGCGGTGGGCAGCGGCCCGAGCAGTGCTTCCAGAGTCGGACGCTTTATCCGAAAGTCTCGCTCATCTGCTGCCTGTCGTTCCTCGTCACATTGCTCCTCTCCGTCACTGGGCAGATCCCTGTTTAGGTGAGATGCCGCCGCACGCAGTTCCTCATCCTCGGCCTCGTCGTTGACATCCAGCATGCTGGACGAAGTAACAGAGATGGCGTCGTCTGGAAAAGGATCAACAAAAAAGTCATGGCTTCTCTTCTTTATTCGAGACATTAAACATGAAATGCCAAAAAGTAGCAAATCAGCAAGCGACGTTCAAAGTGGGCGGGACACACTATGTCTTTGAGCGGATGTATGTGGAATAGGGACGACAACGCTTTCAGCGAAGTGTTCGGCTGCTCTGTAAAACAGCGAGGATGCGGTTCGGGAAAACGCAGACGAGTGAGTGGACGGGAAACTGAGCAAAAAACTCAAACAAAAATAAATAAATAAAAAAAACCCACAATAACATTATCAATAAGAACAACAACAAAAAACGACGACGACGACGACGACGAGTGTCTGAACTGTGAACTGGTGCTTTAAAATATTTTGATGAAAAACGGGAGAGTAAAAAATGGCGGTAATAATGAAAAGCAGCATCATTAACCTTCTCCCTTTAATTAGTTTATTGGAAATCATCAGAGCGGATCATCAGAGAATAAAACAGAGCGGCCGTGTCATCGCTGACATTTGCTGTATTCAGCCGAGCTGCCGCGTATTGTTACTGTGCGTGATTAAGTGTGTCGTTATGGCTCAGTTAACAAGCTTAACGGCGGGGGCTTTTTTAATTAAACCAGGAATCCGGCTTTATTTGGCCTTTTACTCAAAGCTCCAGTGTATGGAGAGTCAATCATTGTCAACATCATTACGACACCCATTTACACACACACACACACACACACACACACACACACACACACACCTAATAATTAGCTCTCTTCAGCTATCACCGTCAAAACACCAGGACGACCATCACGCCTCTCAGTAATGAAGTGTTAATTGGGCTGAGGTGGAGCTGCGTCATCAGAAAACATGGCGAAGTGAAGAGCACCGTGAGGACGGACGTTTTCGCACAGCAGCGCAACATGATAAAAATGCCTTCACGGGATGCAGGGATAAGGTGAAGTTGTGAAGGAGGACCGTGATGCAAAAAGCCAAAAATGCAAATGCACCATGTACCATTTTTCGCAAACGCTGTAAAGAGTCCCCTGCATTTCGGTCGACTGTTTTCTATCTCCATCTCAATCTCATCCTGATAGCCAGAGATTTCACCTGCAAGTACCCCACACACACACACACACACACACACACACACACACACACACACACACACACACACACACACACACACACACACACACGCTGAGCAAACCCCATACAACAAAACACAGATACTATTTGGTTTTCAAGTCCATGACGTTACCCTGAACATCGTCGATCTTCTTTGCGAGTTCTTCCTCAATCTGCAGGAAAACAAGAACACACTGTCCTTCTGTCTGATCCGCGTGAACAAACATCTCTCTCACACTCCCTCACTCTACACCCCGCCAGCAACACAGGATTCGCCTTTAATCCCACAACAGATCCATCAGCTGTGTGACATTTAAAACTCGGTAAAAACGTGAAAGATTCACGGCGCTGGTCTTTGAAAAGAAAATAACCTCATGGAACAGACAACAGCTCTCGCATCATCACGCAGCTTCTCATAAACATGCAACATCTCGCCGTTCCTTCTTTATTCATACATTATTATTATTATTATTATTATTATTATTACTGTTATCATCATCATCATCATTTTATTATACAAACTCAAAGCTCAGTGTCTCGGTGACCTTCTGCAGCCGGAGCTTCCTCTGTCCCGCTTTAAAAGAGGGCGGGTCACATTCTTGATCCAGATCCACCCTCATGAACTCGTCTATCGTCAGCTCACTGGTGGGCGTGTCTTCAAACTCAGTCAGCCTGTCAATCAAGTCAAAGTCAGAGGGCGTGTCAGCAAAAAGGTGGGAGGAGTTACACGACTCTGAAGCAGGCCTCACATCGCGCTACCGCAATCAACTGGGAGATTTTCAAAATGTCACAAAGTTCACGGCAAATCTGAAAACCACGCCTCGCGTTTGCCTCGTGTCGGCAATGCGTGGAGCGAATCGCAAACTCCATCACGTAACCCATTTAGCATCAAACAGAAATTGCACGTTACTTGGACAATGACTAGCTTGCTCGCAAACTGGAGTAACAGTAATGATGTAGAAGCAGCATTTAACGTCGAGGGACTAAGAAACGACATCATCAGGTTTAACCTCGGCACAGACGCAGGTATGATCATTTTACAGGATTATTACTTCTGAGAGACACAGGCAGGTGTGTGTGTGTGTGTGTGTGTGTGTGTGTGTGTGTGTGTGTGTTCAATGATCAGACCTCTTCCTCAGTGTCGTCTCACACACTTTAACGATGCTGATAATGTCTTTGATGGTGCGGTGGAACTCGTGCATACGTGCAGCAACCAGCAGAGCTGTAAATCACACACACACACACACACACACACACACACACACACACACACACACACACACACACACACACACACACACAGCTTTTAGACACAGATTAAATGTAGGATTGCTTTTCTACAGAAAAACAGAAACTCCCACAGCAGCCAATGTTTATTTCAACTATTTATAGAAATCACTGATGGCCAGCGACAATGTCATGAGCACAGAAAGTATTCTGAAAAGTCTTTTCCTGAACACCAGAGACTGCACTGCTTCTCCTTTATTCATTCAACACTTTAAATACAACACAATCAACTATCTCCTGTGATCCAGACATCATCATCATCATCATCATCATCATCATCATCACCACCATCATCATCTCTCTCTCTCACACCACAAACTGAAGTCGCAGGGCACTGGGTTACTCATCCGAAGTGGTTAGTGGTTCAATCTCCATGATCCTCACTGTGGGGCCCTTGAGCAAGGCCCTTACCCTCAGTTGCACATAAAAAAAAGAATGATAATTGTAAATCTCTCTGGATAAGCGTGTCTGCCAAAATGCTGTAAATGTAAATCTCCCCGAAATCTACACTGGCTCCTCCCATCACGAAGTGCTGCTCCTGAAACATTAATGTTGTGTGAATTATTCAGGCAGAAAAACCAGGACAGAAAGTGATGGCAGCGAGAGAGAGATTAAAAAAAAACCTGACAGGAAAGGAGGAGAAACTTACTCTCATTTTAGCTCAGAGGCGTATGATGTGAGAGTCGAGAAAATCCTAGGAGCGCTACCGCCGAGACTCGGAACCTGCATCCTGGAACTGCTCGAGTTAAACATTTGCTCGGGCTAAACGCTGTTCCAGCATACATTCAGTATAAAAGGGGAAATACCCTCTCCATAAAGTTGTATAATTATATACGCATCATCTCGACATTTACACGGACAAAACACCCGGACGCTACTTTCCCTTGATGATGTCAGGATCATAAACTTAATTTATGATGCTGTGAGGAAATAATTCCTGCAAGCTCCATTAAAATTAGCAGCTCGAAGCACGAGGCCTAAACCTGTTATTTAAATTAAATGGCACAGGAGCACAACGGGATGATAGAAACTGTTAGCAAATGGAACCATGCCAGTCAGTCCCAGTAAAATGGGCGTGGCTTCTGTGTCGGTTATCCTGTTTTAGAGTGATATTACGTGCATGCGTCACACTTCAGAATGCATCACGGCAGTTATGTCAATGTGTACACGTGTATTCACACACGTGTACATCATTATCTTACGTCCGTCAAAAAGGTCAGCACCAATAAGTCGAGAGGATGCCATGATCACCTGCACCGCAGAGCCCTGAAGGCCTTCGTCCTGTGTGCATCCAATCCCTCTTCATTCTCTGCACGATTCTCAGGGCCGTCATGGACACCTCGTGGCTCTTCTCACCAAATTCCAACAGGTGGGCAAAGCGAGGGATGTACAAACAAGGATCTGCATGCACGCACGCACACATGCGCACACACACACACACACACACACACACACACACACACACACACACAAATAGGATTTGTCTTAGTATCCATCAGCTAACATGAAAAGAGGTGTGGTTGATAGCTAAAACCATGAATGACGTTAAAAAAGTCAGAAGAACAGAAAAAAGGCCAAAAATCCTTTCAATTGATCTGCTTAAAAACATATTTTTTTAATGAGCAGATAATGATTAATGTGTGTGAAAATCTATATATATATATATATATATATATATATATATATATATATATATATATATATATACATATACATACATACATATGCGCACACACACACACACACACAGTATATGAGTACATCAGAGGGACAACACATCTAAGAGGTTTTGGAGACAAGGTCAGAGAAGCTAGATTGAGATGGTTTGGACATGTCCAGAGGAGGGACAGTGAGTATATTGGTTGTAGGATGCTGAGGTTGGAACTACCAGGCAGAAGGTCTAGAGGAAGACCAAAGAGGAGATTTATAGATGTGGTGAAGGAGGACATGAAGGTAGTTGGTGTAAGAGAAGAAGATGCAGAGGACAGGGTGAGATGGAGGCAGATGATTCGCTGTGGCGACCCCTGAAGGGAACAGCCAGAAGGAAAAGAAGAAGATACATACACAGTATATATATATAAATTTGAAGTTAATATAGCCCCTCATGTACAATATGGAATTCACATTGTATTGCACTGCATCGGGTCAAACCAGCTCCTGAAACCTATCAACTTCCTGGCTATTTTAAACCTGTTTCACACATGACATTGTCTGTATTCTGATGTACATCACATTGACACATGAGGAGACAAACCACACACACACACACACACACACACACACACACACACACACCTACTGGCATATTATCATGTTACATTGTTTGTCACGTGACCATGGTTTTATTTCAGTGCACCATGCGGCTGTAGTCAGCAGGGACAAATGGAATAAGCAGATGTGCAAAGACTCAAAGAGAGAAACAAACAAACAAAAAAACGACAAAACAAGGGGTGGGGTGGGGGGAGACACAGGATGCAGCATTTATAATGCAAGTCTGGGAAAAAAAACCAGGTTTTGACCCATATAGTGGCCTATATAGGTGGTAAGGAAGCAGTGGAACTGACCTATTTCTCTGTCCTGCTAATATTTACTGATAGAATTTACTGAGGCCACATCATTTACATACCATCACTGATGGAGTTAATGATCCTTTAATCATTAATCCTCCATGGCAGCAGGTCTCAGGGCATGCTTCTTAAATCACAAAGCAAGGCTTGGAACAGCCAATAAACTGGGAATAATAAATATAAAAACTAAACTCAGTCTTTAAAATTCAGTACAGGTCATAAATTAAATCAACATTTATTAACAGAAGCAGTTTAACGTAGAAGGTGAGATGGACATCCTCCAGACCTGCTCTAGTTTATTCATATTCTGAGCGGCTTCACAAAAAAAAAAAAAAAAAAAAAAAAAAAAAAGTTTCAAACATAAACATCATAACGGGAATAAACAGTTTACGTTCAAATTTATTGGGCCGGTGAAACCGCGCGCGCATGCGCACTACTCCGTACACAAGACCATGCGCGGACGTCAAACGATAATGGCGTCAGTCGCAAGCATTTAATTTGATTGGTGCATCGAAGTCGGGCGGGATAAGGGGCGGGGCTATTCGAACACTAGGACCAGTCATCACACTCGAGCTCCGCATTCGGGGAAAGCCGTGAACTGTCACTAAGCAACAAGCAGTTCGGGTTCAAGCCGCTTTTAATACTCATCGCGTTCATCGTTTTAGAAACTTTATCAGGTTGCGGCTTTATTTTGGTCGGGACAGCAAGACGATGCGATGAGAAATAAATCGTTTGCGAGCGGGACGGTGCGGCTGGAAGCGGCGGATGGAGAGTGGAGCAGACAGCGGACTTTTCCGCAGGTCCTGGCCGAGGAGTCGTGCGGACATCACGGCAGGATCATGAAGGGTCTCACGTTCTTCCTCCTGCTGCCGGCGACGTTAAAAAAGTCCAGGAAACTTACGAAGGGCTCCGGCAGAGCGCCGTCCTGCTTAACCGTCGGCACCGCGACCCTGAGGAAAATGAAACCCGCTGCCGAGATGCAGGAGGTCACCGGAAAGAGCGGACGCTCTGCGCTGACGCTGCCCGAACAGGAGCGCCGCAGCCCGGCCACGCGGACTGACATCACCGCGGACAACAGCGCCGAGGAAACACACACACACTCCAACCTCCGCGACAGGCATGGACAATCCTTACTCATTCCAAAATGATCATGTTCATGTTGTTGTTGTTGTTGCTTGAAAATGCTGAATTTCATCATCAGTCTCATTTGGTAGATTTATAAGAAAATATTAAACCAGGAGCCAGGCTTGTATTAAATGTGTAATTACTTTTAGTCATAATCCTCAGGTTTATTCCAATTTTAATAATTATTGCCAATATTAAATGGAATTATTGCTAATAATAATAATAATAATAATAATAATAATGCTTTATTATAAGGACGAGTGATATTATTATTGCTAATATTTGTTTCATATTTGTTATTGCCTTATAAAGTTTTTCATTTTCAAGTTATCTTTACTATTTATAAACAGTGACACAGAGTCTTTATAAATAATTAGCAAATATTTACTACAGGTAATTACTACAGGTAATT
This sequence comes from Plotosus lineatus, assembly GCA_024760905.1. Classification (NCBI taxonomy): domain Eukaryota; kingdom Metazoa; phylum Chordata; class Actinopteri; order Siluriformes; family Plotosidae; genus Plotosus; species Plotosus lineatus. The sequence continues at coordinate 3,222,245 of CM045736.1, read as the reverse complement.
ACTACAGGTATTTCTCCTGATGTTTTCCCTGTGGCGATTGTTAGATTTTTTTTTTCTGATGACAAATAATATTTTCCCCTCCATTCAGGAACGCAGCGATGTTCAATAACGAACACATGGCAGATGTTCACTTCATCGTGGGTTCACCAGGAGCATCACAGAAGATTCCAGCACATAAGGTGAGTTTGAAAAGCTTAAAGAAGGAAAGAGTTTCCTTCAGATTTGTCAGTCGGTGGACATTGATCAGACAGAAAAGAAAGCTCAACACAGCGGATGATGTCACTGAGAGAACCTCACGCCGGTGCTTCTTCATCTCCCACTTTCGCGATGGACTGGTCGGAGCTGGAGAGCGAGAAAGCGTCATCACGGTGCAACTGTGGTTGTTATTTGAGCTGAAACTGTAAATTCCTTTATTTTCGTGGAGATACTAGAAGAAAACGGACGTCAAAAAGTACAAACCCAAGTGGTTTCTGTCGCAAGTGGTCTGGAGCCGGGCTCCGTTCCAAACATCTACGTTTCCTGTGTGGTCCTTTAGGGTGTGGACCAAAACAACCAGGCCACGCTTTGATTGCAATGAAAATATGATTCTGTCTTGTTTTAACTCAATTATAGGAAGTCTACCGCTCCGCCCTTTCACCACATGCACCATGGGAAATCTGGGTTTCTTTACCACGTAATCAAATTAGACCAAAAATATCACCTTGCTGTTTTAAAATCAGAACATGTGCACTATCTCCTCAACAGGCCAGAGTTTTTCACTTTTTTTGCATTCTCTCTTTCTTTCTCTTGTCCTCAGTACGTCCTGGCTGTCGGAAGCTCCGTTTTCAGCGCAATGTTTTATGGCGAGCTCGCAGAGGGCGACACCGAGATCCAGATACCAGATGTGGAACCCACTGCTTTTTTAATCCTGCTCAAGTAAGACTCCGTAATCATCGCTGGTTTAAAAGTACCACACTGTCCAGCCAGCACTTGAGGCTGGAGTACTAATAGCTCAGCGGATCTGCCCTCTTATTTGTCTACTATTAGACGTGACTGATGTGTGATTCGCCTCGAGTCGGGTCGGGGCGATGACTTCGAGCAGTAGGAATGAGGCTCAGGGCAAGATGGCTTTTCTCGACGAGCTGCTGGGAACATGTCAGCAGCAGTCGTGTAAAAAGGCCGTACCGTACCGCCGTTCAAGGGACGATGTGAAAAATCCTTGGTGCACTCATAGTGCCTCTGGGGACGGTGGTTTCCATCAGGGGACTGAAGCACTGCAGCACTTTTATGACTGCGAGTTGGTTTTAACTCCACGTTCTTCCTCTCCTTTGTGCTTCTAGGTACTTGTACAGTGACGAGATCGAGCTGGAGGCAGAAACAGTCGTGGAAACGCTCTACGCAGCCAAGAAATACCTTGTGTCGGCACTGGTTAGTGCCTGTGTGCGCTTCCTGGAGTTAAGGCTGGAGGCGGGCAACGCTTTTGCGCTGCTTTCTCACAGTCGCGCGCTGGATGAATCCGAGTTGGCACAGAGCTGCTGGCGGGTCATCGATGCCCAGGCTGAGCTGGCACTGAGATCCGATGGCTTCCTCCAACTCGATTCTGGTATGCTACAGAGCGTCCTCCGAAGAGACTCTCTAAATGCGAACGAATCCTCCGTACTGCAGGCGGCACTGGCGTGGGCCGAAGCGGAGTGCCAGCGGCGCGGGACGAGCACCACAGCTTCAAACAAGCGAGCCGTTCTGGGTGAAGCGCTTCACCTTTTACGCCTGCCTGCCATGACGCTGACAGAATTTGCTAATGGCGTGGCACAGTTTGACTTCCTGACTCCGCAGGAGACGCGCGATATCTTCCTTTGGTTTACCGCAGCCGAGAAACCGACGCTGGATTTTCCCGTGTCGCCGAGGACGGGGCTTGATGCGCAACGATGCGGCCGATTCCGGTCCTCGGCGTACCGGAGCAATCAATGGCGCTACCAAGGACGATGTGACAGCATCAAGTTTGCAGCAGATCAGCGCATTTTCTTGGCTGGGCTCGGACTTTATGGATCCAGTGAACGGGAAGCAGAATACGGTGTCCAGATCGAGCTGAAGAGACAAGAGGAGATGCTCGCGCAGAGGTTGACCAAGTTCGTGTCAGACGGTTCGAGCTCAGTGTTCGTGGTGTTTTTCGAGCAGCCGGTGCAGGTGGAACCAGATGTTTTCTTTACAGTCAGCGCTGTTTTGGAAGGAACCAAGCTCAGCTACTTCGGACAAGATGGCATGACGGAAGTCCACTCTGGAAAAGTCACCTTTCAGTTCCAGAGTTCGTCAGACAGCACCAATGGGACAGGGGTGGAGGCGGGGCAGATTCCAGAACTCATCTTCTACACGTGAGGACTTGAGCCGGTCCATTATGGACCTGGATGTGAGGATACTGGTTTACATAACTGGGACACTCTAAAATAGGACACGAAGCGGTACGAAGGAGTACGTTCTCTGGACTGTCGAGACTAGGACAGAAACTGGGGTGGGGCCGAGGCGGAGGGAGAGGGGTACAGATTTCTTCTCCATATGAGGAGTTGGACCAGTCCATATCAGAAGCTGCCTTTAAAGGTGGCCTGGATTACAGAATGGTTTAGTTTCTAACGAGGACAGACATCTGGAAGGTGGGACAGATTCCCAAATTTATCGTCTGATCCATGAATGTGGACCGGTCCATTTCAGAGAAAATTATGGGGGAGATTCTGAGAAGACTTGATTACAGAAAGTGAACTTCTGTCACTTTTAAAGGAATACTCTTTGGTCTTATTTCTTAATGTTTATTATTTTATCCTTGTATGTCTTAATTTAAACCGATTTTACATTTTTATGAGAATGACACACGTGAACCGGCCTGTAAACAGTGGCGTTGGATTGTACTGCACCGCGCTGAACGGCGTCGCTCTGCCTCATGTAGTTTATTTATTGTTTATTTCCTTCATAACTTGACACTGGCTGAGAGAGAACTGTCCGTGGAAATAAGAGCAAAGTCACAGGGTAGCAATTCGTCACTGATAATAAAATGTAAAAAGCACCACAGGAGATGTGAATGGTCTGAAGAAAGAGAGAGAGAGAGAGAGAGAGAGAGAGAGAGAGAGAGAGACTACTTTGTAAAGAAGTGAGGCATACAGGTGTGAATGCAGTGCCACAGCGCCCTCTGGATCTAGACAGGAACACTGCATGCACAGACATCACACACCTGAATTTTATTCCTGGGCTCTGTGTGTGTGTGTGTGTGTGTGTGTGTGTGTGTGTGTGTGTGTGTGTGTGTGTCTGTGTGTGTGTTATTACATTATCTACAGATTTATGAAAGGTTTACCAATGGCAGGTGCATTGATGCAGAGTTCTCTGGCCAACACCAAGAAGGTTCTTCCCAGAACATAAACGTTGACCTGTGAAAGGAGAAAAACAGGACACGGTGGTTACAGGAATGATGAACACTGAATGGATGGATGGAACTAATGTTTCTTCTCGGACATATTCAGGCGCGATATTGATTTGTACGACTTACTGTTGTTTTATTTTCCTAAAGTACTCAAACTTCCTCGCCCACACACCTACGCATCCACACCCCCACACTCTCTTCTCCATCTGGGCCGATTACACAGAACTCCCCTGAGGAGGAGTCGGAGGTCACAACCTTTTGAAAACGTGGGAGGGTTTCCATACACCCTCCTGACCCCACAGGGAAATCTCTTCCTCAGACCAGAAGAGCAATGAATCTGTAGATCAATATGTGTGTGTGTGTGTGTGTGTGTGTGTGTGTGTGTGTGTGTGTGTGTTCACATGTATTCCACAACTACACACACAAAGCCGTTCTCTGAATGTGGTCGTTCGAATTCAATTTCTTTCAGTCTGATTTGAATTATATTTATCCAGGTTTGCGAAAAATCCTGTCAGACTGTGCAACACCTCAGCGCTCACCTGCTGTCAACTCACCGCCGTTCATTCATATTAAATGCTAATGAGGTCACTGAGATTTTATTTCTTCACTAAACCTTCGAACACAAGCACGAAGGACATTTTGTCTCCGTTTCCGTTAATCTGTCATATTTGGTCATATTTTTCCTCTGAGTGACAGCTCAATTTCAATTTAAAGTCAAAACAAGCAGTGTGTGCAGCATACGATGCACGAATATGGTTACCAAGCAACCACAGCACGCAGCCTTCGCTGAATGCTAACTGTAGCTGTGGGAGACTTTTCACCATAAAACCGAACAATTCCGTTAATCGCACGGTACAGTGCAAGAAAGTGTGAGCAGATCATATTCTAACACTCTATATCACACACACACACACACACACACACACACGTATATATCCTCTGACGTAAACACAAACAGAAATAAAACCCTCCATGAAAGGTTTACATCATTTTGATGGCACAGACCCTCAAATTCAGTTTTCTTCATATGAGACAATTCTTTTTTTTTTTTTCCATCACGACATCATTGTTTTTTTTCTTTCTTCCTTTCGGCCTTTTCCCATCCTCGGGAGTCGCCACAGCGAATCATTTGATTCGCACATTTGATTTGGCAGAGGTTTTTACGTCGGATGTCCTTCCTGTCACAACCCTTTAGCGAGGGACAGAAACACGCTGACGGCTTCGCAGCTCCTCTTTACCAAAGTCAACAATGGTTCTTTTACATCAACCTCTCACCATAGACAGTGACAGACATGGCCCGCCTTTGATAACCCAGTTAGTGGACTGGGGGGACAGTGACAACCTTGTGGGGACTCAAACCCCCAACCTTAGGCTCAGTGATCCTGCACCTTATCCACGAGACCACCACCGCCCTCACGACATCATTGTTATTATGATGATGATGATGATGATGAAGAACAGAAAGAAAAAGAAGAATGCCCATCACACTATCCGAACTCTATTTTTTTAACCTGTATGAACAGCAATTTCTGGCCCACATCATTTACTCGGATCCAGTATCATAAATATAACTTACTAGAATCATTTCCAGGAAAAAGAACCGAATATTTTCCTTTCAATATTGTTCTAAAAACTTTCATGTGCCTCAAGTTTAATCAGGTGGGACAGGTCATTAATACACAGCTGATCCAAACCCATCGGCGTACACTTATCACCCTGTGGGTCAGCTGGCGCCGGTTATTATCACCTTCACACGTTTTCAACACCCTCACACGCCTCGCGGTTTATTTCAAACGGCATCCTGTTGGGCATCTAGAGGACAGAACTGGCTTTTGGAAAACATCAGTAAAAAGAAAACACTCCTGAAGGTGAAGAAATACAACGGAACCTGAAACGTTAATGCTTCTGATTAAATGTGGATCGGTGCCCAGACATTTACATACACGTGCAACCAGAGGCCAACATCAATATCCTGCACCATCACTCAGAATAAAATACACACACACACACACACACACACACACACACACACACACACACTGCTTTAATCACTTTCATCACAGCTCACCAGGCAGGCATGCGTGCGCACACACACACGCACACACACGCACACACACGCACACACGCACACACGCATACACGCATACACGCACACACAATTTATCAAAGTCATTTTGAAAGTAAATACGAGCTGATAAAGAATATTAAACTCACCTGCAGCAGATCGCTCAGATCCAGCAGCATGTCTGACGCGTCAGCATTAAGGAATCAGACCTTAAAACACACATCCAATCAAATCACTCCTGATTTACAATACTATATTGTCTTCAGGGTCTCTTCACGGTTTCTCACGGAAAACACTAATTCTCATACCCAAGGAACTCCCTTTATTACCCATAATGCACTCCAAGTTGAAATGTACATTAGCTCAGTTTTTTATAAATAGGAGAAAAACTGAACCATCCTCCAGGCATGAGCATTTTGAACTCGTCCCTTACACAAATATTACCTTTCAGAAAATCAACTGCATCACACGGGAAGCGCAGCATGCACGCGCTACAACGTGTGAAAGCTGTGATTAATGACATCATATGGAAACTTTAATCAGGATCGTTTATAACTACAGATTAAAGCATGTGATACGCAAGCAATAATATCAGAGACGCCGGTTCTGAGAGACTGATGAACCCTCATTAACCAAAACCCTAACCTCCACATCAACAGTCTCCTGGCAACCAAGCACCCAGGGCAACCTTCACCATGGAGACGGGCACACCTGTGCAACCAGGCACAAGTGGATTAATAACAAAGACCATTAAAGGATTAGTTACCGTGGCAACACGGAGATAATCCACAACTGAGTGACTGATGATGAATGACGGCCTTATGGGATACATACATGTGTACAGATATACGTACACACACACACTTTTCATATTATATATATATATATATATATATATATATATACATACATACATACATACATACATATACACACACACACACACACACACACACATCAATCAAGAAGACTCCGCCTGATCCCATCAGAACATCTCTAGACATGTTTATACTGATGAGGCTTGACTGGGTTCAGAACAGAACTCTTGTGCAAATGATTTTAAAGGATCGGTTTCCTACGTTAACTGAGATTTCTTTGTCGAGTCTCACGCTGCAGTTTACATAGCACTCATCCGCGAGCTGCAATCTCGCACCGTTAGCTACATTAGCTTCGTAACTCTAGCACAAAAACAAACAGAAGGGAAAATGTCAAGGTGCAGAACATCCGCAGGCTTCATTCAGGTCACATGTTTAATTTTCCATCTGAACTCCTCCTTTAACGATGGAGTCGTTTCACTTCAGAGGCAGAATGTATAATTCAGAAAGCCGTAAGCTGAGCGCCGAACTCCTGCCACTCGCTGCCTCTAATTAGAACCAGAGGAGCTACTGAGCTATATTTAACCCTCCCACTGGGAACCCCAGCTCCAAACACTGCTGAGCCCACACACACACACACACACACACACACACACACACACACACGCGCACACACACACACACACACACACACACACACACACACACACACACACGCGCACACGCCAAGACACACAAACACAAGCACACACACTCACACACACACACACACACACACACACACACACACACACGCTCACACACACAAACACAAGCACACACACACACACACACATGTGCGTGCACACACACACACACACACACACACGTGCGTGCACACACACACACACACACACACACACACACACACACACACATATACACACACGCAAACCCACAAGCAGGCGCACATACACACATGTGCGCGCACATACACACACACGCAAACATACGCACGCACAAACAAGCAATCTCAGAATGCATTCATCGTTCTTTCCTTTCTTCTTCTGCCTTCCACATTTTCACTTTTTTTATTGATTTCACTTATTCGCTCAAATTTCTATCTTCAATTTACTTTTTTTATTTTCATCTCGTCCACCTGCCCGAGTTCTCTTTCCTAATATACAGCACTAAGATTTTAGACCTGACCCCATCTATTCCCCTGACCCCGCCTCTTATTCCCCCGACCTCAACTGATTCACCTTTCTTTTTTCTATCCTGATACTGCCTCTTTCTCCTGACTCCACCGCTCCTCTTTCTCTCCTGACTCTGCCTCTTTTTCCTATGCTGACCTTGCCTCACCTCTTTCCCTCCTAACCCCTCTACTCTTTTTCCTGTCCTGACCCCACCTTTCCTCCTCTTGCCCTGACCCCGCCTCTCCTCTTGTTCCCCTGACCCCGCCTCTCTTTTTCCTCCGTCTTTGGGTCGGGTTTCCTTTGAAGGATACGCGGCGTGCCTTCTGTCCTACACACCAGGTAGAGGCAGGCGGCGATAACATGGGCCGACTTCCTCCCGCAAGTCAGACGCTTACGCAGGGCCATCTTGTAGAAGTTGAAGGCCGTGTTCAGGCAGTGCTGGTTCATCTGCAGCTGGTGACCCAAGTGATTTATATTCCTCTTCGCTAAACACCAAACAGCAAAGAAACAAACAGTGAACAACACAAAGTGTGAGCCAACATTACTGCTATCATGTTACTGTAGTGCGGAACCATTTAATCTTCAGGAGACGGGGTGGCCGAGCCTATCTCAGCCAAGTCGGAGCAAAGGTATGGCAGGGAAGAGTGGGGCTTGTTGATACAATCGGGCAAATTGGTTCACCTAATATGTTAAGAGTTTAACCTTTACACTTTGTCACGTTTAAAAATGGCTGGGATGTGACCTCAAAAGATATCATGTGACAAGAGTGCAAAGGTTAAACTTGTAAACTTGACATATTAGGTGTACCAATTTGCCCCACTCTCCCCTACACCGTAAATGTCTTACCAGTCCGTGACAGGGCTAGCACGCGCGCGCACACACACACACACACACACACACACACGGGGTTGGGGGGGGCAATTTGGAACAACCTATTATCCTCAAAACCTGAGACTTTCTTGCTGTGAGGTGGACGTGCGAACCACTACGCCACTGACCTCAACTCAGGAAAAAACACCTTAAATCTCACGCGCATGAAAAGAATACAACGCTCATGAATTTATTAAACTTAATAATCCACGTGTCAGTCATACATTACAAAAATTCATCAGGGGATCAAATCAAGATCAACTCAAGCCAGGGGAAGCAATACGTTTGTGATCCACGTGAATGCAGTGAATCATTTTCAACACGTAGGAAACACAGCTTAGGGGGGAGAGAGTCTCACGTGCATGCACGTACACATGTACACACACTCTCACACACACACACACACACACACGCACACACGCGCGCGCACACACGCACACTCACGCACACACACGCACACATGCACGCACATGCACGCACACGCACGCGCACACACGCGCACACACGCGCACGCACGCACGCACACACGCACGCACACACGCGCACACGCACGCACGCATTACACGCGACGCATACACACCACCGCCACGCACACACACGCACACGCACACACACACACACACACACACACACGCACACACGCCAAGACGCACACGCCAAGACGCGACACGCCAAGACGCACATGCGCACGCACATGCGCGCACACACACACAAGCACACACACACGCACACGCACACACACTTCTGATTCATACACTATTACACTGTTCTATCTCAGCGTTGGCACCAGTAACAATTTCACCTCTATACTGTCCTGCTCAGCACTTTTTCAAACACACACACACACACACACAGCAACAAAGGTTCACAGGACACACAGTCCTTATTTCGGATCGCTGCACCTCAACTTGACTCGGCGCCCTGGAGGGTGTAGTTGACACACACACACACACACACACACACACACACACACACACACACACACACACACACACACACACATACCTCTGTGCATCTCTCTAAAAGGATAAATCAGCATTTTACATCTGTTATTGCACCATAAAGATTTTTACAATACACCTTCACGTCCTTTATCTCCTTCTCAAAGGACAAATTAAATTAATTAAAAATGAAATGTGAGTCAGTCCTGCAACAGAATAAGACCACAATAAAATACAGTGGGAAAACAAATATCAATCCCACCTCCAATCCCCCTTCTCCCAGGGTCTCACTTTATTCTCTCATTCATATAAACATAACTGTATCATTCTTATTGTGCTCTCTGCTGTGTTCGGCGTGTTCTCAGAGTGTGTTATTGATCACCCACCGTTCTGAAGTGTCTGTGCACTGGACTCTTTCCCTACGCCTGTGAAGTTTACACCCAGTGAGGGGACAACTCCCTGAGCTATAACAAAAACAAACAAAAAAACAAACACAGACATAATTGAACTGTCATTAATACTGAAAAACACAAGCACAAATAAATAAATAAAAAATAAGACGACCATCAATAAAAATACACTGTCCTTCAAAGCAGCGACATGTTCATCTTAATGCAACGGTGCCCTCTGCCGGTCGATGCACCGTACGGCAGTTAAAAATAGAAAAGTATACTGTAGTATAAGTATACTGTAACTTGCAAGTTTTTGAGCTTCCGCCACAGGCGGTCATCTGGTCTGAGATTGGTGCACACCATCTTCTTCTTCCAATATTTTTTTTTAATCACAAGAGTTTTGATTTTGTTTTCAGTAGAATATATAATGAAATAATTCCTTCATCATTCATTCATTGTCTTCAGTTTTTCCGTGGTCGGGTCGCGGGAGCAGCAACCGAAGCAAAGAAGCCCAGACATCCCTCTCCCCAGCCACTTTCTCCAGCTCTTCCAGGGGAACACCGAGGCGGTCCCAGACAAGCCGAGCAACATATTCCCTCCAGCGTGTTCTAGGTCGACCCTGGGGTCTGTTCCCGGTTGGACATGCCTGAAACAACACACCAGGGAGGTGTTCGGGAGGCATTCTCACCAGATGCCCAAGCCACCTCAACTGGCCCCTCTCGATGCAGAGGAGCAGCGGATCTACTCCGAGCTCTTCCCGGATGGTAGGGCTTCTCACCTTATCTCTAATGGAGAGCCCCGCCACTAGGCGAAGGAAGCTTGTTACCCAAAGCTCGTGACCATAGGTGAGGGTTGGAACGTAGATCGACTGGTAAATTGAGAGCTTTGTCTTGCGGCTCAGCTCCTTCTTCGCCACAACGGACCGGTACAGGCTCTGTTTAACAGCAGAGGCTGCAGCGATCCGTCTGGCGAGCTCCCGCTCCATCCTTCCCTCACTCGTGAACAAAACCTCAAGATACTTAAACTCCTCCACTCGGGCAGGACCTCATTGTGCACGCCCCACAAGATAGCCCGAGGGACACGGTCGAAAGCCGCCTCCAAATCCACAAAACACATGTGGACAGATTGGGAAAACTCCCATGTCCCCTCCAAGATCCTGTGGAGCGTATAGAGTTGATCAAGCGTGCTACGGCCAGGACGAAAACCACATTGTTCCTCCTGAATCCGAGGTTCGACTATCGGTCGGATTCTCCTCTCCAGTGCCCCTGCATAGACTTTCTTGGCTCGACAGAGGAGTGTGATTCCCTGATAATTGGAGCACACCCTCTGGTCCCCCTTTTGAAAAAGGGGGACTACCACCCCGGTTTTCTAATCCAGAGGTACAGCCCCTGATGACCACGCGATGTGGCAGAGACGTGTCAACCAAGACAGTCCTACAGCATCCAGAGCTTTGAGATACTCAGGGCGGATCTCATCCAACCCTGGAGCCTGACCACCGAGAAGCTTTTTGACTACCTCAGTGACCTCCACTCCAGTGATGGGCAGACCCCCACCCAAACCCCCAGGGTCTTCCTCCTCCACGGAGGGTGTGTTGGTGGGATTCAGGAGGTCCTTGAAGTATTCCCTCCACCTCCTGACAACATCCCCAGTTGAGGTGAGCAGCTCCTCACCTCCACTGTAAACAGTGTTTTTGTGGAGAACCGCTTCCCCCTCCTGAAGTGTCGGATGGTGGTCCAGAACCTTTTTGAGGCCAACCGATAATCACTCTCCAGGCCCTCACCGAACTCCTCCCACACCCTAGATTTTGCATCTGCGACATCTTCAGCTGTAGCACGTTTGGCCTGCCGGTACCTGTCTGCTGCCTCAAGAGTCCCACAAGCCAGTAAGACCCGATAGGCCTTCTTTTTCAGCTGGACAGCCCCCATCACCACTGGTGTCCACCACCGGTTTCGGGGGTTACCGCCACGACAAGCACCGACGACCTTCCAGCCATAGCTATGTGCTGGTGCCTCAGCAATGGAGGCACGAAACATGGCCCATTCGGATTCCATGTCACCCGCCTCCTACGGGACGTGGGTGTAGTTCTGCCGGAGGTGGGAGTTCAAGGCCTCTCAGACAGGAGACTCCACCAAACGTTCCCAGCAGACCCTAATTACGCACTTGGGCCTGCCAGGTCTGGAAGACAGCCTCCCCCGGCCATGGAAGCCAGCTCAAGACCAGGTGATGATCTGTTGACTGCTCAGCTCCTCTCTTCACCCGAGTGTCCAGAACATACGGCTGCAAATCCGGTGAGATGACTACAAAGTCGATCATCGAACTGCGACCTCGCATGTCCTGGTGCCAAGTGCACTTATGTGTACACTCATGTTCGAACATGGTGTTCGTGATAGACAAACTGTGACGAGCACAAGTCCAACAACGAAACACCATTCGGGTTCAGACAGGAGAGGCCGTACCTACCGAGCACACCCTTCCAGGTCACACTATCGTTGCCCACATGGGCACTGAAGTCTCCCGACAATGAGCAAGTCTCCCGAGGGAGCGTTCTCCAACACACCCCCTAAAGACTCCAAGAAGGGCGAGTACTCCGAACTGTCATTTGCTGCATAAACATAAATAACAGTCAGGACTCGTCCAACCCATCCGAAGACGGAGGGAAGCTACTCTTTCATCGATCGAGGAGAACCCCAACGTTTGGGCACCGAGATGGGGGGCAACAAGGATGCCCACACCGGTTCGCCGCCTCTCCCCATGAGCAACTCCAGAATGGAATAAGGTCCAGCCTCTCTCAAGATGGATGGTTCCAGAGCTCAAGCTACGTGTTGAGGTGAGCCTGACTATATCTAGTCAGTATCTCTCCACCTCACGCACCAGATAAGGCTCCTTCCCCACCAGAGAGGTGCATTTCCCATGAATCAGAGTAAGTTACCGAAGATTAGTCCGACAGAACCCATGCCTTCGGCTGCCACCCGACTCACATTGCACCTGGCCCCTATGACCCCTCCCACAGGTGGTGGGTCCATGGGAGGGCGGACCCATGTCTCCGTTTTGGGCTGGGCCCGGCCGGGCTCCATGGGCAGAAGCCCGACCACCAGGCGCTCGCCTTTGAGCCCCTCCCCCAGGCCTGGCTCCAGGGGGGGGTACCCCGGTGACCCACGTCCGGGCAAGGGAAACTATATCCTTTTATTTTTATTTTTGATAGAGGTCTCCTGAATCGCACTTCGTTCCATAATTTTATTCTGTTTAAACAAATCAGTTAAATTATATAACTCAAGAATGAACATTTCAGACACGTACAGCAGCGAGTAAAAATACATTTTGACGAGTGCCGCGCTTGCGATCTGCCAGAACCAACATGTGCTCTAAATCTTCCCTGAGCCTTCTGTGCATTGTACAAGCACTGCTTGTGGTGAGGACCAGGAAACTCAGCCGCCATCAGTGTTTCGGGAGGAAAACACTCCCTGAGATGAGTCACCGGCTATGACGGCCTTGTGCACATATAGAGACACGTGGCTGGCCAGGTCTCGGTGGGTCTCTGTCTGTCTGTAGCGTGTCTTAGGGCCTACAACAGTTGAACGATACATGCCAAAGTGTGCATCCTTGCAGCGGCCATTCCAGTCGTCGACATGCCCAGGGCCTGGTCTCTGCCTGCTTGTGGCAGTCGTGATATCTTCACTTTTCACAAAATTCAACTTTCTTTTTCTTTAACCAGGTTTCCAGCCAGAGGTTCCCCTTGACAAACAAATATGTTCTGATCTCACGCTCCACTTTGTTTGATTAATCAAGGAGCGGTTCCGGTATCAGACTTCTGATCGTGCCATGTGCATACGCTAACATGGCCATTCACTTTAAGTCATGAGAAATTAGTCATGATGCCACACTTAAGCAGTTAAATTTGTTTTCAAATTGTTTACATCTATTTTATAGATTGTAACCGTTTATTCCAGCTCACAATGCTAGTGCAGTTATGTATCAGAATTAAGTGGAGGTGCAGCTTTGTCAAAAAGGGGGTGTGGCTTTGGTTCAGCATTATCATCCACGTGTTAATAGTATGTCAAATAATTTATTAAACCTGAATAATATTGGTGATGTCGCACCATCAAGTCATGTGACTGACTGATGAAATGTTACCAGGGTGCCACCTGCTGGAAGAATCTACACGAGTTGGCTGCTCAGAAAACATTTTCATGCATCAAAAATAAAATAAAATAAAGGTAGTGATAAAAAATAAATAATTCTGATTTCACACCACAGTGAATATTGCAGCATATCAGAAGATTGTAAAAATCACTCACAATCTGAGGACACAAACTGGCCGACCGCCGACGCGGCGCCACTGCTGCTCTCCACGAACATCACCTCCGAGACGATGATGTTGTCCTCGAGCACAGAGCCGCAGCCCATACACACGGCATCACCGCGGGCCTGGTCCACATCCACATCTGTCCCACCGCAGTTCTTACACTTCCGCATGGTGGCAGCCTTCTAGTGGCTGGAAATAAAAGGCGACAATGAGGAGAGACTGTTCAGGGGGGAAAGGAGTCAAGGTCACTAACTCTCAGTCATTTCTTTACAAAAACCGGTCCCAACAGATGAGATGTACACGACGCACTGATTTCATTCAACTGTTCTATTCGTAAATTGGGGGGGGGGGGGGGGTCCAGACTCTGTCAGGATGAACATGTCTGTTCCTGGTCTCTCTTACCTTATAGCAGCTGTAAAGTTAAATACGTAAACTGAAACAATTAAGCAAACTTCATGAAAGTTGTGTATTGTTTATTTACCAAACATCAATGAGTGCACCTACATTAAAACTGAATTTCCAGCTGTACCCCTTTACATGATATAAATTTTTTGGGTTTTTTTTTTTTTTTTTTTTTTTTTTGGGGGTTGTTTTTTTTTTTTACACAAACTCCCCAAAACCTGAAGAGGGCATCTCTCATCTTGAATGAGAAGGACATGCTTGCACGCTGAATTAATTTTAAGATTCAGGTTTCATCCTTTGGAACTAAACTCTCTCTCTCTCTGTAATTCCAAAATAAAGGTGTGGTCCCAGTGAAGGTATGAGCGATCAAAGCAAGCATGGATGCAGGAATGCAGGAGGGAAAAGCCCCAGAGGTGACAGGGACAGATAAAGTCTTCTGATTGTCTTATGCCAGGCCACATCATAGGCCTTCAAATCTCAGGAGCGAAGGTCAAGCTGTAAATCCTGCTATAAAACATGCTTCACAGAAATGATTCACAGTAACTGGAGCACTGGTGCATTGGTGATGTGACACGAAATAAAGCGGAGGATTGTTCGGTGTATTTGATTTATTCAATGAGACTTTAATAAAAATGTAATTCAATGCGAACTGAAGTCTTGCATATGAGCACAATGGGACCTGTCATGTCCATAAAAGTAATTCAGAGGGAAATGTCAACATTTAGCTTCATCATGTTCCCAGAATGTGTCATATATTATTTAAAAATGAATAAACACTCAAAACATAATGAGCTGAACTCTGTCGAGCAGCTGGAGCGGCCGTGTTGTGACGTGGCAGTGTCCTCCCCTCAGATTAAGTCCTAACTCAAGCTGTCCCTCAGCGCCAGCATCGTGTCCGCAGTAAGAAAGGACAGAGACGATTATGTCCACAAATGTTATATAAACAGCACATACCTGGAGCAGCGGGCTGATCTGTCCTCAGACTGTCCTGCCCTGATTCAGCCGCCACGTGCGCCGAACACGACTTCCCCTCTTCCGAAAATAAAATGTTTATAATTGAATTAAAGAGCAATTCTATAGAGATGGAGATATATATAAGTATAACCCAAGCACTCAGTGAACTGTCTTCAACTGACAAGCCGGACAATGAATGTTTCCTCCACTACTGCAGAAACAGTGCACGGAGATCAGATCAACAAACAGCACGTGGTCAGATACAGCGCATGCCTTCTGGACCGTACCACTGTCGCGTCGGCCGGAGGGGGGCCCGCGGGCGCCAAAAAGCTTCAAATGAACCTCCGTGTCGATTTCGCTTCTCAGGAAGAGCAAAACAAGTTTTAAAAGTATGTTCAGTCGGATTTACTGGTATTAACCAACACTGGTGAGCTTTCGTGAGCGAGAAAAGTTGTTCTGAACCCATTTCACGGAGTGACAACCCGGACGGTACCGTATTCCGAAGAGGGTTTTTTTACGATTCGGACGGCAGCTCGAAAACGAGATTCGCACATGCGCGAGCTGACGTCAGCCACGTGGTCAAAATGGCGACGGAAGAACATGCTTTCCATGTCAGGGATGAAATGTTCATCAAGCTTAGGGTTCGGGCCAATGACGCAGAAGAACAACACTATAATAAGATTTTCCTTCCACGTCATTGGGTTCAGGCTCAGGCTTAGGTTTAGGGTTAAGGAGTCTTTCTTTTCTTTTCGGCCTCTTCCGTTCTCGAGAGTCGCCACAGCGAATCATCTGATTCGCACATTTGATAGGTTTTTACGTGGGATGCCCTTCCTGACACAATCCTTTAGAACGGGACAGAAACTGATGGCTTTGCAGCTACTAGGACGCTTACAGCTCCAGCCCCTCCCTCCCCCCACTGGGACACTCAGACCACAACCTGGTCTACCTGCTACCCCAATACACACCCAGGGTGCGAAAGGAACCTGTGCAGAAGAGGTCTGTGAAAGTGTGGACCGAGGAGACCAATGAGAGGCTTAGGGACTGTTTCCAGACCACAGACTGGAGCATGCTCTGTGACTCCTTTGGTGATGACATCGACGGCCTCACACACTGTATCATAGATTACATGAACTTCTGTGTGGACAGCACTGTGCCAACACGGAGGGTACGGTGCTTCTCCAACAACCACCCATGGGTCACCCCTGAGCTTAAAGTCCTCCTGAACCAGAAGAAGAGGGCTTTCATCTCGGGGGGGGGGGGGAAGAGAGGAGCAGAAGAAGGACCAGCGTGAGCTCCAGTGGAGGATCAGGAGGGCCAAGGAGGATTATGGGAAGAAGATGGAGGAGAAGCTGGCGCAGAACAACATGTCTGGAGAGGACGAAAGACCATGTCTGGATTTGGGCAGAGTGTCAGAGGGACTGCTGATGGTGACCAGCGCTGGTCGAATGAATTAAATTGTTACTTCAACAGGTTTGATTCTCCCCCCTCCCCCTCTGCCCCCTCCCTGTTCCCCCCTCTTCACATGTCTCCAGACCAGCGGACACCTCCCCCCTCCCCAGGCCAACTTCACCTGACTGCAGCAGCCCCACAGACACATCCCCCTCTCTCTGCAGCCCATCCCAGTCCCTTCTCTCCTTCACTTCGGACCAGGACCAGGTCAGGAGACAGTTGAGGTGACTAAATCAGAGGAAATCTGCAGGACCAGATGGCATCAGTCCCAGGCTACTGAGGACCTGTGCGGACCAGCTCTGTGAGGTCCTATGCCAACTGTACAACCTGAGCCTCAGCCTGGAGAAGGTTCAAGTCCTGCGGAAGACCTCCTGTGTGGTCCCGGTTCCTAAAACAGCTCAAGCCAAGGAACCGGCCCACTGCAGACCTGTCGCCCTGTCCTCCCACCTCATGAAGACCATGGAGAGGCTCCTCCTCGACCACCTCCGCTCTGTGGTGAGCCCCACCCTAGACCCGCTGCAGTTCGCCTACAGGCCCAACATCGGGGTAGAAGACGCTGTCATCTACCTTCTGCAGCGGGCACTCACCCACCTGGAGATCGCCGGTAGCGCTGTGAGGGTCATGTTCTTTGACTTCTCCAGAGCCTTCAACACCATCAGGCCAGCGCTTCTGCAGGGGAAACTGGAGGATGCGGGAGTGGACGGACATCTTGCTGCCTGGATCATAGACTACCTCACTGATCATCCACAGTACGTGTGGCTGCGCAGCTGTGAGTCAAAGGGGGTAGTCTGCAGCGCCGGGGCATCCCGGGGCACCGTCCTCTCACCTTTCCTTTTCACCATTTATACCTCAGACTTCACATATAACACGGACAGCTGCCACCTCCAGAAGTTCTCTGACGACTCCGCCATTGTGGGCCGTGTGTCAGAGGGGAACGAGCTGGAGTACCGGTCGGTCATCCTCGACTTTGTGGACTGGTGTGAGCGCAACCACCTGTGCTTGAACACTAGGAAGACGAAGGAGATGGTGGTCGACTTCAGGAGAAGCACACTAACACCCTCACTGGTGAACATCCAGGGACAGGACATTGAGACAGTGGACAGTTTCAAGTACCTGGGCGTTCACCTCAACAATAAACTGGACTGGTCCCACAACACTAACACCCTGTATATGAAGGGCCAGAGTCGCCTCCACCTTCTGAGGAGACTTAAGTCCTTCGGAGTATGCAGACCTCTGCTCAGGACATTTTATGACTCTGTGATAGCCTCTGCAATCCTCTACGCTGCTGTCTGCTGGCCCCGTGCAGCACATAGCAGGACAGAAAGAGACTGAACAAGCTGGTCAGGAGGGCCAGCGCTGTCCTAGGCTGCCCACTGGACTCTGTGGAGGAAGTGGGTGAGAGGAGGATGGTAGCAAAGCTCACATCCACCATGAACAACAGCTCTCACCCACTGCACCAGACTGTAGAGGAGCTGAGCAGCTCCTTCAGTGGACGACTGAGACATCCTCAGTGCAGGAAGGAGCGCTACCGCAGGTCGTTCATTCCCACCGCTGTCAGACTGTACAACGTCACTTTGTAACTGTCTGTGAATTAACAGGTTATGTGCAATAAAAACCCCGTGCACTTTAATCAACCACATCTACCCCACTGACTGTGAACCATATCAACCCATCTACTCTACCCTCAGATACATGTACACTTGTATATCAGCCAGTCTATAAAGTTTTTTTTATTGTTTATTATTTTTATACAATTTATTTTCATACATATGTATATTCTTCTATAATCACCCGAAGAGAAAGGATGGTTTCACCACCCCTCGAAACAGATCTGTAGTGATAAATGGAGTTTCAATAGAAAGTCTTTGTCCTGTCCTTTTATTTTTATTATATATTTCTCCATTGTGAGATTAATAAAGCTGTATCTTATCTTACTCTTTTACGAAAGTCAGCAATGGTTCTTTTACATACCTCACACCATAGACAGTGAGAGACATGGTCCGCCTTTGATAACCCAGTTAGCTGCACGGGGGGAAGTGACAACCCTGTGGGGACTCGAACCCCCAACCTTAGGATCAGCGATCCTGCGCCCTATCCACGAGACCATCACTGCCCCCTAGGCTTAGGGTTAAGGGGTATCGTCAGCTAAACATAAGGCAGAATGATTAACCTCATTTCCAGTAGGTGGCGCGTCATCACACATGCGCAAAAAGATTGCCGTACGATTAGCAAACAATAAATAACCGTACGGGTAGCCACGGCCCCCTTTTAAAGCTTCTACACTCATCCTGGGAAACAGAGTTCAGTTCGTTCCAATGACTCGATTCTCATCTTTCGGTTCAGACCAACGGTTCGAGTCCTTGTCACAATTCATTCAGTCTGAACCACTTAATCCTAATTAAGGTCGCAGGGAGGCCGGCACCCATCTCAGCCGACTCTGGGCAAGGGTCACCCCTTGAGAATCAGCGATGGTTCTTTTCCATGAACTTCTCGGCATAGACAGTGGGAGACATGGCTGGTCCTTGATAAAACCAGTTAGCTGCATTGGGGGGACAGCAGTGACAACCGTTGAGAGTGGTGCTTGAACCCACAACCTTAGGATCAGCGATCCAGCACCTTACCACCGGGCTGTCCGTCCCTGTCATGTCAGGTTATAATCATCTCGTGTTTGTGTTCTTGCTGTATTCACCAGGTGACCTGTCCAGGTTGTAAACCTGCCTCTCACCTGATCTCAACTGGGATTGCTCACCCCGTGGATTAACAGTCTGGAAGCGTTTTGTGATTATGTTATAACATTTGTGATATTATATATACGGTACAGTATACATTGAATGTTTTTTGCACATTATTAGATTTCAGATGCACAAGAAATCACCTGAAAATGCATGAATATTAATGATTCGTTATTTAAAAATTAATTATTCACGAGTTAGTTAAGTATCTAGCCATCCTTTTCTCGAAGCACTTCATCCTTTTATGGCCCCAGGAGAGACTGGGGCCTCTCTCAGGTGACTCTGGGTGAAGGTTGAACAGATTGCCAGTCCATTGGAGGGACAACACACACAGCCATGACACTCACACCTTGGGAGAATATGGAACAATGAGGTAGACAGAGAAAGCCTATTCAGGCACAGAGAGATCATGCAAACTCCACTCACCTGCCCTCACCAAGCCTGGGACTGGAACCCAGGACCTTCTGGCTGTGAGACTTATCAACCCTTACACCACCCTGCGGTCAACATGTTATAAACATTGGTACAAAATCCGCTTAGTTTCATTTACTTTATTTATGTCTGTCTTCCTTTCGGCTTTTTCCCTTTTACTCGGGAGTCGCCACAGCGAATCATCTGATTCACACGTTTGATTTGGCAGAGGTTTTTACGTCGGATGCCCTTCCTGTCACAACCCTTTTAGCAAGCGACAGAAACACGCTGATGACTTTGCAGCTCCTCTTTACGAAAGTCAGCAATGGTTCTTTTACATCAACCTCTCACCATAGACAGAGACAGACATGACCGGCCTTTGATAACCCAGTTAGCTGCACTGGGGGGGACAGTGACAACCTTGTGGAGAGTGGGACTCGAACCCCCAACTTTTGGATCAGTGAGCCAGTGCCCTATACCACTAGACCACCACTGCGCACCAAAGTACTTTCTAAAGCAGAATAACTGAAAACATGAAGACATGTCCTCATGTCCTTCAGGAAAACGGTCCAAAAGATTGTCGTGCAAGTGAAGCGAACAAAGTATTTCCATTCTGAGACTTCAGGAAGAGAAGACCTGGATAGATAGAATTCTGTTGATGATTGCTGATAAGTTTATCCTCAGGGAGTGGAGAATGGGCAGTGGTGGCCTGGTGGTAAAGGTGCTGGATCACTGATCATTAGGTTGGGGGTTCAAGCCCCACTTTCCATGGGTTGTCACTGTCCCTGCAGTGCAGCTAACTGGGTTATCAAAGGCCAGCCATGTCTCTCACTGTCACTGGTGTGAGGTTCATGTAAAAAAAACATTGCTGACTCTCATCAAGAATAGCTGCAAAGCCATCAGCATGTTTCCACCCTGCGATGGCCTTGCGAGCCGTCCAGGGTCAGGGTATACTCTGCCCTTGCCCAGAGTCAGCTAGGATGGGCGCCAGCCTCCCCGTGACCCTAATTAGGATTAAACGGTTACATAAGATGAACAGAGTGGAGAACACTAGGGTACACATGAGGACATGATATACAGCTACAACCGCTCCAGTCCGGCATGTTCGGGACCTGAGGCTTGCCGGACCACAGAAAATTCCGAGCTGCAGGTGGTCCTTAAATAAACACCCTAAAACACCCTGTATAGTCTGGCAGTGGGTGGCAAGGGGCAGCTTCCCTTGTCACTGTCTTCGTGAGAAGACACCAAATATAGCTACAGAACGCCATACGGAACAACACCCCCAGAGCCTTCCGAGAGGGGGGGAGGATGAAAGGCTCAACCAGGAGGATAAAGTGGAAACGAACTGGAACCGAATACGGAATACGAGAGGACTGGTGCAAACAACGTTAGATGGAGGGAAGGCAGAAGCAAGATGTCAGTGTGGCAAGGTCTGCAAGAATGCCAGAGGCCTCAAGATCCACCAATCTAGATCTAGATGCAGTGGAGGAGTGAGTCAGACACAGCGCACGGTGGTAACCGATGAGACGCAGGAGGATCCGAGCCAGGATTTACACCACAGGGCTAGGAGTCTCTCAGTATCTGAGTCATCTCTCGACAGCGTACCTGACCTAGTGGAGAAGATCCAACAGGTTAATCAGAGGCAACAACAGAGGCGATTGAAGGTAGCATGGCCTAAGATGGAGGATGCCACAGCATGGAACAGCTTTGATGATGATGTCAGCATGATTCTAGCAACAACATTACAAGGCAGTGCTGAAAAGAGAATCACATCACTTGGAAACCTGATTTACAACATTGGGAAGGAGAGATTTGGTATAGAAGGAAAGAAAACACCAAGAACGAACAAACTTACAGTGAACAGGAGGGAGAGAAGGATTAAAGAGTGCAGGGCAGAGCTGAAGCAGCTTAACAAGCAGTTCAAGAGGTCAACGGAAGAGGAGAAAATGGGAATAGTTATTCTGACAGACGACATAAGAGGAGAACTGATAAAGTTGAGACGAGCAGAAAGATATAGGAAATTGAAGAAGCAGAGAACAAGAGAAAGAGCTAAATTTGTGAAAGACCCATTCAAATTCACGAAGGAGCTGTTAGGCAAAGAGAGATCAGGCACTCTTAAATGTTCAAAGGAGGAGGTAGAGAAGTATCTTAAGGAAACACATTCCGATCCCCAAAGAGGTGAAGATCTAGGCCCCTGTCCGAGGAATATTGAAGTTGAACCACCTGGAGAGGAACTGGACTGCAGGGAACCAACATGGAAAGAAGTTGTCACAGTTGTTAAAAAGGCACGTTCTGGGTCAGCACCAGGGCCAAACGGGGTAACATACAAGGTGTACAAGAAGTGTCCAAAGATACTAAGGAAATTATGGGAGCTACACAGGGTGATATGGAGGAAAGCAAAAGTCCCAGAAGCATGGCAACAGGCAGAAGGGTGCTTTGTACCAAAGAGAAGGATTCTAAGAATATAGATCAATTCAGAACAATATCCTTGCTGAACGTAGAGGGCAAGATTTTTATGGCAGTGCTAGCGAAGAGACTATCAGAGTATATGGTGAAGAACAAGTATATCAACACTTCTATTCAGAAGGCAGGAATCCAAGGGTTCTCAGGATGCCTTGAACATACCAGTGTCCTGAGCCAACTGATGAAAGAGGCAAGAGAAGGAAAGAAAGACTTGACGGTGATTTGGTTAGACTTGGCAAACGCATATGGGACTGTTCCAAATAAGCTGATAGAGGCAGCGATGGAGATCTACCATATACCAGAACATGTGAAACAGATAGTCAACAATTATTTTCACGGAATACAGATCAGATTTACAGTTGGAGAGTTCACTACAGCATGGCAACATCTTGAGAGGGGAATAGTGACAGGATGCACAATCTCACCTATATTATTTGTAATAGGGATGAGCCTGATGACCACAGCTGCAGAAAGAGAGACAAGAGGCCCTAAGATGAACTCAGGGGTGCATCAACCGCCTCTAAGAGGATTTATGGATGACCTAACAGTTACAACATCAACACATGTACAAGCAAGATGGGTACTAGCCTCATTAGATGACACTATTACATGGGCAAGAATGAAGTTTAAGCCGAGGAAATCAAGATGCTTAATACTGAAAAAAGGTAGAATCAACCAGCAGGTCAAACTAAAGGTGCAGAGTGAAGAAATCCCTAGTATAGTAGGAAATCCGATCAAGTGTCTAGGGAAGTGGTTTGATGCAACTTTGAAAGATACGAACCAGTCAAAAGACATTCAACCAACAGTAAAAGGATGGCTTAGAGTAGTAGATGGAAGTAAACTGCCAGGGAAATATAAGGCTTGGATTTACCAGCATGGAATCTTACCCAGGCTGATGTGGCTGCTACTGATCTATGAGATAGCGATGACGCATGTAGAATCAATAGAGAAGACAGTCAGCAGCTTTGTTAGAAGATGGTTAGGGGTTCCACCAAGCTTTACATCAATTGGTTTATACAGTAAGACATCACAGTTACAATTACCACTATCATCAGTAATTGAAGAGTTTAAGGTAACAAAATGCAGGACAGTACTAACATTAAGGGACTCGAAAGACCAGAAAGTTCAAGAGGCAGGGGTACAGACAAGGTCTGGAAGGAAATGGTCAGCAGCAGCAGCAGCAGTAGATCAGGCAGAGAGTATACTAGAGCTAAGAGACAAGATCGGTAACACTTGTAGAGGGCGGCAAGGAATTGGTACATCACACTTCCAACAATGGAACAAGGCAGATAGGACAGAGAAAAGAAGCATGGTTCAGGAAGAAGTGAGAAGAGAGGTGGAGGAAGCAAGGATATCACGTGCAGTAGAACTAGAAAAGCAAGGAGCTTGGACGAGATGGGAGCTACCACAACGTAAGATCACGTGGTCAGACCTCTGGAAGATGGACCAATTCAGAATATCTTTCCTGTTAAGATCAGTATATGACACTTTACCCTCACCAGCAAATCTTTTTCAGTGGGGACTCGCACAGGATCCAGCATGTAAGTTATGTGGGAAGAGAGGAACCATGGCTCACATATTATCGGGATGCATAGTGGCCTTGAAGCAAGGACGGTATAGATGGAGACATGACAGGGTATTAGAGAAGCTAGCAGACATAGTAGAGAAGGAAAGAACCAGGAAACGAACAACAAAGAAGAAGCAGGAAATAATACAGTTTGTCAAAGAAGGAGCTAAAACCCCAGCAAGGACCAACGCTGGACAGAAGCCATCGGTGCTCGACGCTGGTAGGGACTGGGAACTTAGAGTGGACTTGAGGAGGAAGCTAGTTTTCCCAGACATTGTTACAACAACTCTGAGACCAGACATGGTTTTGTGGTCAACTCAGGTGAAGACTCTTATAGCAATAGAACTGACTGTACCATGGGAGGAGAACTGTGACGAAGCCAATGAGAGGAAATCACTGAAGTATGCAGATCTGATAGAAGAATGCAGACAAAAGGGTTGGAAGGTGTCACTGTTTCCAGTTGAGATCGGGTGCAGAGGGTTCCCGGCACAATCAGTATGGAAGTTGATGACAGCACTAGGAACAACATCATCATTACGGAAATACGCAGTGAGGCAGTTAGCTGAGGCAGCAGAGAAGGCATCATGCTGGGTATGGCATCGACGAGATGAGCTGAACTGGACGCCTGGAAGCGAGTAGTGGTTTGGCCACCATTACTGACCCGCCAACTGGAGGATGTCATGGTTTAGGGTCGAAACATCCGAGGAAAGTTGGAGACCATCTGATGACAATTCCAGGCAGAGAGTGTGGCGAATCAAGTCGGGCATTGACAGTATGCCTTGACTTTCATGCAGAATACCATCATCTGTAAGTTAATTTAATTTATTTATTCAGCCTGGATTATAACCGGTGCTGTAGTGGTCAAAAAATAAGTGCGTACACGATGGCAACAAAGCGAACAAGGCTTGCAGCAGCACCTCAGACATGAAGTGGGCTGAGGTGCACATAGCGTGGGGAGGGTGTGGCTTTGGCTTTGAAATTATTTAGCACTTCATCTCCACTTTTTATTTACACAGTCGTGGAAATTTACATTGATCAACTATAAAGTAGACCAAATTAAGTCAGTACATGCAAGTCAGCCACTAAAAACAAGTGGGTACAGGGCGTGTACACACCACTACAGCACTGACTATAACTGTAGCATGGTTTGAATATGATTTCTGACAGCTGTACAAGTAAATCTGCATGCCAGAACAACACATGTTAAAAGAATACAAGTTTAATGTGACAGCAAGACAAGAAAACAACACTACGTACAGGTAAATTTCAGTAAAATTACAAAAGTAAAGAAAATACGGAAACAAAACTCAATAAAAATGATTTTTTTTTTGTGGCATTTTCCTTAACTTTTCCCCCTATTCTTCCTTAATTTCCTTATTTTTTAATTTGATGAAGATTTCTTTCTTTCTTTTTTAAAAACCGTGATGCACTGAAGCCGCATGAATTGAAGGGCGAAGTAGCGAGAGATCCCTGTATAATTACAGAAGGAATGAATCTCGGGCCCACGAGTGTAGAAAAACAAGAAAGATTATCTCTGGGTACACTGTATACAGTGCGCCCTTGTTATTCGCGGGGGTTTGGTTCCAGTCCCTCCCACGACTGAAGATAATCCGCGAGTTCTGTACCCAGAAGTAAAACCCCATGTATCATATTACATGCATGAATGATCAACCGGAAGTCAAACCCTATGTATCTATTACATGCGCTAAAATATGCTTCTTAAACACATTCTATAGACAGTCTTACTCATTAATACAGTATTAATGTAGTAAAGTGTAGTAATGATTAAGAAAAACTTAATTTTTTACTGTGATATTTATATATATATATATATATATATAGTATGTTTTATATTTTATATTTTATATGTAAAAGGACATGAACTGAGTATAATTCAAATCGTCAATTAAACATACACCACTGTAGGTTTCAAAAATGTCCACTAGTGGGAGGTATTGCATTACTTTGCATTGCATTATATCAGGGGTCAGAAACTCGTGGCTCCGGAGCCACATGCAGCTCTTTCACCTCTCTGGCTTCCAGGGGTTCGAGAGTTAAACCAGCTTTCACCTGAATAATGGGAGAATATGCCTAAGGTAGAGTTCCGCAACGATCGGGTACCCTTCCAAAAATGCTCTTTTATGGTTGAAAATTACATAGATGAAAATTAACAGTCACGGGTGTGGGCGGATATTTATTTGGTGTGGGCGGGGTGATTTTGTGTGCGTGTTCTTGTGGACATGCCTATCAGCTACATTGAGAGTCTCAGTGTTTTTGATCTGTTGTGTTGGTGGATTTCCAAATTCTTGTGCTCATGGCAAAGCTCTCACCATCAGCAGCATGGCGAGTGAGAGATTTAGGAAATTCAGGAACGGAAATCACAGCTGAAGTAAGAGGCGGTGGATGAGATTTGTTTATACACAGCAATCACTGAATGAAATAACTCTCCTCCCTGTGACAAAATAAAACCCTGGGTGTTTAAAAGTCTCCACTCTGAGAATGGGTCGGTCAGTGCAGCAATAAGCATTAATATTATTTAAAAGAATGTTGAGCAGACTCCTTCTTAAAATAAGTCTTTATATACTTTTCTGTGTTGCTGTCATTTTTGTAAATTAAAACTATGACAAAACAACATTAATATAACGAATAAAGAAAAAGAAAATCCCACGAAGAGTGTGATGGTGAGGTAGACTACCCAACCCGTTAACACATCTGGCTGCAGCCTGTCCCTCGCTTCGTGTGATAGATATTCTTTTTCTTTATAAAAAATATAAGGTTTCGAACACATTCATTCATTTTCTGAACAACTTAATTCTAATTAGGGTCGCAGGGAGGCTGGAGATTTTTTCTCAATCTAAATGTTTTTGTCTCTGCAGTCGATTAAATCAATGCAACACATTGTTATTTTATATTAACATGAAGGCAAAGGGGGAAAACATTATATGCAGTGTTATTTGATTTTAAATCTCAAAAAACTATTTGTGGCTCCCAGTGTTTTCTTTAATGTGGAAAACGAGTCCAAATGGCTCTTTGAATGGCAAAGGTTGCAAACCCCCGAATTAGAAGTATCCAGAATACTAAGGCAGGTTCCATTCCGATGATGACCTTGTTTCATACAACATTCACCTTTTTAGCACTTCTGCAGCAAAACGTTTTCCTTTCTGAGTCATATCAAGCAGCTCTACTTTTTCATGCAGCGTCATTACCTTTTTCTGGCGCTTCGGTGCCTTACCAGAAACCTGAGAAGGTGCGCAGCATTTGGGTGGCGTGATGGAGCTTAACAGTAATTAAAAACACACACAGTTAAAAAGCAAATGGCACAAAGTGTGCAAGAATGAGGAAAAGGGGGCGTTATATCATCTCAACCAATCAGCAGGAAGGAGGACAGCCATTGGCTGAATTTGAATGACGTGACAGTTGCTCGGCAATCCATGAATATGCAAACCGTGAGTGCAAATCCGCGAACAGTCAAGGGCCTACTGTATATCTATGAACTCTGGCTGTAAGAAGTCAACCGTGGTCAGAGAAGAAAGAAAAAATGGACTTTATTCAATACAGCGTGGCTTAAAAATCAACTCTATGATTAAGAAGATAAATCACTGCGATTTAAATTCAACTAAACAAAGAGAAACATTCTGGTGGTGATGGTTCCATTGTTCCAGCATCAGGTGTTGTGGTAGTCAATATCTTGCTCTCGCAGCTGAGTTAAGCACTAGTAAATGAATTACCTGGAAACACAGACAAACCCCAACAGAGGAGAAACCAATCAGAGTTCGTTCACTCGACTGTTTCATGAAATTGCAGTGATGGCCTGTGCACCGTAAAAAAACTGCTGTAACTTTGGCAGTAATTTACTGCATTACCTACAGTATCGTACTGTGCTCCTGTTATTCAGTAACATACTGTAGACCACGCTCGACTATGGAGCTCGCACTAAATTGTGGGCTTGCAGCTCTGCTGGAAACTGTGAAAAGCCAGCCCCCATATTTGGAACCAGTTTGTTAGTTCACGACACTGCAGCTGCGTTAAGTCTATATTACGGTTACGAGGTTCAAAGTGTGCTACTTTACTCGATATGGTTTGTTGTAACTTGAGTTAAGTATATTTCACCTTTTTGGTAATATTCAGTTCAATAGTTTATCAAGAAGTGTTTATAAAATGCTTTTGATATTTTATTATTGTGGATGCTTATATAGCACAATTTCATACACGCGTATGCTCAATGCACATGAGACTCCAGCGCTCCGGGTACCCGTCGCCACTGTACAGCACCAGTTGTTGCGTTGTTCTATCCTTTTGATGCTGAGCGCCAAGCAGGAAGCAACAACTCCCAAATTTTAATGTCTGATGGTATGACGTGGCCGGATCCAAACTCTGACCTTCCGGAGGATAAAGCGGACGCTCTACCAACTGAGCTAAATCCCCGGTTTTTGGCTGTGAAGTTAAAATTCCAGAGCCTTCCTTCAGGTCCAGCAGCCTAATGTTAGTTATGTTTGTTGGTGACCCACATTCTTGGTTCCGCGCTTACATCGGAGTTGGACCGTGCACGTGCAGTGTCCCTTAGCACAGTGTGCGTACACACTGTTGTTTTCTATTTTACTTGAATGCCTTTAGACTGTTTTGTTTAATCTTGGAGAGCTGGATGTGGCTTGCATGCAGCTTTAGATTTAGCTTATGTTTAGTTTTATAGGCCTAAATATTGCTGATTGTACTCTGCTATATGGGAAGATACTGGGTTGTGAATGTAAAGAATATTTGATTGTTTCATTTAAATTTCATGCTTACCAAGCTATATTTCGTGAATAATTTTCCAGCCTGTAGAGCGATTCAGATTCTTTTACACAAGACTTGAACAAGTCTCTGCTTTCCGTCTTTTGTAAAACAAATTGAATGAGAGCTTGTTTTGCCCCCATACTATAACACAGTGGTTCTCAAATAGTCTGGGGCCATGACCCCAGGGAACATGCTTTTTTTTTCAGGATAAAGTGTAATTCTATATCCACTACAGCAGGTGGCAGTGGCTTCCTCACTGTTAGAGGTTAAATAAGAAGTGAACTTAATGAACCCACCATGGAAATTTTGAACATGGATGGAAAGACAGGCTGAAAGAGATGGAGACAGTGAGGGAAACGAAAGTCTCCCGAAAGCTAAGTCAAGGAGGTATGATGAATCACTGTGCCGCGGTGAGAAACGAGGAAAGACCGCTGTGTTTACTGTGTTCACTGTACTGTGTCTGAAAACATTGGCAATGGAAATCATGAAGCCAAATAAGTTCAGGGGTCTCTTAAAGACATCACACCCCGATCACGTGATGAGCCGTGTGAGTTTTTTCATCAAAAACGTGCTGAATATTACCAACAACCATCCCGCTTTGTGAATGCTACTCCAGCAAACCAGCGAGCTCTGTTAGCATCAGATAAGGTGGAGTACCAAACTGCTCAGTGCAGAAAACCCCACAGCAGAGCAGAGGAACTGATCCGACCTGCACCAGACACGGCTCGGTCATGCTGGATGACGTCATTGCTGCAGAAATAACTGCAGGTCCCAGTTCAGCATTGAGCAGGAGCTGAGAGTTCAGGATCGTGCTTTAAACCCGGCCTCGAAAAGCTGTGCACTGCAAACGTGCTCATTATAGCCATTCATCTGGACTTCATCAATTTGGCAATAATAATAATAATAATAATAATAATAATAATAATAATAATAATACAAATTGTTTTATTCATGTTTGTTTTGTAGGTTAAAGTGTTTTATATATTGTGCTGCTGAGTTAATATTACTGATCAATTTGAATTTTTTTTTTATTATTTATTGATTTTATTTAATTTTATTTTTCAGGATTGAATGGTTCAAATTGTTGGTCAGAAATGTTTACAGTCTAAATAAGAATACTTTTTTATTTTAGGCAAATCGATGCACTTTAACTCTTTTTATTTAAAGACTAAAAAAATATTAATAAAGTTATTCTTTGTTGGAAGTTGATCTATGTTTCTTCCTTTTTTGTATTCCATAATGATCTATCTGTCTAGTGCCTGAGTCGTAGGACGACCATTGGCGACCCGCCATGAAGGACAATGCCCTGGTTATCATTTTCATGGAGGTTTTCTTGGCAGGATCAGTGCAGTGGTTTCTCATTGCCTTCTGCACAATGCGAACCTACGGGCAATTTAGAACGGCCAATTAACCTACTGTGCATGTCTTTGGATTGTGGGAGGAAACCCGAGCACCCAGAGGAGCACGGGGAGAACATGCAAACTCCACACAGAAACGCCCAGGCCAGGAATCAAACCCAGGCCTTCTTGCTGTGATTCGGACGTGCTAACCACTACGCCACCATGCCACCTTCATAATGACAATAACTATTTATTATGTGAATAAGGATACAGTGTTATGCACAGAATTACTAATAAAAATTTTTAGATAAATAACACTATTTATATGGGGGGGGGAGAGTTCCGCTTCCTAGGGCGGACCCAACAGAAAATACTGTAATTGAGAAGCACTGCTGTAACATGAACATTGTGAGCTCAAAGAACGTTCCTCATACTATTACACAAGCACAACTAAATTCAGTGAATTGTGTGCTATGTATAAGATGGTTCTTTGGAATCAACCCTGACAATTTCACAAAATGTGGGAGAAGCAAGAGAGTGAGCTCGAATCGAGCAGAGCAGTCCAGAAAAAGAAAGACATCAGAACTCGTGTTTTATTCAACAGATGGTCGGATTCTGACTCAGTCTGAAAGTTCTGACATAAATTTAATTTCCAGTTTAAATCGAAACTGTACAAGTAAAAAATATATGTTTAATTTGCTCATATAGAAGGTTCTGGAGTTGAATGAATGAATGTTCTACTTGATATAGTGTTATTTGTATTTTAAGTTTTAAGATTTTGTTGTAATTACCAGGATATATTATACTTTATAATACTGTCAGTAATGTGCAATATGCCACTTAAGATATTCAGGAACATTTCATTAAGCAATAAAATATTTTACTGCAAACTGTCATTTCTATATAAATATTTTACTGTACAATTTACTGTATACTTTAGTAACTCCCAGATTTACCATAAAGTTTAAATTATTTTAGTGTAGAAACCTTTAGTAGATTCATCCATTTCAGCCACAGTAACAGCAATGTACTGTTGAATTTACTGTAAACTACAGTAGACCGATATCTACAGTAGTGTTTATCTTAGAGCACGTATTACAGAAAATTACTGGCAGTAGGAGTTGCCTGTAATTTACAGCACACACTGTAGTAAATTATGAGATTGAGATGGTTTGGACATGTTCAGAGGAGGGATAGTGAGTACTGTATATTGGTAGTAGGATGCTGAGGTTGGAACTACCAGGCAGAAGGCCTAGAGGAAGACCAAAGAGAAGATTTATGGATGTGGTGAAGGAGAACATGAAGGTAGTTGGTTTCAGAGAAAATGCAGAGGATAGGGTGAGATGGTGGCGACCCCTAAAGGGAACAGCCGAAAGGGAAACGAAGAAGACTGTGGTAAATTACTGTCAAATTGTTATTGTAAATATCACAGTAAATTACTGTCTGCAGGAGTGGCCAGTTGCCAGGTTAGCAAACTGGCGCAAACAACTACAGGGACGGGAATTTTTCGCCAATCGGCGGATTTCCGCCTTTTTGTAAGTCGAATGGGTAATTTTTGAGATCGATGCAAATCCGGTGTAAAAATGTAGGGGAGGGGGGGTGGGGGGTAGTGCCCTCATCACTGGTCATCTGGTCATATTATATCCAAATCAAAATACGCAAGATGCTACCCTTGTTTTGTTTATATGTGTGGTTGTTGATATCGCCTAGTGGAGTGAAACACGGCTGGTTCTGGTTTATTGCAAGTGTCATGCATCATAATATGATATGCCCGTCTGGTCATCTTGCCGTGGGCCTGTGGCACAGAGAGCAAATGTCAGATCACCACAAGTGATCGAGTAGCATCTGCTGAATTTTAACGTCGAAGAAGCAAGAAAAGCGGTGATTGGTTGTTCAGAAACGAGGTGAAACGAAACGTACTGTCCAACCATGAGCATGTTTCTATGGGAATTGTCCTGTGACAAAGTTTTTCCACACGAGATTTTGGAAGTGTACGTTTTCAGCAGCACGTACCACAAAAATGTGTTTCTGACCGCAGTATGTCTTAGATTTAGTCAAATTTGTGTTTGTTTATGAAAATGTCAGCGTTTAAAGCAGTGGTTCTTAACCTTGTTGGCGGTACCGAACCCCACCAGTTTCATATGCACATTCACCGAAACCCTTCATCAGTGAAAAATAAAAATATGATTTTTTACAAATTCAAGACATAGGTACTGTTTTGTTCTTGTGTTCCCCATCTCCATGCTGTTTCACGAAGTGTTCCTTTAGTTTTGCCGGTGCGAGACTAGAGTTGCTCAACTTGGCATCGCAAATCATTCAGATAGGATGCTGAGTCCCATCACGTTCTGTGATGCATGTGAATCCATGTTGTACATATTCGTCCGACCACTTTCTTTTTTTGCTCGACATAGTATGGATTAAAATATTCCGAAAAAATCTCACGACCTCACACATTGACTACTGAGTGCGCTAAATTCCCGCGACACTGATTGGCCAAGCAATGTAATGTGATCATCTGCAGCCAGTGATGGCCAAGCGGGGCGTGTCATCACTAATTGACATGATGAGTCGGGTGTGTCCTGACCACCGTGGCAGAGGCTCCGCCAAACCCCTGAGACCGACTCACCGAACCCCTAGGGTTCGATCGAACCCGGGTTAGGAACCACTGGTTTAAAGTTATTGAGCGCAAGGATGAACATCTCGTCAGGGAACTAGACCAGAGCGTTAAGAATAAATTTAGATGGGCATGGCTGGAGAAAACAGTAAAGATTAGCTCAACCGGTGCTGGGTCAACTCGCGGACTTCATCAGGAAAGTCGATGTGACCGGGAAAGTTTTGTGCACATACTGTGACAACTTAATCTACTATGGATCCAAAGGTTGTGTTGTAGAGAAGATCACACCGAGGAAAACCAACTATACACTGTCAAGTGCTTTTACTAGGCCCCAGTATCTGCAGCTGCCGTTACAAGTTCCTCCCATGTGGCTCAACATGAAACGGCCTTATATGGCCTACACCCACGTTTCTTGGAAGGCGCAAGCAGGGAACCAGGATTGAAGCAATTGGTGCCTCTAGCAGACAGAATAGCAACCTCCCAGGTAAGGCGTGCTTTGTGGTAACAGATGACCGTTCTCTAGTATCGAGGAGGAAAAATAGATCCGGTGTCTTCCAGTAAGTTACTCTTAAAAGCGGTCATACTTTTACTGTAAATATCGTAAAATCAATACTGAAGGAAATGATAATTGTTATTAGTTTGATTAGTTTATCATAACGGTATTTCTGAGCCATTCAAATTCTCTTAATAGGCCAACGACTAGCTATTTGCAGACTGAATGAGAACAAAATGTCTGCAAGGATCTTATCAAGGGAGTCCTGACTGAAGAGGACAGGAGGAACTTTGCTCCTCAAGCACAGACCCTACGAGTTGATCAGATGTTATCAGCACCAAATGCCATAAGATTAGACAAGTGGTGGGCAGCAGCGATCACTAGCGGGCGATGCCCAGAATTCAGTAAATTGACGAAGGCAGTTGTGTCGATTTTCCATGGGCCAGCTGTGGAAGGTTCATTCAACATGATGGGGGATATAATGGATCCGAAATCAGGCGGGATGAATGTTGAAACGTACAGCTCCTTTCAGTGTGCGAAATATGCACTTCCTGTGCAAGTACGTAGTTCATGACCCCGTGACAAAGAATGTGTGCTTTAACATGGCCAGATCTGCAAATCAAGCACAAGAACTGGAAGGAGACAGACAGACAGATAGTTGAAGAAAAGAAAAGGAAAATAGCTCCTAATTCCAAAAACAGTAAAACTAAGCACGCAGCAAAAGCTATTCAGGAACAGGCAGAAAAGCTCGCCAAAGCAGCACATGAGAGAAAGATGAACAGAAAAAGAACGCGTGAGGAACTAGAGCTAAAGATAAAAAATAAATGGAAAAAAACCTTGAAACAGATGATGCAGACGAGTGTAAATAAGTTCAACCAGCTCAACGAAGGAGAACACTCTGTCTTATAGATTACATGGAATTTACTTTTATTGAATACACAACTATTTCTCACTTGCTGATCATACATGACACACACTTGGGAGACGCCGACTGTACAAACGTATGGGTTGAGGGAGAGATGCAGCTGAAACATGCCTGATACTCTTTGGTCACTTGGCTCATCAACAAGAAAAAGGTGAAGTCAAATGTTTTATCATATTATTTTTCATAAGGTTCTCTTTAAAAATATTCCTTCCAGGAGACATCAATTAAGCTCCTTTTTGTAAGTATAACCCCAAATCTTTTGGGGGGGGGGGGGGGGTTCACGCCCCCTGAACCCCCCCAGCAGGGGCGCTGCCCCGACACCCCCGCAGGGGGCCTAGGCAGCCCCCTTGACCCCTGCCAATTTTTCCTCCTTTTCCATAAAGGCCTGTTCTCATCCCTGCAATCGTACGCAAAGACATACAGAGAGGAAGAGATCGTCCTCTGACACACTGGACATCGATGCATCGCGATAAAACGTTTCACAGAGCAATCTCAGACAAGACACTGGCCTCTTACAATACAGAAGCAACATTCACAGTAGAAATCGCACACCTGATTGTTACAAAACTACATAAACCTGTAATTTTCCATAAAGTAAAAAACTTCACAGCGTAAGGATTAAGAACATTGCCCTTCAATTCCCCTCTTTTATACTGGATTTCTCTAGTACTGTATAATACAACATTAAACAACATTGGTGTGATTACCGCAAGCCGGGGTGAATATCGTACCATCACTTCTTCTTCTTTTCCTTACGGCTTTTCCCTTCAGGGGTCGCCACAGCGAATCATCTGCCTCCATCTCACCCTATCCTTTGCATCTTCTTCTCTTACACCAACGACCTTCATGTCCTCCTTTACCACATCCATGAATCGTCTCTTTGGTCGTCCTCTAGGACTTTTGCCTGGTAGTACGACCCTCAGCATCCTATTACCAATCTACTCACTATCCCTCCTCTGTACATGTCCAAACCATCTCAATCTAGCCTCTCTGACTTTGTCTCCAAAACGTCTTACATGTGCTGTCCCTCTGACGTACTCATTCCTAATCCCTATCCATCCTCGTTACTCCCAAAGAGAACCTCCAACATTTTCATCTCTTGCTACCTCCAACTCTGCCTCCTGTCTTTTCCCCAGGGCCACTGTTTCTAACCCATACAGCATCGTTGGCCTCAACACCGCTTTTGTACACTTTTCCTTTCATTTTTTCCGATACCCTCCTATCACACATCACACCCCACACTTTTCTCCAACCATTCCAACCTGCCTGCACACGCTTCTTGACCTCTTTTCCACACTCGCCATTGCTCTGGATTGTTGAGCCTAAGTACTTAAAATCCTCCACCTTTCTTATCTCTGCTCCCTGTAATCTCACCGTTCCTCTTTGGTCCTTGGCATTCATGCACATGTACTCTGTCTTACTGAGGCTAATCTTCATTCCCCTCCTTTCCAGGGCATACCTCCACCTCTCTAGATTTTCCTGCACTTGTTCTCTGCTCTCACTACAGATTACAATGTCATCTGCAAACATCATAGTCCATGGGGAATCTTGTCTAACCTCGTCTGTCAGCCTGTCCATCACCATAGCGAACAAGAAGGGGCTGAGAGCTGACCCTTGATGCAGTCCCACCTCCACCTTGAACTCTTTTCTGTCACACCCGACAGCACACCTCACCACTGTCTTACATCTCTCATACATGTCCTGCACCACTCTAACATACTTCTCTGCCACTCCAGACTTCCTCATGCAATACCACAGTTCTTCTCTCGGCACCCTGTCATATGCTTTCTCCAGATCCACAAAGGCACAATGCACCTCCGTCTGACCTTCTCTGTACTTCTCCATTAACACCCTCAAGGCAAACACTGCATCTGTGGTGCTCTTTCTGGGCATGAAACCAAACTGTTGTTCACAAATGCTGACTTCTGCCCTTAGTCTAGCTTCCACTATTCTTTCCCATAACTTGATCGTATGGCTCATCAACTTTATCCCTCTGTAGTTGCCACAACTCTGCACGTCTCCCTTGTTCTTAAAAATGGGCACCAGCACACTTCTCCTCCATTCCTCTGGCATCCTCTCACTCTCTAAGACCTTGTTAAATGTTCTTGTCAGAAAATCTACTGCTACCTCTCCTAGACACTTCCATACCTCCACCGGTATGTCATCAGGACCAACTGCCTTTCCATTCTTCATCCTCTTCAATGCCCTCCTCACTTCACCCTTACTAATCTTTGCTACTTCCTGGTCCTCAACAGTCACCTCTTCTACTCTTTTTTCTCTCTCATTTTCCTCATTCATCAGCTCTTCAAAGTACTCTTTCCATCTTCCCAGCACACTTCTGTCATCAGTCAATACATTTCCCTCTCTGTCCTTTATCAATCTAACTTGCTGCACGTCCTTCCCATCTCTATTTCTCTGCTGTGCCAACCTGTATAAATCATTTTCTCCCTCCTTACTTTCCAGCCGAGCATACAAGTCATCAAAGCACTCTGTTTGGCCTTTGACACTGCTACCTTTGCCTTACGCCTGTGTCTCCTGTACTCCTGTTTACTCTCTTCGGTTTTCTCAATGTCCCACTTCTTCTTAGCTAATCTCTTCCTTTGTACACACTCCTGCACTTCCTCATTCCACCACCAAGTCTCCTTATCTACTTTTCTTCCAGATGACACACCAAATATTCTCCTACCTGTCTCCCTGATCACATTCGCTGTAGTTGTCCAGTCATCTGGGAGCACTTCCTGACCACCCAAAGCCTGTTTCAACTCCTCCTTGAAGACAACCCGACACTCTTCCTTTTTCAACTTCCACCACTTTGTCTTCTGCTCTGCCTTTGCCTTCTTCACCTTCCTCACCATCAGCATCATCCTGCACACCACCATCCTATGCTGTTTGGCAACACTCTCACACGCTACTACTTTGCAGTCACTGACTTCCTTTAAATTACATCGCCTGCACAAGATGTAGTCTACCTGTGTGCTCCTACCTCCGCTTTTATAAGTCACCCTATGCTCCTCTCTCTTCTGGAAGAAAGTATTCACCACAGCCATTTCCATCCTTTTTGCTAAAATCTACCAACATCTGTCCTTCTGCGTTCCTGTCCTGGATACCAAACCTACCCATCACTTCCTCGTCCCCTCTGTTTCCTGCACCAACATGTCCATTGAAGTCTGCCCCAATGACCACTCTTTCACCTCTGGGGGTACTCTGCATCACTTCATCTAACTCCCTCCAGAATCTCTCCTTCTCTTCTCGCTCACATCCTGTCTGTGGGGCATAGCACTAACAACATTGACCATCACACCTTTAATTTCTAACTTGAGACTCATCACTCTGTCTGACACTCTTTTCACTTCTAGAACATTCCTGGCAAACTCCTCCTTCAAGATGACTCGACTCCATTTCTCTTCCCATCCACACCGTGGATAAAACAGCTTAAACCCTGCTCCTATGCTTCTAGCCTTGCGACCTTTCCACCTGGTCTCCTGAACACACAGTATGTCCACCTTCCTCCTCTGCATCATGTCAGCCAGCTCTCTACCTTTTCCTGTCATAGTTCCAATATTCAAAGTCCCTACTTTCAGTCCTAGACTCATGCCTTCCTCTTCTCTCTCTGGCAACGGACACGCCTCCGCCTCTCCTTCTTCGACGTCTTCGATCAACAGTAGTCCAATTTCCATCAGCACCCTGTTGGTTGGACGGCACTGATGGCGGTCGTTGTTAACCCGGCCTCGACCGATCCGATTATGTCATTCTTTCTTGTGATTCGCATAGTTTATTTGGCATTTGTTTTACGCCGGATGCCCTTCCTGACGCAACCCTCTGCATTTATCCGGGCTTGGGACCGGCGTGAGGGAGAGACACTGGTTTGTGCCCCCCCCTCACGGCTGCATTGAATATCGTACCATCACTACTTGGTAAGAAAAAGGAGAGGCTTGTACAGAGTGAAAACAAGCTCACAGAAACAGAGGCGGCTGAACTAGGCTGCGTGAGGGCGATTATCTCCGCAGGTTCGCAGTATTTGGGTTCCCCGAATTGTCCAAACCGGCTACACAATTTTACTAGTACCTTATCCCCCTGTTTGTAACTATGTGTAGGTGTACTAGAGAGGGGGACGGTGGAGACATTGACCTTGGACCATAATTCATGAAATTTGGCAACGAATGCTGCGGAGTCCCATTCGTCCATAAGAACCTTAAGATCTGAAGAACCCAAAGCTGGCATTCCTTTCCACCAAGGGAGTGGGAAACGTCGTCCAAATATAATGTGATGTGGTGACAAGTACACATCATTTCAAGGCATCATTCTCATTTCAGCCAATACCGCGAGGAGGTCAACACAATTTTTACAGCTAGTGCTTTGCATAGCCTTTGTGAGCTTACTGTTATGGTCTGTGCTAGTTGGCGGCGTTTATCTCCTCTCTCTCTCTCTCTCTCTCTCTCTCTCTCTCTCTCTCTCGCTCTCTCTCTCTCCCCAGACACTCCAGGCACTGGTGAGGGGCGTGGCTTTTACCCGCAGGTGAAATCCAGAGAGCGCACCTGAATTCATCAGCCATTAGCAAAACCGTCCACCTGTTTCCCAACCTGCTGATCAGTGAGTGACAGGAGGCGTTCAGTGAGAGACTGGCACCACTGAAATAAATGTACCACTGAACCACACAGGAAATGATTGGTACCTGTGAACATGTACAAAACCCGTCCATACAGAACCATCATCCACTGTTCGACATTTATATTCTACTGTTTATTATATTAATAAAACTCTACATATCCCTCACTGACTCCATTCAGTCTCCACCTGATTATACACATATCATTCTCATTTCACACTTTTAATGCAGCCGTGAGGGGGGGGGGGCACAAACCAGTGTCTCTCCTTCACGCCGGTCCCAAGCCCGGATAAATGCAGAGGGTTGCGTCAGGAAGGGCATCCGGCGTAAAACAAATGCCAAATAAACTATGCGAATCACAAGAAAGAATGACATACCGTATCGGTCGAGGCCCGGGTTAACAACGACCGCCATCAGTGCCGTCAACCAACAGGGTGCTGATGGAAATTGGACTACTGTTGGTCGAAGACGTCGAAGAAGGAGAGGCGGGAGGCGTGTTCGTTGCCAGAGAGAGAAGAGGAAAGGCATGAGTCTAGGCTGGAACTACCAGGCAAAAGGCCTAGAGGAAGACCAAAGAGACGATTCATGGATGTGGTAAAGGAGGACATGAAGGTCGTTGGTGTAAGAGAAGAAGATGCAAAGGATAGGCTGAGATGGAGGCAGATGATTCGCTGTGGCGACCCCTGAAGGGAACATCTGAAAGGAAAAGAAGAAGAAGAAGAAGAAA
The DNA here is from genome assembly GCA_024760905.1 of Plotosus lineatus. Taxonomy (NCBI): domain Eukaryota; kingdom Metazoa; phylum Chordata; class Actinopteri; order Siluriformes; family Plotosidae; genus Plotosus; species Plotosus lineatus. Next base: position 3,182,846 of record CM045736.1, on the reverse strand, counting down.
GATTCTCATTTCACACTTTTATCTCTCTCTCTGTGTGTGTGTGTGTGTGTGTGTGTGTGTGTGTGTGTGTGTGTGTGTGTGTGGACCCCATCTGTATATAGAAATATTTGAAATATATAAATATATAGAAATATATCTGAGTATAGAAATATTTGTCATGTTTCTTTCTCTCATTCTTAGTTTGTCTGGAGTAATTGTGTGGGGATGATTACAGTGTCCTGGTTCTGATCAATACTGGATAAGAATCCGAATGTAATCCAGGGTCCACTCTCGGTGTGTGATCTGGTAATGGTTTTGTTTTTGTTCTTTCTGGTGGAAAGGGAAATCCTGGATGGTAATATTTATGAATTCGGAGCCATTGTTTCTCGATTTTGGGACATTTTCAAGATAAGAGCTTGACTTATAATATCATGTTGATTATTGACATGCCAGTCCGATTCACGTGAATGGCAGAGAGCCCTGGGGGGGGGCTTACTTTCGCGCATGCGCGCGTCTACTGAAGTCGGTGAAGGCGCGTGGGGAGTTGAATGGAAAGTCGGGCTCCGGGATCGAGCCGTGTCATCGGAGCTGTCATGGAGCGCCTCGTTAGGCTCCTGTACCTTCTCACAGCTTGTTGTTCAGGTAAAGCAAATCATTTTGATCTGATTTCCGTTTACTTCTCAGGAGTTGACCTTGAACTCCACACTGTGTTCGCTGATTCTGGAGCTGAAGCGATGTGAAGGAATATCAGAGTCCACACACGTGGATCTCTCCAACATCTGGATCTACTGCGGAGATCTTTAAAAGATGAAACTAAATGCTTTAAATCATTCAGACAGTGTAGTGTTACTTTTTATTCAGTGTTCAGGATTTTTCTCCAACCGGAAACTCAAAGCCACGTGGAGTCCAGCAGTGGACCAGTGGATCAGGTTACAGATATTTTCAGGTGAACTCGAAGCTCTTCTGTTCTTTAAAATTTTAAAATTAGAAAATAAACCCACAGCTGAAGCTGGATTAAAAATGAAGGTTCAGGGTGGGATGAGACTCTTCAGGAAGAAAGGTGTGCTCTTTCTTCAGGCCACCCCTGGGACAGAGAGCAGGAGAGATTTATTCTTCTGTGTTCTGCTGATCCTGGAGGAGGGGAGGCAATAAACACATGCTTTACCTTCTGTGTCGTATTAATTGGGGCGCTTTATTCATTTATTTTTAGTTTTTTGTATAAAGTATTCTATGCTATATGTTTAATTTTGTTGGTTCTTAATCTTTGTGTGTGTGTGTGTGTGTGTGTGTGAATCTATTTTTTTCGATTTGAACATGGTTTGCGGTTTGAGGGCTGCACGAACCACAATTGATAGTTTCGGGTTGGGATGAAATAAGATTCTTCCCCCCACTCCGTTTCGAATATTGTACCGTTAACTTATTTAATTTGCTTCATATTTTCATTTTTTATTCTCACTGTTCTAATATATTGCTGTCATTATATTTACTGTTGTTATTATTGTTATTGTATTTAATTATCCTCTTGATTTTTTTTTGTTATTGTTTGTACTATCTATAAGCACTGTTTAAAAAAAAGGTAAAGTCCATTGGGCTTTTTACACCCGAGCCATAGCGGCTCATCGGACCGGTGCTTATCCCCGGCTTCCATAGCGTGAAGCGACTACGAGTATAACTCGTCCTGGGTAGGCCGCTAGTCCATCACAGGGAGCGCTGTTCAGTGAAGACTACTTTTACATGTTCAAAATAAACATTGATTCGTTCATGATGTAAATCTTTTGGTTTCATAAATCCAGGGCCTCCCGCTCTCATTTGAGCGATTCACAGCCGAGTGCGAAGCGGCCGGCATGAGAATCGACATTTCCAAGTCCGAGGCCCTGGTTCTCAGCCGGAAAAGGGTCGAGTGCACCTTCTGGGTCTGGAATGTGTCCTGCTCCAAGTGGAGGACTTCAAGTATCTCTGGGTGTTGTTCACGAGTGAGTGAGGGAAGTGTAAAGACTTCTCTTCGTTGTCTAGTTCTTTCTCTTTCTGGCTCTGAGCGAAGTCTAGTCATCATCTAGATCAGATCAGTCGTCTGTGTCACTGAGAGCGCCCCGGGGCAGTTTTGCAATAAAGAGTGAAGACCACAATAAAGTCAAGTTCTTTATTCACAAGCTCATCAAAGTGTACAGAGGCAAGCACAGTATTTTATACCACTCGAGGTGGGTTACAGTGTTCATGTGTGGGGGTCGCAAAACTGGTGTGTCCCGCCCAAGGTGTGTACAATATGGCTTCGTAAGCCCTAAAGATAATACAGAGAACATGTAGTACAGAGTGGGTGTGCGGAGATGATCACTGAAATCATGGGTGGACCTTCTCGAAACAAGATCACGGATGGATACAAGTGGCTGAAATGATCTTCCTTTGCAGAGTGGCTTTAGAGAGAGAGAGAGAGAGAGAGAGAGAGAGAGAGCTTTATTAATCTCACAATGGAGAAATTCACTGTTACAGGCTCTTGAGGTACCATCAGTAGGGGGTGCAAAAATAGATACATATACAATAATGCATATACCTACATACATACACACATACATATATATTATATAAGTAAATAAATAGATACATAAATAGTATAAAGTAATATACAATAAAAAAAGAAAAAGAAAAGAACAACTTTGTAGACGGGCCTATATTCAAGTGTATATGTATCTGAGGGTGGAGTAGATGGGTTGATATGGTTCACAGTCAGTGGGGTAGATGTGGTTGATTAAAAAAGTGCATGGGGTTTTTATTGCACATAACCGTTTTATTTTTGTTTTGTTTTGTTTTTTGTGTTGTTGTTTTTTCTTTTGGGGGGGTTCAGTCATCCGGGAGGAGCTCGGAGTAAAACCACTGCCCCTCTGCTTTGAGAGGAGCCATTCACAGTGGCCCAGGTATGTGATAAGAATGCCTCCCGAACACCTACCGGGTGTGGTGTTTCAGGCATGGTCGACCATGAAGAGACACACGGGTCGACCTAGAACGCACTGGAGGGACTATGTGTCTAGGCTGGGAACACCTGAGTATCCCTCCAGCTTTTCGACAGTCTGTGGTTGGGATATCAGTGTAGACTCGGCCAAACTGATGACCGACAACATCATCTGCACCGACGTCAGAGTCAGTGGCAAAAACGCTGGAAACAAAAAGTTGTCTGAGATGAAGGATCTCACCCTGAAATCATTTCCAGGATTCATCAGACAAAAGCTGCACTCTCCAGACTGAGAATTATATGGAATCACAAAACTTTACACTCAACTCCGAGATCAGACCAATGCGTGTCCTTGTACTCTTCTCTGCCTGTGTTTGGACATTTACGGAGCTAGAGAGGAGGAAATGGGATACAGGAAGGAGATGTTTTCGTAACTCCGTGTAGTTTTTGTAAAAGATTCCAATCTAAAGTGGTATAAGCAAGCTTCCTGCAACGAGGGAAGAAGAGCAGAATTAAAAAGAGAAATGGACGGGTTTCAATCTCAGCGACACAATGAGAAAAGCAAGAAGAAGAAGGTGTAGGTGTGTGTGTGTGTGTGTGTGTGTGAGTGTGTGTGTGTGAGTGTGTGTGTGTGTGTGTGTGTGTGCGCGTGTGTGTGTTTGTGTGTGTGTGTGTGTGTGTGTGTGTGTGTGTGTGTGTGTCTGACTGGTGTCTTTGTTATTAGTTGTCAGTACAATTGAATCCTGAGTCAGGACTTGATGCTGGAAGACTTTTTGGGAATTAATGACCTCATCTGTTTACTGTCTCGGGCTGTGTATTTTTTTTCCACTATTAAAGCGTTTGTAAAACACCAGGAGTTTCAGTCGTTCAGCTGTTTTTTTTTCTTCCTTTTTTTAATCGTTCCCAGGTTGATGAGTGCAGTAGCAGCAGGAGAGTGAGGCCTAACACACCTTCACCTTCAGGGAATAAATAAAATGACATGAAAGTGCAAGGATGGTGGTTTTAGATGAAATGCTCCATCACAGGTTGCCGGTGTTGTTTTCCTGCTTCGGAACTCAGAAACCGCTTCCGCGTGCCACAGCAATGCCGGTGTCGTCACATAACGGTTACAGCATGTCATTTTAAATCATTTCTGATTGTAAAATATTGAACTGGATGGGGACTGTGAGCATATCTGCTTCAGAGCAAGAAGGTCCTGTGTCCGAGTTCCCGGGCTCGGGGAGGGCGGGCGTTTCCGGCAGTGCCGCGATCCCACAGTTGTGTGTGTGTGTGTAATTGATGGTAGGGCCTAGTCTACAGTCGGTTACTGTACAACGGGAGCACAGTGAGATACTGAAGGTCATGCAGTGAATCACTGGCAGTTACAGCTATTTTTTTTTTACAGTGTATTTCCAGTCAAGGAAATGTCCAGCGTTATACTTTCCTAACTGTATTTCTACGAACATTCTCGATAAAGAAACACAGCAGCTTCCTTCATTCTTTACAATTTCATCATAACGTTCTTCTTCTCTAAACATCAGAAAATGTTTACAATGATCAAAACCATTAAAAATTAATTCCCTTCAACTAAATCCATACAGTCATGAAGGTAAATAGAAACAAGTGCACAGGAAATTTCCATGAAGTCAGAGTCGTAGCGTTCTAAGTTTTCCCGTAACCATTATGCTGTGGTTGGGCGGGGCTCCTGTAAGTAGCGGGTTTCTATTTTGACACAAATGGCCCAGTACCATTTCTGGTCCGGCACTCGTTTTCAGACGAAAAGGCAGTTTTTGCTGAAATAAAACTTTCTTCTGGCCGTCCAGACAGGAAACTGCGGTTTGGGTTCGAAAAGGTTCAACACAAAGAGCTTTTTAAATGTAGAGTGCAGCTGGTATACAGGAATCTGAATTATTTTGATCCAGCAGAACTCAGTGTTTACAGGTATATCAGATCCAACAGCAACACGGACCAGGCTTCTCACCCAATCCCTCTCTCCTATCTTTCTCTGTTTTTTTCCCTCTCCCTCCTCTCTGTGTAATATCAATCATATCGAATCAGTGGATTATTAAATTATTACATACCCTGAGAGTGAAGCTGGCGCAGCACATAGATGTACTGACATTTTATTATTATTATTATTATTATGATGATGATTATTATTATTATTATTATTATTATTGGTGTTGTTGTTGTTGTTTTTAATTATTGTTATCATTCTTATAGTGGTATAGGGCGCTGGATCGCTGATCCAAAGGTTGGGGGTTCGAGTCTCACTCTCCACAAGGTTGTCACTGTCCCCCCCCCAGTGCGGCTAACTGGGTTATCAAAGGCGGGCCATGTCTGTCACTGTCTATGGTGAGAGGTTGATGTAAAAGAACCATTGCTGACTTTCGTAAAGAGGAGCTGCAAAGCCGTCAGCGTGTTTCTGTCCCTTACTAAAAAGGGTTGTGACAGGAAGGGCATCCGACATAAAAACCTCTGCCAAATCAAACATGCGAATCAGATGATTCACTGTGACGACTCCCGAGTAAAAGGGGAAAAAGCCGAAAGGAAGACAGACAGCAGCAGAAATAGAATACCGTACAATATTCCTCACAAGAGTTTCATTCAAGTGTCATTTACTGAACCTGACCACAGCCTTGTTGGGCAGTGGTGGCCTAGTGGTATAGGTGCTGGATCACTCATCCTAAGGTTGGGGGTTCAAGCCCCACTCACCACGGGTTGTCACTGTGGGCCTGTGCCCCCCCCCCAAAGTGCAGCTAACTGGGTTATCAAAGGCCGGCCGTGTCTCTCACTGTCTATGGTGAGAAGTTCATGTAAAAGAAACATTGCTGACTTTCGACAAGAGTAGCTGCAAATCCGTCAGCATGTTTCCACCCTGCAATGGCCTGGCGAGCCGTCCAGGGTGTACTCTGCCCTTGTCCAAAGTCGGCTGGGATGGGCGCCAGCCTCCCTGCGACCGTAATTAGGATTACTGAATTATTGGATGATTTTTATTTTTTATTTTTTTATTGAGTAGTTAAGGTACAAGTTATAATCCATTACATTTTTGAAGTGATCCGTGCATGGGCTCATTTTGAAAAAATGTTTTTGAAATCCCAGAAAATACGCATTGGTAGTTTCCATGGGGCAGAATGTTAATCAGACAGCCACTAGGGGCAGACATTTCATTATAACTATGGCGAGTTATAAAAGTCCATTGGCGCCTGGCTGAAGAACTTTACACTATATGAACGCACTTCTAGTTTGAGGAATGTTTTCCTTTTCTGTTGTGTCTTTATATCTTCCTCTTGTTTACTGTAATATTGTATATTTGTCCTTTACTAAAAAAGGATGAGGCCTTTAATACATGTTGTGCCTTGACAGTAGCTCAGAAAGAACTAAACTCAACAGAGCACCTTCTCCCAGTCCTCAGAGAGCTCCTTGGATCTTGCCATGATGACCTCACATTTTAATGATTAAGAGTTTTAAAAAAGACAGATTACACCCGGGATGGCATTGCGGCAAAGAGGTTTAAAAAGTCCCTGGTTCGAGTCCTCGACTCGGAGAGATGTTTTCGTGTGGAGTTTGCATGTTTTGTCCGCGATTTGGGTTTCCTTGGGGTACTCCAGTTTCCTCCCACAGACCAAAAACATGCACATTAGATTAATAAGCTGTTCCAGATCGCCCCGAGGAGTGCGTGTGTCGGACCTGTGATGGTCTGGGTGTTCAGTGTTTACCACACCTTTGCCCAGAGCCGGGAGTTTTTTGTTTATTATCTCGACCAATGAGTTTTTGTTTTGCCATTTTGTGTATTTGTTTGTTAGCAGAATTGTACAAAAACGTACGTATGGAAGATGGGCTGATTTGATTTTGGAGATGATCCAGATAAAAATTTTGTATCCAGTAATTTCGAACAGGGTTTTCTAATATTGTGAGATATGATTTTTTTTTTTTTCAATTACATTATGGATTGCTGGGCTTGGCCGAGGTTTTCACTCTTAAAGTGCTCTTGTTGAAATGATAAAGATGACATGGATTTTTTTATGTCATTTGTTGGCGCTGTCACACAGAAGGGGAAAGGAAATGTTGACCTGATAAATGAAACGTCCAGCCTCGGCTGGATCCCGGGATACTGCAGTGTACTTGTTTTTGCGTGTGTTTGCTGCAGGCTGCATTTTTTTTCTGGCTGGATGTTTGTAAGAGAAGTCGGCTTGTATTCAATGCTTCAACATGCCACTTCTTGCCCACTCTAGCTTTATTAAACCATCACTTTTTGTCTGAACAATCAAAAGAAAAACATCACCTCCAAGGGTTTAAATCTTCATTTATTTTCATTCGAAGCTCAATGGTGGTGGTGGTGGAGATGGGGGGGGTGTTATTGAGTAAACATTGAATTTCTTGACCTTTATGGATCATTCAGGACAGGGGTATTCAACAAAGATTTAAAGAGGTCCAGTTGGAGAACATTTCGTGAACAGAAGCTCCTGAAGATTTCAATGTCTTACTATTTCCTGTGAGGTATATTTAAGTGGCCTTGTAGTTGTCTCAACATCTGCATGTAATTAATACTCGACTGTCAATTCGAATTAACTTTTCAAAAACATTTTTACGATATTTAATTTAACTTAATATGGAATTGAACATGTCTGATGCCGGTGTATACAGTATATACATTTCTCTCATTTACCAAGTAAAAGTAAAGCTGCATTTCAAAAGAAGAGAAAATAAATAAAATGAGAAGGAAATCAGCTCCCCAGACTGTTTTCAACCTGACATCGCGTACGCAGATGAATCTGCACAGGAAGTGACAGGAAGTGTGTTAAAATCATGTGCTTCTTTTTGCAGGCTTTAGAGTGAGCGTCCCCACTGGTCGCATCATCGCAGTGCGAGGTGAGCCTGCCATACTGGGCTGTGAGTTCACGCCTGACTCCACCTCTGACCTCACATCTCTGCTTGTCACGTGGCAGCGGGTGGAGGATGCCCAAGTCGTCCACAGTTTCTATTACAAGCAGAATCAGTTGGAATTTCAGAGTCCGATGTACCGGGACCGCACTGCACTATTCGAATCTGAGTTGCTGAAGGGTAATGCGAGTCTCAGGATTGAGTCGGTGGGGCCGAGAGATGCGGGCAACTACCTGTGCACAGTGAGCAACAACAAGGGCACAGACAAAGCACAGCTGCAACTGGAATATGGAGGTATGGAGCCTTAAATCATAATTTTGAGCCAAAATTTTGAGCTGCCGTCTGACTGAGCGCAATGATAAAAATCTTTATGTTCTCGGTAAAAGGTCCCAGATTTGGAAGAAATTTCTCTGAGAGTTTATATGCTGCTGCCGCCTTCCAAAATCTACATCATCCATACATCTTCTTACACAGCTCCCGTTTCTCGCTGTAAATCTCCAGGAGTCATTTATTTTTCCTCATGATCATGAAACCATGAGGAGTTCAGAACACTCACATCTGAACCATGAAGTTGAATCACTTTAAGTCTGAGAATTGAGCCTGAGATGTGAAACGATGATAAAGTTTCATTTTAGATTTGAAATGTTTGTCTTTTTACTTTATTTTAGTTTTATTTACTTTAACCAGATGATGTATTCTCAGCAGGAATGATTTCGATTGTTTGGATTTATTTGTCTGAAACTGAACTGGATCAGCTTGCTTACACTTTATCAGGTTCTACATCAATATTCACCAGTGACACACCGTGTGTGTGTGTGTGTGTGTGTGTGTGTGTGTGTGTGTGTGTGTGTGTGTGTGTGTGTGTGTGTGTGTGTGTGTTAATTAGCCTTCTACACAGAACCAAGGCTGAGCGTAAACATCAACAGCTCCAGCATCACACTGCTTTATGAGGCAGAGGGTTTTCCAAAGCCAGAGGTCAAGTGGTTTGGAGAAGATGGTGAGGTCCTCAGTGACCACACCGAGCTCAGCGAGGATGCAGAAGAACAAGGTGGAGTCGTGGCATTGTATTATCTAAAGAGCAGCTATGTGTCACCGAATTCTTCACTGAGCGTCATCTTCAGACTAAAAAACCAGCTCCTGCATCAGGATCTGCTCCGACCTGTCATCATCAGATACGGTAATTGATCCTAACATGAAGTTTACAGGTGTGAAGGTGTGCTGCAGTCAGGCGGAAAAAAAACAAACAAAAACTCAGGTTTCTCCTTCTGGAAAACCCTTCTCTCTCACGAATACATTCACTGACTGAGTCATTTTGCAACTCCCCTCTGTGACAACTCAACCATCAATCATAGAGGTGATGAGAAGATATGATGTCATTCTCGTTCTTGGTGCAGAATTATATAATAAATAGTTCAGATGGTGTTGTGTATAAAGGTGGCTTAGCTTGGAACTCACACTAGATTTTCAAGGTCACGTGTACTTGTGTTCATTCGGTCTGTCCGGTTCTCACCGAGGCAGAACACAAGACTGGTGTTGCTTGAATCGGCATCCTTACATTATGAGGAACATGAAGTGCTTTTGCACCGACACCGTACAGAGTTGGACCTTAGAATCTTTTCATTGTCCTGTCCGGAGTTTTAGTCCAAAATTGTAATTAAAGCCAAACCTCCTTGTGACTAATAACATGTTCATAGCTGCTAACCAACAAACAGACTCTGCTCTAGTGGCCTGTCAAAATACACCAAATCAATACAAAACACCACCTTTTCCCCATATATTTCTTTTTTTAGAATTAACGTTCTTCAACATGTTTTAAGGTGATTCACATAAAATGCAACAAACAGTAAAGCGTAGTTTCCCAGTACTTAGCATTTTTTACTCACCACAAAGCAATCATAACTCTACAGTGTAGATATCCCATCACTTGAAAATAAACTTCCCCCATTGAGATGTACACAGACAGACAAGGGGATGTCAAAGCCGAGCTATTATCATTCTTCGAACTGATCCTTTTTGAATGCTTCCTTTGTAGCAGCCTTTGCTCTCTTCAAGAAGGAGGCAATGAATGTCTGTTCATAACAGGTATTGCTTCTTGATTTTTGAATAAGTAGGGCTGACAGCATGTCATCTCATGGACATCCCCTGAAGTCTGTCTTATTCTTCCTCACCTGACTGAAAATTCTTTCACATTCAGCATTGCTGTGTGGAATTGACAAGATGCCGAACATGCAGCAGCTCAACTTTTGAAATCTGGGCGTCCCATCTCCTTTGACAGTGTGGGAAAGTGAGAACCACAACTCATCTGCAGGCGTTCTCATTTGTTCCTCTTTGAAACTGGTTGAGCAATAATCATTAAACTCAATCCCAAGGTTGCTAATAGCTTCATCTGTGTCTTCAATTCCAGTTTTGATCAATAATGGAAACTTTGTGAAAAAGAATCTGAGGGAATTGAAGGTACAGCCGTCTCTCTTGTTTATATCTGCTTCTTGAGCATGAAGAAGAACATCACTTGTGATTATATTTTCAGCAAATTTACACTGACAAGACTTGATGTAGTACTTCTTGACACTTTGGAAGAATATTAATGTTTCTGCTTCATCAAGGTTGCTCACAATACAGAATGCAGAATTCCCAATGCTGATATCAACATCATCCTTGTGTAGGGAAGTGTCCTTGTAATTGATATTTCTGACTTCAGTTGATCTAAATGTAGAGGGTTTCAAAAAGGTCGCCATTTGGTTTTTCATTTGGTTTTTCCTGTTCTCTGACTCCACCTTCTTCTTTTTTTATTCTGACCCAACTGAGACTGGTGGTGGTGCTTTTTTCTTCCGTGTGGGTGCATTCTTGACTTACTTCTTTTCTTCTACACTTTTCAGATTGCCTCCTGCCTTTGCATTTTTATCAGCTGACTTTTGAGACTTTTAGGGGATGGTGAAGGAACTAAGCAAAGACATCACTTCTTTCTTCTTGTCAGATTTACTTTACTGTCACTACATCTAACTTTTGATTAAAAAAGTTGTGTAGTACATCCCATTGTGAATTGAATCTTGGAAGGCACCGTCCTAATGAAAGCTATCTTGTGCAAACATGTCAAAGGATTTTTTGAGTTTCTGAACCCATCAATGTTTGGAACTCCTGAAGGTTCTGCTTTCAATTAACGCTTGATTACAAGTAGTAAAAGACATTAATCAATAGGCTGCCTATTGCTACAGGAAGCTCATGTGCAGCATGCTGAGCAGCAAGATTAATCAAATGGCAAGGGCATCCAATTGCGAGGGGATCAGGCTGTGACTCTCTTAGTTTTGCAATCGCTCCACTCTTTGTTCCTAGCATAACTGGAGCATTATCCGAACTCAGTGAACGGCAATTTTGAATTGGCACACCAAGGTTTCTCAATTCTGATAAAACAAGTTCCCCAATGTGTATACCACTGGAAGCACCAGTGAGAGGTTTCATGGACAATAAACAGGATTGTATTGACTTTTTTGCATTATCAGGATAGGTTATGACTTGCAGATATAGATTTGCATCGCTGGTGTGGCTTCCATCAGTAGCAATAGAATACGAAACACACTTGAGGCCTTGAACTAAAGTGGCAGTGGAACCAGCAGCCATTCTTTCACAATACATGAAGTTTTTGTACGTCCAGCATGAAATCGTTTCACTTCTTCTGAATTTGGAAATGCTTCCTGTAGCAGTTTACCTATGTGGTCCGCAGTAGCTAGAGGAATGTTATTCTCCACATAAAATACTGCAAACAAACATTCAGCTTTGATAGCATTGGTATTTTCTGTCTTTGAAGTGAAAGAAATCAACGAAGTTTGAGCATGTCCTACCTCTGATTCAGATTGTAAAGCCCTTTCATGCACTTTGCTCTTATAGTGCTGCACGATGTACAAACATCCTCCATGAGAAATCACAAAATCACACACGGCAAGGTTTGCAAAAGACATGTTCTGCTAAAACCTTTGATGATTTCTGTTCTCAGGCCCAAGAAAACATACTAATTACATTTTTTACTGACTAGTTGGCAGCTATGCATGTTTAATTTTGCATCAAGCAATGAATACGGTGCTCGGTCTCTTTTAGATTTAATATAAACTTTAATTGTTATAGTCTGTTTTTTCCCCTTCAAAATCCAATATAATCTCAGGGGCACTTAGAAAGTGCAAGGCACATGATGGTGAAGAATGGTAAACCTGAAAAAATCTGACAAAGGCTGCGCCGTTCATCAAAAATTGGCATAGCTACAATGAAATGTCCCCCCCCTAGTAGGCATCTTAAGAAAATCTCAAGCCTGATCACACCTAATCTTATGAATAGGGAGAACTTTCTGACTTTGCTGCGCTGTTCATCAGTGACCTTTATCTTCCTATATACCTTCCTATATATATATATATATATATATATATATATATATATATATATATATATATATCACCCGATTCTATTGCTCACTAACTTCATACATTTAAAGACGTTCCTGGCCATGTACTTTTGTTTATGTACGTGTTGATTGGTTCAACATGTCATGTGCTAAAGTTGACATTCATGTTGATTGGCTCGATTTTACTTCCTGACAAAATGTTTAAAAGAACAGCACCAGGAGGGAAAAGTAAAGGGTCTTTTTTTAACTTATGCTGTTTTCTGTTTATTTTCATCTTTCATGTAAGTAGTTTGGTCGACACCACAAAATGAATAACACAAATACCAGTAAAACTCTTTTATTGTCCTGTTATTATTCATGTTTTCCACCTCAATGGTAATAAGCACCCACCCACTCCAATTTTTAAAGTGCCCTGGGCGCTTATCACATCAAATATAGTAACATGTGTGTGTGTGTGTGTGTGTGTGTGTGTGTGTGTGTGTGTGTGTGTGTGTGTGTGTGTCGATATACAGTACCCTGTATCTGAGCGGTTATCCTATGAGTGGCCCTGAGTGTCTTTAAATATTGTATAAGGATGTAAATAACCTTCTAAAAATTGAACCTTACCACTGCACGTTTTGTCTCTGCACTGAACTTGATCATCTTCAAACAGGAAGCGCTTTTTAGGAAAAGACTAAAACACATGACAGTCAGATGAGGATCTTAGAAGGACATTCACACAATACAGTGCGGAGGAGATATGATTGTTATTATTGTGCCGAAATAAATGAGAAATGAAATTTGATCAAATCTGACGTGTTGGAATATTTCTCAGGTTTATCTCCAGAACAGGGAAACAACGGGCTATCCGAAGGACCAGCTGATATACACGCGGTCATGTGGTGGAGACGCGGTAGCTTGCGTCTGTGTTCTCTAGGTATTAACGCACACTATGAGGAACTAATACTTTGCTTTGTTTCGCTGTCCAGGTGGAGAGAACAGCAGCCATGATAGTTTATTGGTCGTTGTTCTTGGCATTCTGTGCTCACTGCTACTTCTCTGCTTGATATTCCTTGTGATCAAGATGCAGAGAAAAATTCATCATCCAACCAACGGCACCGCACACATGCTGAAACAGAACGAGGTGCTCTAGCACAGAGACTTTTATTATACTAACATGGACTCAGACCCAGGATCAGCCATCTTCAGTTCACTTCTCACCACCATCCACATGTGGTGCCAGCCACTCACACAGACGCTTCCTGAATGCCTTGGCTTCACATGAACACAGAGAACACATCAGGTTTTGCTTTGAGTTAAAATAACACCCTGCATTCAAAAACTTCAGGGGCTGCACCTTTCCTTGTGACAAAAATATGCAACGGCCATCAGTGCTGTTAACCAACGGGGTGCTGGTGGAAATTGGACTACTGTTGGTCGAAGAAGGAGAGGCGGGAGGCGTGTCCGTAGGCGGAGAGAAAAGAGGAAAAGTGGAACTGCCAGGCAAAAGGCCTAGAGGAAGACCAAAGAGAAGATTTATGGATGTGGTGAAGGAGGACATGAAGGTCGTTGGCGTAAGAGAAGAAGATGCAGAAAACAGGGTGAGATGGAGGCAGATGATTCGCTATGGCGACCCCTGATGGGAACAGCCGAAAGAAAAAGAAGAAGAACCAGTGCTACTGATTAAAACAGCAGGAGTTCAAGCCCCATTACTACCAATCTGTGCCAGTGTTGGGCCCCTGAACAAGGCCCTGATCCTCAACTGCCCAGGTGTATTAATGAAAGCTCCTCTGGATGAAATATAAGCTCCCTGGATCGGGACAGAAATGCCTTACGGGGAAGGAGAGCCTGGAAACTGTGGATGAGTTGAAAGCTGAGTGTGTAGTATTCATGTCAATCATTAAAGATAATTATGCTGGTATTAAGAGATCTAGAACACTCATTCATTCATTCTCCAAACCATTTATTATTAATTCGGGCCGCGGAGAGGCCGGCGCCCGTGTCATCACTCTGGGCTAGCTCACCGGGCCATTGCAGGGCAGAAACTTACTGACTGCTGAGCAACCTGCTCTTTATGCAGGTCAGGAAAGTTTCCTTTACATGAACCTCCACCACAGACAGCGAGAGGGACAGCCGGCCTTCGATAACCCAGTCAGCTACACTGTGCGGGACGGCAGGGACAGCCTAGTGACAGTGGGCTTGAAATGAATTTCCTGGGAGGATAAAGTGAGCACTGTGATAGAATGGCTGTTTTGTTGTGGATTTTTGTCCGTCGGTTGCTGTGGGAATGGGTGGAACGAAACCTCACACTGCTCTGTCTGTACTGTCCTGAGATGAGAATGAAGCCCTTTGACTTTACTTTTGGACCCTGAGACGGGCCTCTTATTGTGGGACAAGGGATCGTTTTCAATCCATTGAGTGAGAGCAAAAATTAAAACCCACACACCCAAGAACAAGTCATTCCTGTTGTAACTGATTTAGGTGGAGCTTTTTTTTTTTTTTTTTTTTTTTTTTTTTTTTTTGTCTCGAGCATCTCAGCACGTCTCCTTCTCGCCTCAGATCAAATGCTCCAACATTTCCTTTCGTTCCTTTTAAAGCTATGTTGGAAGACCCGAGAAAGTCTTTAAATCTGTTTAGTACGGGAAAATCATCAAAACCACGCGAGATCATGAAGTGCAGTCACAATTTATCATTTACCAGTCGATCTACTAAGAGACCCTGGGGTCGACCTATATCCCGCTGGAGGAAATATTTCTCTCGGCTGGTCTAGGAATGCCTCGGTATTACCTGGAAGAGCTGGAGGAAGTGGCTGGGGAGAGGAATGTCTAGACCTCATTGCTTAGGCTGCTGCCACCGCGACCCGACCCCAGATTAAGTGTAAAAAGAAGATGATGACGTTGGTGATGATGATGATGATCATCATCATCATCATCATCACCTTCCTGAGGTTTTATTCGTTTTCTTGCGCTGCGATTTATCTTCTAACTGAAAAGTATTTAAAAATCACATTTGGCAAAATTCTGTTACTATAGAAACAGTAATAACATGAATAGAGCCCTAATTTGCTGCTGAACCTTCTCTGAAATTCATCAAAACCTACTGACCAATCACGAGGCAGGATATAAAACTGCTGGGCTAATTTCTGGAAATTAATTTTAGATCTTTAATGTTTGAATGTGATGTTTTTAAATATGGTGGCGGGCTTGTTTTCAGTTTGTATCTCCAAGGATGTGTTGTCCTTTTATAAAATATAGATTTCAATAAGATTGTATAAAACTACATTCTGTTGTAAAAACCCTGAGCAGTTTCATCTTAAAGTTGCTGAGTTTTTTTATCTGTTTCAAAAGTAAAATAAAAAAAGGTTGTGCATTTACAGAAGTGTGAAAGGCTCCTGGTTGCTCCTTCTACACTCCCGACCTTTCTGTCCTCTGACCAATCCCTTTAATCATCTTTCCCTTTCGGCTTTTCCTTTTTTCCAGGGGTCACCACAGCGAGTCATCTGATTGGCATGTTTGATTGGCATGGGTTTTTATGTCGATGCCCTTCCTGGCACACCCCATTAGCAAGGGGCGAAAACACGGTGACGGCTATACAGCTCCTCTTTACGAAAGTCAGCAATGGTTCTTTTACATGAACCTCTCACCATAGACAGTGAGACACATGGCCCGCCTTTGATAACCCAGTTAGTGCACTGGGGGGGGGACAGTGACAACCCTGTGGAGAGTGGGACTCGAACCCCCAACCTTAGGATCAGCGATCCAGTGCCCTTTACCACCAGGTCACCACTGCCTTTTAATCACTTGTAAATATCTACATGTGCATTTGTTGATCCCCCAAAACTGAATCCGTGAGGTAGAATTAGAAGTTGGCGGTTTGGTGGTGTAGTGACCAGCAGAGACGGTCTTGGGATCGAGTCTCAGGTTCAGCAAGGGCATTTAGGTGTGGAGCTTCTATGTTCTGCCCGTGCTTGCATGGCTTTCCACTGGGTTCTTCGGTTTTCTCCCACAGTCCAAAACCAAGCCCGAGATGAATCGGCTGCTCCAGTTTGCCCCTTTGTATTAGTATGAGCATGAATGGGTTTTTTGTGTGTGTGCGCCCAGGATCGGCTGAAGTAGGCTCCACCGTCCCTGTTACCGTAGTAATACTAAGCGGTTCAGCAGATGAATAAATGAAGGTATCAGAAGGACTGGAACTGGAGTCGTGTTCGTTCCCATAACAACAGATACAACATTTATTTTAACAGTGACTGAAACCCAGAGCCTGAAATTGAGCTGAACTACAGAACAGATTAAATCTGTGTGAATAAAAACAAAAGATTTTTACACAAAGTTCACACACAGCAATCACATATCAGGGTCTGAATGATTAAAAACACACATATATGTAAATCTTCTTCTTTTCCTTTCGACGGTTCCCTTCAAGGGGTCGCCACAGTGAACCATCCGCCTCCATCTCACCCCGCTTCTGCATCTTCTTACACCAACTACCTTCATGTCCTCCTTCACCACATCCATAAATCTTCTCGTTGGTCTTCCTCTAGACCTTCTGCGCGGTACTTCCAACCTCAGCATCCTACTACCAATACCAATTACTATCCCTCCTCTGTACATGTCCAAACCATCTCAATCTAAAAAAAAAACAAAAAACGTAAATGTACACACATAAATATGCTGAACTATGACCTCCACTAGGCCTGTTCCAGAACAGCCTTTTATACACCGCCCCTGACTCTCCTCTTATTTGTGACTTATCACAGCAAAGTGGACATTGAGTTGGAAATTAGTAAATTATGAAAACTCGACAGTTTTATGCTTCAACGGCTGAAAATTCCTCGCAGGTTTTGGTTAGTTAGTCAAAAACTAGCAACATATGTTACAACATTTGGTATCGATTTAAAGTTTATGATTATCAGCAACAAAACGCTACCACTCACGCAAAATTCATCATTCCCTGCAGACACTGTACTGTGAAGGCTCTGATTCCTCTTCATTCAGGGATGTCTCTCACTTTGCTTTGTTTCCTCTGATACACTCTCCCCAGAGTCTTTTCAAACAGGCTCATGCCAACCATCAAACAGATTTTAGCAAAATGTAAGTAAAAACCACCAGATAATGAAATATATGTTCAGACACACGTTCGTGTAAAAGAGGAGAGTTTGGAACACTTGAATTTTATTTCACATTAATGTGATTCCTATCAGTAAAAATAGACAGAACAGTTCCGGGTACAGAATTTGTTTTGGAGAACAATGAATAATTGTATGAAGCCTGGTGTTGGCTGCATTCCTCCACCGTGTGAGTCAAGCTCAGTCGTTGTGCAGATGCATACAGAAGTGTTCCAGCGTAAAGAAAATCCTCGCTCCACGTGTCAACATTCTTTACTGTTCCTTTTTTTTTTTTTTTTTTTTTAGTTGTGACAGGTAAATGGAGAGGTATGTGCAAACTGTCCACCTGAAAGAAAGTCTTTCCTCACGTCAGATATTCCAGAAACTATATCTTCTGGTAATTCCAGATAATCAGAAACCTAAACCACTCCTTCCTGAGTAAAATGCAGCATTGTGGTGCAGCAGGAAGAAGCAAATAAAAATCTGTCTTGACTTGTCTCTCAGATTCCAGACATGATGTTTGTAATGCAGTGAAATTAAAGATTAAATATTAAAGGAATGTTTCAGCGTCACCACTTCCATTGACATGGAGCTGGCTGGAATTTAATGCTGTGTGTATACATGCTGATGGACCTGCAGCCCTTGCTGAAAACCTTAAGAGACGACGATGCAGTGGCGCATTCATATTTAGAGAGTCCACCTCTCCCCATCTTGGAGATCTCTCCGAAATGAGACTGATGTGTCCACCACTTTTACACTGGAGTCTTTAATCATGTGATGTCAACCGTCACCAGAAAAACGTGAAAATCACGTTTTGTATTTTTTTTCTTTTGTGAAAAGTGCTGGCAGGAAAAATAAATCACTGCTGCACACGAATGCAATTTTCTCATGAGAATTCAGAAAATACAGCACGAACCACCATCAAATTTATACCAAATTAACAATTGCTAAAGTCACCAGAAAGAGAATAGAAGTGTATTTCCTATGTGTTCTAGAATGCAGATTTTCTTGAAAGTCTTCAGAGTTACGAAGTCCACTGTAGTGGCAAGTTTAAGGTGAGGTAAGTAAGTCTGTTGGGCTTTTTACACCCGAGCCGAGTGGCTCATCGGACCGGTGCTTATCCCCGGTTTCCGTAGCATGAAGTGACCAGGAGTACAACTCCTCCTGGATGGGACGCTAGTCCATCACAGGTTCCCTTCCCAGTATATTTTCGCTGGGAGCCATTTATACTGCTGGGTGAACAGAGGCACACTTGTGGTTGAGAAATTGCCCAGGGGTCCGAGCAGCAAGGGGTGGAATTTGAACACACAACCTCCTGATCATGAGCGTAGCACCCTACCCACTACACCACCGGCCCCACGGTGGTGAGTTTAAAATGAAAAATCAATATAACAATCCATCAACTTGCACTCTCTCTTTTTCGATCAAAGACACACAGAATAATAAAAAAAAAGTCGGAAATGTGTTGTTTCTACACAGTTTATAATGTTTACACTTTTTCAAGAAGTGCATAAAAAGTAACAGTAAACCAGATTTGGGAAAATCATATGCAGATGAGCAGATGATGACTACATGACAAAATTCTTCTTTTGTCTGCTCTAATTATAGGCCACCGCAGCGAATTATCTGTCTCCAGCTCCCTCTCTCATCTGCATCGTCCTCCTTCTCACCAGTCCACCCCATCACCACATCCACAAACCTCCCCTTTTCATTGGTGCAGACTTCAATGGACATGTTGGTGCAGGCAACAGAGGGGACGAGGAAGTGATGGGCAGGTTTGGTATCCAGGACAGGAACACAGAAGGACAGATGTTGATCGATTTTGCAAAAAGGATGGAAATGGCTGTGGTGAATACTTTCTTCAAGAAGAAACAGAAGCATAGGGTGACTTATAAAAGTGGAGGTAGGAGCACACAGGTAGACTACATCTTGTGTCGGCGATGTAATTTGAAGGAAGTCAGTGACTGCAAAGTAGTAGTGGGTGAGAGTGTTGCCAAACAACATAGGATGGTGGTGTGCAGGATGACGCTGATGGTGAGGAAGGTGAAGAAGGCAAAGGCAGAGCAGAAGACAAAGTGGTGGAAGTTGAAAAAGGAAGAGTGTCGTGTTGTTTTCAAAGAGGAGTTGAAACAGGCTTTGGGTGGCCAGGAAGTGCTTCCAAATGACTGGACAACCACAGCAAATGTGATCAGGGACACAGGTAGGAGAATACTTGGTGTGTCCTCTGGATGCTGAGGTTGGAACTACCAGGCAGAAGGCCTAGAGGAAGACCAAAGAAGAGATTTATGGATGTGGTGAAGGAGGACATGAAGGTCGTTGGAGTCAAAAAAGAAGATGCAGAGGACAGGGTGAGATGGAGGCGGATCACTGCCCTCTCTCTCTCTCTCTATATATATATATATATATATATATTTTTTTTTTTTTTTTAAATTTCCAAGCCGCTGGGTGTCGCTGTGACTGCTGACTGAGGTGTACGTACCAGCAGAAGAAAATGGTCTCAGTCGGTGAGTATTTCAACGTTTCACATTTAGTCTATCATGTTTTAACATTTAATGCGTTATAAATCAATTTTTCGTTTCTATGGAGAGTTAAAATAGTTCTCCAAATCTGACTCACAAAATACAAATATAACTATTTCGATCTCAGAAAAGCTTACGTTCGGTTTTACCGGTTTGAATGTTGTTGTGTCTATCAAAAAAAAAGAAAAAGAAAAAAAGACCGCCGCTTTATTTCTATGGTAACAGATCAATCCACTTCGATGAGGGGGAGTGGGTCGTCTGAAAAACAACAAAAATAAATAAACAAATAAACGACAAGCTGTCTGGTGGAGGATACTTAATTCATACAGTTACTAGAGTTTAAACAAACAGTAAATAACTATATTTGAATACATACGGTTTGTTTAATAAAAAAGTACAAAAAGTGTGAAGACCTGAAACCCCCATTATTGTGTCACTGTAGTCGAAACCGATTATCCAAAGGATTTTTTTCCAACGACGTCATGGATTGTAAAATGAAATATATCTGATCGTTTTAAGTGGTGCTCGTGGGTGAAGAGGTGAAGAGATGAAGAGATGATAATAACATCATAATAATCACACCAGGCCAGTTCCTCCTTCACAAACACATTCATCACACTCAGTGAGACCAAACTTTGTCTAGCGGAGACCTTGAGATGGAATATGAAGAGTGATGAGGGGTATTGTGTGTGTGTGTGTGTGTGTGTGTGTGTAGTGGAAGTTCTGTGTCTTCTCCTGGTCGCTGCGTTATGGGGAGCCACCAACCCATTCCTCAGGAAAGGAACCGAGGGCATCGAACATGTTAGAAAAGGAAATAAGATCTCACAGTTCCTGTCTGAAGTCAAGTTTCTGTTCCTCAACGTCAAGGTAGAACTTTTCAGCATCACGCTCAAGTTCAAGGTCTCCATAAAAACGTCTGTGTGGTCCTCAGTCACACTTCTCCTGATAACACTAGAGCCACCGTTCCCTGTGAATACAAGTGTGTGTATTTGTTTCACTGATCACTGGGAACGCGTCTTTATCGTATTTTCTATACATACAGAAAGACGTCATTTTTGAAGGTCCTTTTGCTCCTCAGCTTTTCTTGACATGGCTCTGAGCCTCAATGTCCTGAACACAAGTCTAATGCACTACATCGGGCATGGAATAGTGAATAGTGGAATAGTGGGTGCAAGTCTTGATGTGTATCAGAGATTCACAAGCTCTCATCTAAAGGTTTCTGCTGTTTGTGTAGTATCTGGTGCCGTTTCTGCTGAACCAGAGTGGCTCCCTCATCTTCTACCTCACGCTGGCGACAACAGGTCAGTTACACATCTTTGCATCGCTACCCCTTTTTCATCTGGTCCTCCTGCGGCCAGAAATCCAGTACTGTACATTCGAGATGAGAGAGATTTATGAGGTGAACGACGACGATGAATGTAAACGCTTCTGGTGTTTGATGGAGATGTGTCTGACTCACCTGGTGTCGGATGTTACAGATTTGTCTTTGGCCGTCCCGACAGTCAACTCGCTCAGCCTCGTGTTCACCATGTTCACTGGGAAACTGCTCGGGGAGGAAATTGGAGGGAAAAGTAGGTGTGAGTGTTCTCAATCTTCTCATTCCTGTCTGGTTTTCCTTCCTGATCCAGTTCAGCCGAGTGAGGACGGCATGATGAAGTATCGCACAAGTGATGAGGCGGTTCAATGACATGTCAAAGTTCAGATACACGCTGTGTGATCTGATCCGTGTTGAAATAACAGTCAAGCACAGAAAATTTGATTTATTATTTTATATTCAGTGTGATACACCAGAGGACGTCAGTTGACTTCCGTTTCTCCCCCTCAGGTGCTGTGTTGGGGATGATGCTCATTACAGCAGGTGTGACTCTGTGCGTGTTGAGTTCGGTCTCAGAGCCTGACAGCGTAAGACTTCACATCATGACTCGATCCGATTGTCCCATCAGCATATATATATATATATATATATATATATGACATCAACACTATAAACTCGATGAGTTCCTTGAACTGTTCTTCCCTTTCATTTGTTGTTACCGTGGGATGTGATGTCATCATTGTTCGCCACACACCTCTCCAGTCAGACAGACGTAAATATTTTCGAGGCGAGCATTACCTGTGACAGGGATCATTTCTTTTTCATGACTCTAATACTGGTCCTTTTCAAAAAATTACCATATTGTGATAAAGTTCATTATTTTCTGTAATGTACTGATAAAAATTAAACTTTCATATATTTTAGATTCATTGCACACCAACTGAAGTAGTTCAATCCTTTTGTTGTTTTAATTCTGATGATTTTGGCAAAAAAGTAAAGAAAACCCAAAAATCCCTATCTCAAAAAATTAACATATTTCACCCGACCAATAAAAAAAGTGTTTTTAATATAAAAAAAAAAGTCAACCTTCAAATAATGATGTTCAGTTCTGCACTCAATACTTGGTCGGGAATCCTTTTGCAGAAATGACTGCTTCAATGCGGGCGTGGCATGGAGCCAATCAGCCTGTGGCACTGCTGAGGTGTTACGGAGGCCCAGGATGCTTCGATAGCGGCCTTAAGCTCATCCACAGTGTTGGGTCTGGTGTCTCTCAACTTTCTCTTCACAATATCCCACAGATTCTCTATGGGCTTCAGGTCAGGAGAGTTGGCAGGCCAATTGAGCCCAGTAATAGCATGGTCAGTAAACCATTTAGCAGTGGTTTTGGCACTGTGGGCAGGTGCCAGGTCGTGATGAAAAATGAAATCTTCATCTCCATAAAGCTTTTCAGCAGATGGAAGCATGAAGTGCTCCAAAATCTCCTGATAGCGAGCTGCATTGACCCTGCCCTTGATAAAACACAGTGGACCAACACCAGCAGCTGACATGGCACCCCAGACCATCACTGACTGTGGGTACTTGACACTGGACTTCAGGCATTTTGGCATTTCCTTGTCCCCAGTCTTCCTCCAGACTCTGGCACCTTGATTTCTGAATGACATGCAAAATTTGCTTTCAGCCGAAAAAAGTACTTTGGACCACTGAGCAACAGTCCAGTGCTGCTTCTCTGTGGTCCAGGTCAGCCGCTTCTGCCGCTGTTTCTGGTTCAAAAGTGGCTTGACCTGGGGAATGCGGCACCTGTAGCCCAGTCCACTGCTTCCACAGGTCCCCCAAGGTCTGGAATCGGCCCTTCTCCACAATCTTCCTCAGGGTCCGGTCACCTCTTCTGGTTGTGCAGCGTTTTCTGCCACACTTTTTCCTTCCCACAGACGTCCCACTGAGGTGGCTTGATCGAGCACTCTGGGAACAGCCTATTCGCTCAGAGATTTCTTTCTGTGTCTTACCCTCTTGCTTGAGGGAGTCAATGATGTCCTTCTGGACAGCAGTCGGGTCGGCAGTCTTACCCATGATTGTGGTTTTGAGTAATGAACCAGGCTGGGAGTTTTTAAAAGCCTCAGGAATCTTTTGCAGGTGTTTAGAGTTAATTGGTTGATTCAGATGATTAGGTTAATAGCTCGTTTACACTACCTCAACATCATATGCTCATTTTTTGAGATAGGAATTTTTGGTTTTCATGAGCTGTATGCCAAAATCATCAGAATTAAAACAATAAAAGACCTGAAATATTTCAGTTGGTGTGCAATGAATCTAAAATATATGAAAGTTTAATTTTTATCAGTACATTACAGAAAATAATGAACTTTATCACAATATGCTAATTTTTGGAGAAGGACTAGTACATTCATTAATTTGTCGAACCATTTAATTGTGATAGGGTCATGGGAATGCTAGAGCCTATCTTGGCCAACTCTGAGTGAAGACACCATGAACAGCTCACTAGTCCACCAGCCACACTCATTTATGCCTGAGGGCAGTTTGGAACAGTCGATCAGCCAAATCGTTCGCGTGCATGTCTTTGGACTGCGGGACGAAACCGGAGTGCAGAGAGGTGAGAACAGGGAGAACACGCACACTACTCAGAAACGCCCTCGCTAAACCTGGGACTCGAACCCAGGACCTTCTTGCTAACCACTGCACTAGTGGACTCTTATTATTGCTGAACTTATCAAAATATTGTGTTCAGTGTAGAACTTATTTTTAATGTTGAAGCCACTGATCCCTGATCAAGGTGAAGACTTTAGGAATTTGTTTACGCCTGTGTAAATCTTACAAACAGATTTCCAGAAAATCACAAATAAACAGCTGGATGTTTGTGCATTCTGTGAGATCCGGAGGCTACGGCGAGCTGCTGCTCTCACACGAGATCAGTTTACACAGTATGACTCGTTTATTTTGCTGTCAGATGGAAACAGCTGTGTTGGTTTTACATCCAGTGGTTTTCACAGATGACCTTCCTCTGGAGCAGGCGTGGCCGACCAGTCAGAGACCATGAGCCACATTTTATACTGTGTTACCACAACGAGCCACATCATACACACGGGCACACAGCAACATCACCCATCCCTTTCTCACACACACACACACACACACACACACACACACCTGTGCTCAGCCAGATTCATTTTAAATTCACACGCCAACATTCTCATGAAGTTCTCACATCTTTGACAGTCGGAGCGCAGCTGATTCGATAGCCGTGTGAATGTCCGATATTCTGTGTTCAGCAGTGCGGCGGGACAGTCGGACGTCCGATACCCTGTGGTTTAGTTTGTCGTTTTCAGGAGACAAGATTTCAACATCGTCACTGAGAGATTTTATAATGAACTCTCCTTCATCGTATGGCATTTTGTCCCGTGTGATGTTCCAAGCCTGTTGATGCGATGCAAGCGTTACGGTCTCTGAGCGCTTCATACGTTTTTGGAAAACCTGTTCGTGCTTTTCTGGCTGACTGTTCAAAGTGAACAAGTCGTGCTTGTTGAAGTTCAGTCTCTTTAGAACATTCCTGGGTGAAATTAGCATGCAGTGAGCTGAAGCGGCGCCGAAGCTTTGAAATGCGCTAATGACGCCTGGCGTCAGGCAGAATGGCTCGCTATCACATTAAAAAAATATAACCCCTCCCACTCTGTTCAAAACATCCCGTGTTCTTCATATTCTCATGTTTACTGTGCATGTTTTCCTCCGCCATTAAGAGAGAACTCCACACAAATTGTTTACTGAAATGTCTCGCCATTCTGGGAAGCTTTGTATTGTTTTCATCTCGCGCAGAAGTGCATTTAACCGAAATACCATACGGAACTCAAGCGAAGCGAATACACACATTAAAAAAAACACAAACTTCGATATGAACGTCCAGGCAAAGAACCGCATGTGGCTCGGGAGCCGCGGGTGGGCCACCCATGCTCTGGAGGAATCCATCTGCTTGCGTATTGAAGATTTGTCCGAACCGTTTTCATATTGATTTCTGAAGAAAACAGTCTTTATTTTGGAGGTGTGAATGACTCTGTGTGTGTGTGTGTGTGTGTGTGTGTATTCATCAGGACATGAAAAGATGAAAGTGAATATCACACTGTCCAGCCGACGCACGCACACAGTGAAATGGGATCAGGTCCGATAGTGCTGCCAGTTGGGGTGGTTCTTCCCCCACACACGCACTGCGCCACTTATTCCTTTAATCTTTCAAGTGGTTCCCCATGTTGAGAGAACAGGAGGCGGAACCGGATCATAAACTTGCTTTCATCTTCTGAGGGAAATGTCTGATTGTATTGATCCTCTATTGGTCCTCTGTGAGGACAGAGCTACTGTAGCACCCAGAATTTGATTCTCTTCAGGCTACAGAACCGCACATTATTCTCACAGGAAATACCAGCGAGTCAACTGCCAGTGACAGTCAATCAAAAAAATAAACCTGATCGACAGCTGTTCTCTCATCAGCACCGTTTTCACTTCCTGTTGGAGAATATATATATATATATATATATATATATATATATATATATATATATATATATATATATATATAGCCGTCGAACCCTGTGAAAATCCAGACCCGGATACTCTCAGATGGGATTCTGGTACTTGACAGAAATACTTTAATTACTGTTCTATAAACATGTTATTTTTATGTCAAAGCAAAATAAACTGGATTTTTCTTCACAGTTTGTGCCAGTTTATTGTTAATAGTCCATCAGATGAATGTTAATCACATCAAATAAGAAAACAATCATTTCACATCTATCTTCAGCACAGAAAAAAACAGTACCATCAACATGTCATCGACATTTCTGAGTCGAAACAGAATAATTCTGTCCATCCAAGCTCGAGGTGGTATTAACCCTGAAATCTCCCGGGAGCGGTCAGGGTGTCTGTCCCAAACCGCGCTTGTCCCTTCACTGCACTTCCACAGTCACCAACGCAGGGACGGCGACGGTTCATCCCAGACCGCAAGGGCTTGAGTTTCAGTCATTTGCAATCGCGTCTCAAAAAGAAACCGCACAAATTACACAGGTACCAGAGCATCAGCTGGATCTCCGGAACCTGGACATTCCCGTCACGCCTTATAATCAGAGCGTATATTATTTTAATTAACAGCATGTTTGATCAACACTTTTTATAGATTTATTTACAGATTAATATCTCAAATTCATACGTTGGTAAGTCCAGAACTCGTCGGTTGGATATCTTCGTTTTTCACAGCGAGTTTATGCGAGAACTCACTCCGCTGTGAATTCAGGGTGATATCGGAGGAACCCGCCAGATCCTCGGGTTGCACATAGAACTTTTTCATGCTGGTGGAAAGCAGCGTTGGATCTTTCGATCTGATATGTACCTCAGATGTCCATAATTCCCTTCAGAGTCAAAATTAAAATTTCAGACGTTCACAATCACATTGTTCCGATCCATAATCATCATTTATATCCACAACGTCATCCGACCTTGAAAAATATGATGTCACATTCGCCATTCATGAATATCAAGCTTTTAATTTCATTCACTTCA
The DNA here is from genome assembly GCA_024760905.1 of Plotosus lineatus. NCBI lineage: Eukaryota > Metazoa > Chordata > Actinopteri > Siluriformes > Plotosidae > Plotosus > Plotosus lineatus. The sequence continues at coordinate 3,156,200 of CM045736.1, read as the reverse complement.
AAGACGCTTCATCTTAATTCGGGTTGTGGGAGACTGGCACCAATTTCAGTCGACTCGGAGTGAGGTACACCCTGGACAGCTTACCAGGCCATCAGAGGGCCAACACTCATGTCGAGGGGTGATTTGGAACAGCCAGTTAGCCTACTGTGCAAGTGTTTGGACTGTGGGAGGAAACCGGATTACCCGGGGGAAACCCACACAAACTCCACACACAAACCGAGCCCAGGAACTGAACCCAGGCCTTCTTGCTGTGAGACAGACGTGCCGCGATGTGCCGCCTGCTTTTAATTTCAGATATTCAAATGAAACTAAAATATTTCAAATGTCTACAATCCAATTGTTCCCGGTGATAATTTCTCTTTTTCCAACTTTCCAAAATTAAACTCATTCCAGATTGTCATCCAGAATGTAATTTTTAAAAATATCCACAACATCACGTGACAAGTAAAAATCTCATTGTTTTCCTTATAAACTCGAAGAAAAATGCAATTTGAGTTGAGCAGAGTGAGGATGATGACCAGGTCCAGTGTCACCAGAGAGATCCGGAAAGGCTTTTGAGAGACCTGCTGACAGACGCCGTTTATCTGGATTCCAGGTCCCTTACAGTTGTAGACTTTTCTGGAATAAATTTCAGGTAGGAGAAATGAGAAATCTGTAGTTAGGGGATGACTGTCGTTGTTTATCTCGCTATGGAAATCCGCCATTCTGACAAATCAGAATACAGTATAATATTGATGAGGTGAAGTGCGATTAGCGATATTTAAAATAAAACTGTGGAAAGTTAGTCAACCGTTGATGTCTTCAAAAAAAGCATCTTATCAAAAAGGTAGAATTAATTTTGTCATTTTTAAGAGAAGCAGGTTTTTTTTTAAGAATATGTGTGTTGGGTAGGGCAGAAAGTTTGGCTATATTTATTATTGTTGAGTCATCTCCTCGAGGGTGCCAATACTTTTAGAACACACCTTATTGGTATTCGATACCCAGATCAGCACGTTCACCTCATATCTCATATCTGAAGTGAATATTTAAAGGTGGCGTAATGCTTTTTCAGTTCCTTTATATGTGATGCTGACTTCATCTCATGCCGTATCAGCTAACGGCGTCTTGTTAGCATCTATTATCACATGACAGACTTCAAAGACATTCAGAGGTGAATAAGTTTCACCTGCAGTAAAGTCTGAATGACCTAGATGGAACAGAACAGTATGGAGATTGTATTACGAAGGAACGAAGGAATAAGGAAGAGTCTGGAGGACGTGTGAGGGGCTGATTGTGTTCAGAGCGACACGTTTCGCACCATATGGGTGCAATTTTATTGACACAGACACTTTATATATATATATATATATATATATTTTTTTTTTTTTTTTTTTCAATAGAAAGTCTTTGTCCTGTCCTTTTATTTTTATTTTATATATATATATATATATATATATATATATATATATATGTGTGTGTGTGTATATATATGTACATATATATATATATATATATATATATATATATATGTGTGTGTGTGTGTGTGTGTATATATATATATATATATATATGTATATATGTGTGTGTGTATATATATATATATATATATATATATATATATATATATATGTGTGTGTGTATATATATATATGTATGTATATATATATATATATATATATATATATATATATATATATATATATATATATATATATACAAAAGTAAAAGGACAGGACAAAGACTTTCTATTGAAACTCCATTTATCACTCAGTGATAAATGGAGTTTCAATAGAAAGTCTTTGTCCTGTCCTTTTACTTTTGTTTATTTGCTCTACCAAAAAGTATTGAGCACTCTCCTACGGAAGGATCTACCCAGAAAATCATATATATATATATATATATATATATATATATATATATATATATATATATATATATATATATATATATATATATGTGTGTGTGTGTGTGTGTGTGTGTGTGTGTATATATATATATATATATATATATCCCCCAGTGCTAACTGGGTTATCAAAGGCGGGCCATGTCTGTCACTGTCTATGGTGAGAGGTTGATGTAAAAGAACCATTGCTGACTTTCGTAAAGAGGAGCTGCAAAGTCGTCAGCGTGTTTCTGTCCCTTGCTAAAAGGGTTGTGACAGGAAGGGCATCCGACCTAAAAACCTCTGCCAAATCAAACGTGCGACTCCCGAGTAAAAAAGGGAAAAAGCCAAAAGGAAGACAATATATATATATATATATATATATATATATATATATATATATATATATATATATATATATATATATATATATATATATAAATAAACAAAAATAAAAGGACAGGACAAAGACTTTCTATTGAAACTCCATTTATCACTACAGATCTGTTTCGAGGGGTGGTGAAACCATCCTCTCTCTTCAGGTGATTATAGAAGAATTTTATGTTATATTTATTTTATAATATATTCTTCTATAATCACCTGAAGAGAGAGGACAACAGAAAGTCTTTGTCCTGGCCTTTTATTTTTATTATTTGCTCTACCAAAAAGTATTGAGCACTCTCCTACAGAAGGATCTACTCAGAAAATTATATATATATATATATATATATATATATATATATATATATATATATATATACATATACACACACACACACACACCTGCTGGGTGGTTCACTCTCTCTGTTGTGAGGATGACCAGAGTGGATGGGTGTCGTCGTGCATCTCAGGCTTATTCAGTTCCTGAGGATGTCCATTCTGACATGAATCACACACACAGCACAGTGTAAGTGAAATAACAAAACCAAGTCAATAGAAAGTTATTGAAAATTCACAAATACGTTATAATTTTTCATCAACCATAAAAAAAAATGTTATTTCCTGAACACTTTTGTTTTTCTTCTACTCTGCAAGTTCTCATGCAAAGTTGTTTTAAAGAAGTGGTCTGTTAAATGTTTAGCGTTTATTAACCAACCCCCCCCCCCCCCCCAGGAAAAAAAAAAGCAAAACAAAAAACAATCATGCACAATACTTTTCATGCAATTAATTCCTTTAATTTTTTTCCTTCTGCCTTTTTTGGAATGGAACGGAGGAATTTGGGGTTGGAAATAAACTCCACCACATCGACATATACATCATCTCACGAGATGTCAGTGGATTACATCATGCAAGAAGTATTTCACATCGAATTTGCATACACCATGCACCATCTTGCCCAGAGAATCTCACCAGACTATCAAGTGTTGGTGAAAGTTGCAGAAAGTCAGAGATTTTCAGTCGTTAAATCGGCAACACTATTGACTGTCCAACCCTGTGTACCGTTCTGTGGTTCAGATCTCACCGTCTCTGCTTTCCTCCTCTGATCATAACTTCCCTGCCTGACCTCCTCAAACCACTTACACTCACAGATTAATAAGTTCTGTAATTACTGCGTTTGTTTCCACCCACTTTGTCTTCTTGGCCTTGGTCCTGTTCCAGGTCGTTCTTGAGTGTGTCCTCATTCTGCACTTCTACCCGACTGTTGGGAGAAGAAGAGCTCCGCTTCGGTAACCGTGTCTCTAAATCAGATGACCCGTCTTCCTTCACGCTGCGCTCTCTGTCGCTAGGAGACAGACTGGAGTGTGTGGATGTGATCATGTGCTCATCAGGTGCTCCTGTCTGAGTGACAGCGTGGAGGATGAGTCATCAAAAAGGCTAATTAGAACACAGGATTGCACTTGCTAATGACACCCCCCCCCCACACACACACACACACACACACACGCACACACACCTGATGCATGTTTGTTGTTGGTTCTGGTTTGCTCTGGTCAGGTTCCTCGTCCTGAACGACTTCAGCAACTCTCTGGAAAATAATATCAACCATAATCAGAAAACGTGCATCAACTGCACTTTCCCGCACATCGTCAGCAGTTTGAAGAATTTCACAGCATGTCCTTCGCTCCATGTTTTAAACAGAGCGTCGACACTGAGCATCAGCTGATTTTAACCTGCCGTTATTTTGAACTCTAGTAAAACTCAACCGTTCTTTTCATGAATAACTAAAAATAAAGTGGCAGAATTTTCTGGATAAAATTGAGCACAGTCAGTACCATGGACAGTACACAGGAGCTGTGATGCGAACATGCACCACCGTACCGCCCCTTAGCCGGAGTTTTATTTGATTGATTTTATAAATAAAACCCTCCCGTGTCTACGCTGTGACATAGACACCTCCGAACACTTAGGATCTTAAAAATAACAGCTCATGAGATCTGGAGATGAGATGGTGTCGAGGGCGGAGACAGGATGGCGCACACAGGAAGTGAGTGCAGACGAGAGTACCTACCTGATCTACAGGAAGCTCCACGGCTGTGCTCTCATCCTCAGCCACCTCCTCAGCTCCTCGCACCTCCTCTCTCCTCCTGCTAACGCCCTTAAACACACTCGCTTGGCCTGCAGAGGGCACACACAAGCATGTGCGTACACACCCGGGTCTTAGTTTTAAAACAGCACTGACCCCGCTCTGTTCATTACAAACATTTCTTCTCGGTTAGTCTGAAGTATTGCTTCGGCAGAGCAAACTGTGGCTCTGATGGAGGCGTGGCCTCTATCCACATCAGTCCGAGTGAAAGGGGTGTGGCCTTGGTACTCACAAGTCAAAATGAAAGATGCATTTTGTTTTCAGAAGAAAATGAAAAGATTTTGAACATAATCTAAAGACGAGCACGTATACAGAGTACATTCCTGACACTCGTGTCTCTGCTCTCACCGGACATTCTGGGCGGAGCTCTGTATGCAGGTCTGTGTTTTCGCACTCGGACGGGTTTGGTGTAGAACGAGGAGCTCTGGTCTCCCCCCCCTCCTCCTTCTGTCCTCTTCTGCAGTGGCCGAGACAGATTTGCTCCATCCGGCTCGGCCTCGTCTCCGGTGGACTTGACACGCCTGCCGTCTCTCTGAGACGCACAACAATCAACACTGTACAATCAGCTCAACCAACTGGCTGTTAAATAAGATGAACAAACTCACAAATGGGGGGGCAGTGGTGGCCTGCTGGTAGGGTGCAGGATTACTGATCAAGCCCCACCATCACCGGGTTGTCACTGCTGTCCCCACAGTGTAGCTAACTGGGTTATGAAAGGCCAGGCGTGTCTCTCGCTGTCTGTGGTGTGAGGTTCATTACATCACATACATTACACTGTAAAGAGTACGTCAATGTGTTTCGTCGCTGCAATGGCCTGGTGTGTTGTCCAGGGTGGACTCTGCCCTCGCCCAGAGTCAACTGAGATGGGCGCCAGCCTCTCCGCGAACCTAATTAGGATTAAGCGGTTCAGAAAATGAATGAGTGAATGGACGAAAGTCACAAATGTTCAACAGGGACTAACAGTTCGAGGTCACGCGTGGGGAAGTGTGTGCGTTACCTCAGGTGAGTGAAGGAGGGCGGAGTCACTGTTGCTGTCATGAGGAAGCTTCCTGTTCTGTGAAAATAAACAGGATTACTTCCCATCGCTCCGGACAGCAACAAGAGGAATCATCAGGTTCAAGGTGTGGCTTTACCTCTGAGCTCCTGTGCACGCCGCGATCTGCAACATAATGTCTACGGTACGAACAAAACAGAAAAATCTCTCAATTATTTTCCGCACCACACCCATCATCCTCATCTTCATCCCCCTCCTCTTCCTCACCTGTCTGCACTGCCTCCTGGCACTTTGTTCAGCAGCAGTTCAACGTACGAGAGTTTCTTGAAGCGCTCGGCACCGACGGCGACGTAACACTGGCCACTCTCCAGCTCCTCCGCCGAGGTCACGGTCACGCCCTCCAGTGTACACAGCCTGACAGGTCAAAGGTCACATGAAACCTGAAACAAGCTCCAGAACTAACTATAGTAGCCTGTTGTCTTTTAAATGGTGCGGGTGTACGAGTGTGTTTACCTGCGAACGGCGCCGGTGCGCAGCATGGCTTTCTCTGAGACCAGGCTGAGAATCTGCTCCAGGTTTTTCAGGACGCTCCGAGGAATGATGAAGCGCATGGCGGGACTGAGGACGTCTCCGTTCCTGAACACGCTGCACAGAGACGGAGAAATTTTACACACACACACACACACACACACACACACACACACGCCCCACTTTTCCAATCGTTCTGCAGGCCCTGCTAAATGAAGAGAGACAGAGAGCGAGAGCCGTGTGGTCCTCACTGTATGATGCAGGGCAGGGTTACAACCTTCCTCCATTTTGCGGACACGTTGGGTCGGTTGAGTCCTTTCGCCTGTAGAGAGGAAAAACAAAGACATGAAAAACCAGACATGACACCTGGAAACCTGGAATGGATTCACGAGTCGTAAATAAAAGACGTCACGCCACACGTCTAATCCTGATCTAACACCCAGCTCCTATCTCATGAACCTTCAAATCAATCAGTACAACAAAAGCCCGCGTCACTCGTGCCAATGTGTCTGCAGGATCCCTGTGAAGGAAACACAACACCTCGTTCCGGCGCCCGACGCTCATTAAGCAAAGCTGATGGATAACGAACGTCTGGATTTTAATAATTTAATGAATTGATATTCATCATCACCACGAACAGTCGGTTATCTTTTCACACAGTTGGAATTAAAATGAAGAATCGTTGATCAAAGAAGATGGTGGTGTGTTATTCCAGTAATTACAGGAAGATACACAGGGCTCTCGCATTGAAAAGATGAAAACACAAGGGGGGGGAGGGGCCAGTTTTTAATAAACAGATACAGGTGCAGGGTTAGACTGAAGAGTCTGTATTTTTGTCTTTCATCTGCAACAATTTCCATAAAACTGTCATGACAAACATCAAGACTCAAAGTGAACACAAAATTTTTAAAAAATTAAATCCGAGAAGCTGAGTCACATTTTTAAATTCATTTGTTCTCTAAGCCGCTGAATCCGAATGATGGTTATAAGGTTTTTACATTTATTTTGTACTGTATTCATTCCACAAGGGAAATTATAACTTTTACATTTAACTCAGTCAAAATGGGCGCAAACACACACACACACACACACACACACACACACACACACTCACACTCACACACTCACACTCAGAGCAGCGGGCTGCCACACATTGGGGCGCCCGGAGAGCATTGGCGGTTAGGCACCTTGCTCAAGGGCACTTCAGCCATGAAGGTGGAGGAAAGGAAAGTGCCGTTTACCCCCCTCTGCCACCACATGTTTTATCTGCTGGTTCAGGAATTGAGCCAGCAACCATTCAGTCTCAAAACTGCCGCTGTATTGGACCATTAGGCCACGGATGCCCTTTTTAGTATGATTGAAAGTTCAGTTCCAGCTTTGAGATGCCCAGAAAAGTTTAATACAGACACTTCCCGCTTTACGTTCATTCGTTTTACATATTTTTCGATTTTACGTTAAAAAAAAAAAAAAATTATGTCAAATTTTGAGTTTAGCGTGCTCTCTGTAGTACGAGACGTACCTACATAGTATGCTGATGTAAGACGCTACTTCCGCATGACGCTGCGTCCATTGTTTACAAACGACAGACTGAACGTGCCCCTCCTTCTTCCCAGTTCACTGCGTGTTACTCTTGTGTTAAGACGTCGTCTCTGTGATCTTTGTGTTTACACTGTTTTGTGGACTTTTGTAACCCTAAGCAAATATGGTTGGTCAGAAGGGTAAGCCTACTATGACTACTAAGCCTACTAGTGATCGTGGTAATCAGAAAAAGCGGCAAACCATCTCGTTAGAAACCAAGATGGCGATGATCAAGAAAATCAATGCTGGTGAAAAACACGTGTATGTTGCACGTTTCTTCCAAATGGCTCCTTCGACCATCGGAACCATTTGCAAGCAGGAAGATCGAATCAGAGAGAATGTTAAAGGTTATATTTGCTGCTGTATTTGATATTTGATGAGTGAACGTGATTAAAATTTATCTGTTTGAAATTATTTTGCTTGAATTTGATTTATTTGAAATTAATGTTGATATTATTTGATATATTTGATATTATTTTACAATGTTATGTTTATAATAATTGATTTAGGGGTGTTTTATGAGATACACTAATGGTATTTATGGTTGTATTGTACAGTATGAGCATCATACGTCTCACTGCAACATACAGTAACAACTTACGTTTTTTTTTCACCTTACGTTTGGCCGTCCAGAACCGAACTAAAACGTAAGTCGGGGAGCGTCTGTACTCCGATATCAATGCGTCTGTTCAGCTGAGAGACAGAACAATGATGTGATCTTTCTTTCTAACTCACACTCACTCACACACACACACACACACACAGTAACAAAAACAAAAACAGCACATATAAAGAAACAGAAATTCATCAGAGCGGTAAGATCCTCGGTCACATGACAAGCTGCGTCTTATTAACGAAACGATAAAGTGAAGGGTCCTGCACCTCTTCAGTAAATATTTAAAACAAACCCTCTCGTGAATAATTTTTCTGTTTATAGCTAAGATGAGGAATATGGGATTTACTGGACAGTGATCAAGTCCCAGCTGCACTTTTAACCTGCACTTGGTCTGAAGAGATTTATTAATAATAATAATAATAATAATAATAATAATATCCACTCGCCTGCATGATGTCTCCGGTTCGAGCCGCTGGAGTTCTCTTCATGCCCAGATTTAGATAACTGTGAGAAAGTGATAAAAAGCAGAGAGACGGATTAACAGTGGCACAGAAACGCCTCCAGTATGGTAATGTTTGAAGAATAGAAATCCTTTCCAGCCCGGTTTCTGAGACTCCTGACGACTTGTTTGAACGGCGCTGCGATGACGCCAACCGGAGCTGAACGAGCCATCTGCCCTTTGACTTTATCACCAAAAAGTGAGTTGAGGGAATAATACCAGGCTGTAAAGTCGCAACATCCTGCTGGTCAGCACTGGCACATACTTGGCAGCTTGAGAAGGACAGGAGTTTACCTTTTTCACACAGTGTTCATCTGCTTCTGCTTTAGATACATACGCGTGTGTGTGTGTGTGTGTGTGTGTGTGTATGTGTGTGTGTATATATATATATATATATATATATATATATATATATATATATATATATATATATATATATATATATATATATGTGTATTATTTACTTGTTTTGAATTGGATGGATGGATGGATGGATAGCTGGAGAATCATAAAGACCAATTTACATCATAAAGTTTGATATAAAGATTAATATGTAATTAAATACCACTAATTAATCAATAGTGATGGTACAGTTGAATAAATCCGCATTGTAATAATCATCAAGAAAAACAATAACATGTTTTAAGCGATTACAATTTCTTATTATCGCAATGTATCACGATACCGATATATCATCCGACCCCTCCACCTACATAAGGCGTTCATTTCTTCTTATTATTATCATCGTTTTTATTCCCACGCACTCACTCAAGCTTCTTGAATCTCTCGAATCCGGCGGCGACATACTGTGCACCCTGCTGTAGGTGCTCCAGATCATGCACCCTGTGCCCGTGGCGTGGCGTGTAGAGCGTCCGCACGGCCAGTGGGGCTCCAATGCTGAGAGTGACATCGTTCAGGAAAGACTCCATGGTGAAGACCTGCCTCTGGTTCACGATAAACCTTCTCCCTGGATCGCAGGAGGACATTTTCATGGTTTTAATTAGAAACTCTGAAGGAACATTATGGAAGCGTTAATCATTATACAGGAAGGAGACAAGGACAGACCTGAGAAGAAGGGATCTCCGTTCTTGTACACCACCACACTCTTCACAGGGGGCAGGAGGGCAGTCACTCCGCTGGAGGCCATCATGCCTGACCTGGGCAAAACCTGATTTCCCACAAACACACTCTCTCGAGTCCATGCACCACCACTGTGCATAGATTTGAGAAAATGTCTACACTATAAATTAGTGCATTCTTACACTGTTCTTTCTCTCTCTCTCTCTCTCTCTCTCTCTCTCTCTCTTAGACACTTACACAGTATCAACTCATCCACAGAAACCTTACAACCTGCAACATCAGACTGAATCTCCTTTCCAACAGCGCCCTGTGCTCCTCACCACCTCAAGCGTTCCGTGTCTATCCCACACACATGCATACACACTGGAGTGTTTCCTGGTTGCTATGGTAGCATTGCCAGTGATCACTGGTAACAACAAAACAGGGGGAGAAGGAAGGAGAGAGAGAGAGAGAGAGAGAGAGAGAAAAAGATTCAGTGCACATATCTCTAACCTTTTCAAATGACTCACTCACTCCACTGTACAAAATGACACACATTAATTCATAAAGTGCAAAAAAAAAAGACGACGGCGGGCCACACTGTGTACATGACGCACAGCTGTACATCTGTGGGATGAAACGAGTGTAAACAGGTGTTCCGCTCTTTTTTAAGGAAGCACATCCGATGCATTTCACCCTGAAATCATCCCACCAAATTCTCACCGTGCACATGGGTGTGTTCAAAGTAAATAATATTTATTTCATCAAAATGTAAATCCAAATCAACAGACACGGCGTGACAGCTCAGATAAAATCGTCTTAATGGTTCCATTGGTTCTTCCAGCAGGGATCAGAAGGTCTGACAAAGGTCACGTTCAGGTCCAATTAAAGCCTCTACACACTCAAGTGTCCACTTTATCAGCATGTCCAGGTTCTTCATCGCTATGACATTTCCAGTTTCTGCTTCAGGGTCAAATACTAAAATACACACAGAGACAGAGACAGAGAGAGAGAGAGAGAGAGAGAGTGAGACAGAGAGAAAGTGTGTGTGAAAGAGAGAGAGTGAGAGAGAGAGAGAGAGAGAGAGAGTGAAAGAGAGAGACAGAGAGAGTGAAAGAGAGAGAGAGAGAGAGAGTGAAAGAGAGAGAGAGAGAGAGAGAGAGAGAGGAAAGAGAGAGAGAGAGAGAGAGAGAGAGGAAAGAGAGAGAGAGAGAGAGAGAGAGAGAGAAAGAGAGAGAGAGTGAAAGAGAGAGACAGAGAGAGTGAAAGAGAGAGGGAGTGAAAGAGAGAGAGAGAGAGTGAAAGAGAGAGAGAGAGAGAGAGAGAGAGAGAGAGACAGAGAGAGACAGAGAAAGAGAGACTGTAATGTACCATCATCTTTAAAAAAAATAGATCCTGTCTGATTCAAAATATTCGTTTCATGTGGGCAGCTGATAGTGGATTCTGATTGGTTAGGAGCTGATGATGATGATGATGATGATGATGATGATGATGATGATATGGTAATGTTCTTTTATAAAGAGATATTTATTTCATTTGGAAGAAGGAAGGAGACGTCAGTGTCAATGCTTTCAAAGCGTCAGAGTGAAAGATGTAACTTTAGGTCTTATTAACACCAAGACAGAAGAGAAGATTCTCTGGAGACAGAGACAGAATGACGGCCTGCGATAACAGGAACCAGGACATTTCTCTGATCTGAGGTTTCCAACAATAAATGGATCAAATATCCTACACACTGTTCTCAAAAGAATCAGAAACTCTCCATTCAACCAATCGGGTGCTTTTCTTTTCTCTGGACTCCACCTGCCAGCACCGACAGACGTGAGGACAATTGTGTTGCCGGATACTTCCACTCTACCAACTTTAATGCCTTATCTTAACCTTAACGGTCTTTCTAAAGCTTAAAGTTCAGGGGCGTGTCAAGGCTGACCCAAGCGTTATGTTACGATTTGATGAGAAGTCCCCGGAATCCCACGAGCCGGGACGCTGTAATTAACAGTCGTTTCGAACGACTGATGGCGGACTTCTCTTTTGGCTGCTGAAAAGGACCCGACACTGCAGACTGAGACGTCCTTCACGGTGTGTCCATGACACCTCACCAAGACTACGCTCCTCAGTGATCGGGCTCCGGGGGAGGATGAGATCCACCCTGGCTATCTCAGGGCTCTGGATGTTGTAGGACTGTCTTGGTTGACACATCTCTGTAACATCGTGTGGTCATCGGGGGCTGTACCTCTGGATCGGCAAACCGGGGTGGTAGTCCCCCCTTTTTAAAAAGGGCGAGAGGAGGGTGTGTTCCAATTATCGTGGAATCACACTCCTCAGCCGACCTGGGAAAGTCTATGCAGGAGGTACTGGAGAGGAGGATCCGACCGATAGTAGAACCTCGGATTCAGGAGGAACAAATGTGGTTTTCGTCCTGGCCGCGACACTCTCGACCAACTCTATACACTCTACAGGATCCCCCAGGGGGCGATGGGAATCCATTGGGAATCTAATCAATAAGAAATCTACATATGTTTTGTGGATTTGGAGAAAACTTTCGACGGTGTCCCTCGAGTTTTCTTGTAAGGCGTGCTCTGGAAGTATGGTGTACCAGACCCGTTGCTACCGGCCATTCGGTCTCTGTATCACCAGAGCCAGAGTTTGGTCCACATTTGTAACAACAGGTCTCAAGGCGAAGTTCTCAATTTACCAGTCGATCGACGTTCCTACCCTCACCTACGGTCATGAGCTTTGGGTAGTGACCGAAAGAACAAGATCGTGGATACAAGCGGCTGAAATGAGCTTCCTTCACTGGGTGGCCGCGGAGCTCTCCCTTAGAGATAATGTGAGAAGCTCTACCATCCAGGAGGAGCAAAATCACGACTCTGACTTAAAAAAGGATTTTATGAATTGAAAATAGCTTGAAACCCCCTCTCTACTGGTTAAAATCATCCCGAGTCATGTCGAGTCAACTGTTATTTACTTCTCTACATCGTAAAGTGGAGAAATGTAAACAGCCTGTCACCACCCCGTCCCCTTCCTCAGACCCTTCCCACCCACTCTCAGCCTATTACGTTACACTGCACCTGTATTTGTGCATACAGTATACAGGGATTCCGCACTTTCCGCGGTTAATTGGGACCACGATCCCCGCGACTGCCTAATTCCATTAAGTAGGATCAACCCCCCCCTGACTGACGTATACGTACATGTATATGTGTATATAATATCAATAAATACATATCCAACACTATAAAGGCTTATAATAACAATTACACATTCAAAAATAATGCATAAGATATAAATAAAATATAAATACACACACATACAGATGTGCACACACACACACACACACACACACACACACACAGATGTGCACCTCACATAAAAATGTAAGTAGTTTTGATGTGAGGGTTTTGGGTTGTTTTTTGTTTTGTTTAGGTTTTTTCTTTTGCATAATTGGTCTTTGTTTTTGTGGCATTTTCCTAACTTTTCCCGTATTCTTCCTTAATTTCCTTATTTTTTTAATTTGATGAATATTTAAAAATAATAATAATAATAAAAAAAAAAGACGATGCACTGAAGCCGCATGAATTGAAGCGCGAAGTAGAAAGGGGTCCCTGGATATCAGCTATCTGAAATGTAATGTGTGAGGTCGGTGGTTCATGATCGAAAGGTCATGGGTTCAAATGCCTGTGTTAAGAACCCTGGGCAAGAATTTAACCAAAAGTGTGCCCTGTTCACGCAGCAGTCTTTATAAGAACCAGGAAAAACATTCGGAGAAGGTAACCTGTGATGGACCAGTGAGCATCCAGGAGGAACTGAACTCACCGTCACGTCATCCTAAGGAAACTGGGAATATGCCCCGGCTTGAGACCGTCGGCTCGGGCGTAAAAGTCCAATAACATGACTACTGATATTACTAATAATAACAATGGTATGAATACTAATAAAAATCTAAATATTACTGATAATAATAAGATGTAATACCACCGCATACTTTCTTCCTGCTCGCGATGGCCTGCTGGATCCAGAGTAGCTCCATGGCCAGAGTGTTTCTGTGCTGCTTCAGAGCTTCTGGAGTGTGTGCTACATTTTCCAGCAGACTGCACATTGGGTGAGCTGCCAAAGACAACACACACACACACACACACACACACACACACACACACACAATCGATATGCTGGTATAGTAGTGGTATGTACTGTGTCAAAGTATAATCAGGTCGGGAAATAAATAAATATATTCGTATGCATGCCCTGCAATGGCCTGGCGAGGTGTCCAGGGTGCACTCGCCAGAGTTGGCTGAGATGAGCTTCAACCTAACCATAACCCACATTAGAATTAAGCGGTTCAGAAAATGAATGAATGCTAGTGTGCACTGATACTAATGTGAAAACCTGGAATATGCAACAAAGTGTGCAAGAGTTGTACAAATAATCAAGTATTTGAGTGGTGCAGTGTAATGCTGGTATGTACAAGGATGACAAGAGATGTGCTCATATGGCAGGTGTTATGATGTTAGGGGGCAGTGGTGGTCTAGTGGTATAGGGCACTGGATCGCTGATCCAAAGGTTGAGGGTTCGAGTCCCACTCTCCACAGGGTTGTCACTGTCCCCCCCCAGTGCGGCTAACTGGGTTATCAAAGGCGGGCCATGTCTGTCACTGTCTATGGTGAGAGGTTGATGTAAAAGAACCATTGCTGACTTTCGTAAAGAGGAGCTGCAAAGCCGTCAGCGTGTTTCTGTCCCTTGCTAAAAGGGTTGTGACAGGAAGGGCATCCGACGTAAAAACCTATGCCAAATCAAACGTGTGAATCAGATGATTCGCTGTGGCGACTCCCGAGTAAAAGGGGAAAAAGTCGAAAGGAAGACAGACAGTATAACCGCCAGGATGAAGCTCTGAAAGTATGCAAAGGTCAGAGAATGCAAATAATGGGCTAATTTGCAGAATATACACTCGAATACACAACGTGTCCTGACATAGGCTGTGAGGTGCTTCCTATGTCACAATGTCTGCAACTGTGCACCATGAAACATGTGTGATGATCATGAACTTGTGTAGAACTGTGGAAGAGTGCTGGTTTATTAACACTAACAGAGCTGCTGGACGTTGTGGTTCATCTGGAAATTCAGACACTCTTTTTCAGGCATGCCGTCCCTCTGGACTTTGTCTGACTCAGTATTGCTTCCTGATAGTGCACTGGTCTCTCTGCAGTCTCTCCCTGATTGATCGTCCCTCGCGGAAACCAGGATCTCAGGTGTATCATCCTGGTTCTTCACCTTCTCCACACTCTCAGGACACTCCTGGTTCTTCAACTTCACACTTTCAGGACACTCCTGGTTCTTCAACTTCACACTCTCAGGACTCTTCTGGGTCTGCAGCTTTGGATATGTGAGAAATGCATTGTCCATATCCTGAGTTAAACAAGACACACACAAAAAATCGGAAATCCAGCGCAGTATTTAGTCTTTTAATTTTATTAACTATAGTTATTTTAACCTCAGTGTGAAACATAATTCCACAGATAACAAGATCCCATCTGGGCAGAAAGAAGGGAACCAAATTAAAAAATAAATTAATAGAAAGTTGCTGAAGTGTTCCCCAGCAGAGTAATCACAGCATTAAGTGAATCGTTTGTACATGTACAGTGTATTTAAATTATGGTCAAATTAGGTGGCCTGGCTGTGCAGAACGTGATTGAGAGCAAGCCCCGCCCCCTTCCGCCTGAAACGGAAACTCAGACACTGCTCTTTCCGGTGTTGAGGTGAGATGATAAACTTTACAGCGTCAGTGAAGTGAGGTCTGGGTATGCACTGTCCTCTCCAGCTCAGGTGCTCCACACCGCCCTCCAGTTCTCTCACTATGTCCTCATAATCAGCCTGAACACGTTTCAATTCTCTCCTCGTCAAATATCCGCGACACCGCGCCTGAAACACATCATTTGGAGAACACGATAACCCGGAAGTATTCTTTTCTCTTCTCGAGAATCCGCTCGGTTAAGCTAGCTAGCTACTGGAAGCCATATTTACTGAAACTGATTAGTTAAACAATTTTAGAAAAAAAACATACACTAATTACAAACATACCTGGAAGCATGTTATATTAGCGGTCCATTCTTTTCGACCCATTATATTTATTCTTCAAAAATCAAGAATTGTTTGAATGATTTGTTTCTGGAAGTGGCACTCCAGGCACAAATCCAAATCGCGCCCTATCAGATATACAGTGTACTACCCCGCAGCGACAGAAGCGTCGACTTGTACACCCTAAATAGTGAGGGTTGTAGTCATTTGAGACACGACGTCACGGAGCAATCGTTTCTTCGCTCTGTGCACCCGTCGAATTAATCGTGTTCATTTTGCGCCCCCTACAGTTTTTGAGAGAAATTGCGACTTGTTTCATAAAATGAAGCTCGACTGACTATTTCATTTTTGTTTCATTAAACATAATAAGGCAGTGGTGGTCTGGTGGTGGTCTGGTGATAAGCCGTTGGATTACCGATCCCAAGGCTGGGGGTTCAAGTCCCACTGTCAACGGTCCATGAAAATGGCCTGGCAGGCTGTTCAAGAGGGACTCTTCTGTTCTTGCCCAGAGTCGGCTGAAATGGACATCATCTCCCCGCGACCCTAATTGGGATTAAGCTAATTTATCAGAGTTCATGAATTGAATAAATGTAACAAAAAGTTCAATATTACAGCTCAAGCACCTTTATTATTGTTTTTTTTTTTTTTTTTTTTTACACAGTAACACCAATATTGCTTGCAAGGGATGACAGGACAGACATTTGTAAGAGGTTGTCGGTTCGAAAGATAAAGAATAAGAATTTCTGATGAATCTTTGAATATTTAATAATATGACAGTGTGAGCGTTTCCCTTTGTGACCCTGACAGGATTTCTGACACTTATTTCTGACTTTTTAAAAAGTCTGATGAATTAATGATTGGAATGTTTCAGCTGAATGTTTCTCACCTGAAGATGGGTTTGAATTTCTAAAAGCTTTTTGCTCACATTTTGGATTCCAGCAAATAATGCGCTGAACTGGCCGAGGGAGGAACTCAACTGAGAACGGCCTTCTGTATTCAATCAAATTTCATTCATTCATTTTCTGTAACCACTTAATCCTAATTAGGGTCACGGGGAGGCTGGCGCCCATCCCATCTGACTCCGGGCGAGGGCAGAGTTCACCCTGAACAGTTCACCTGGCCATCACAGGGCAGAAACACGCTGACGGCGACGCAGCTACTCTTGTCGGAAGTCAGCAATGGTTCTTTTACATGAACCTCACACCACAGACAGTGAGAGACACGGCCGGCCTTTGATAACCCAGTTAGTGCACTGGGGGGTCAGCAGGAACAACCCGTGGAGAGAGTGCGGCTCGAACCCCCAACCTTAGGATCGGTGATCCAGTGCCCTTTACCACCAGGCCACCACGGCTCCCAAGTCAAATTTATTCAGCATTTTAAAATGGAAACTGCTTCATAATTAACTGCTTGATGGCAAAACACAATTAGAAATCATACTGAAACAAAAGTGGGAATTTTACAATAGTTTGTGACCAGAAGGTTGTAAGTTCAGATCTCTGGGTACTGCCAGATAATGTTTCATTTTCTGGTAAAAATATAAAAATAACATTAAAATAAATATAATGTATCAAGGGGGCAGTGGTGGCCCGGTGGTAGGATGATTACTGATCCCAAGGTTGGGGGTTCAAGCCCCACTATCTCCGGGTTGTCCCCGTTGTCCCCCAAGTGCACTAACTTGGTTGTCAAAGGCTGACCATCTCTCTCACTGTCTGTGGCGTGAAGTAAAAGAAACACTGCTGACTTTCATGACGAGGAGCCGGATAGCCGTCAGCGTGTTTCCACCCTGCGATGGCCTGGAAAGCCGTTCAGGGTGTACTCTGTCACCAGCTGTGACCCTAATTAGGATTAAGCGGTTCAGAAATTGAATGAATAAATCATTTTGAAGATTCGTCTTTTCCCTTCAGTGTCCTAATGAGCAGTAACTGTCGTGCTGACTGCATTAGGAAAATGATGCTTTGTTTTCTCAACCTGACCGCAAAGCTCCTGCGTGTTATTCCTGTTCAGTCGTATTTCGAAACCTGTGCATACAGTTCAGCTTAAAAGAACAACCGCGCCTTCGCCCGACTCAAGCCGATCAGTCGACGCATGCTTCGTGTTTAAGCTGTTGGAAAGTCGCAATGCTAAAGCGGCGACGTCGTATCTCGGACGACTGGTTCCCTGTAAATACCCGATATATTACTGAGAGGGCGGAGTCAGGCGGTGATACCAGATTTCGAAGGCGGAAATGGATTTCGGGTCGTTGTCCGGTATGGCCGCCTCCAGCGCCGCGAACTTTCTTTCAAGTTTCTGAGAAAAACATTTATCACGGGAAACAATTTGTTCACACAGTGTTGTCAGCTGACAAAAGAATGTTAACGAAGTAATAATGGTGTTTGGTCAGATGTGATATTCCACGGACAGATGTGCAAGGATGACCGAGAGCGATGGACTGAACTATTCCTTTCAATCTATTTCTTGAAAGAAAAGACTCTCGATTGTGCTACAGATGTGAGGCGTCGTCTCAAGTAATCCTGAGGGAATCTCCAGCGAGCGGGTAAGATGAACAACGAACTAGACCTTCGGGTCGCTGTCCGAGCGCTCAAGGTTCTGTGCTGGCTACCACAAGGTTGTGAGTTCAAATATGTCACTTGTTAGTCCTTTTGGAAAAATAAACAGAAGAGCAGATTTGCAAAATGAATATATATATATATATATATATATATATATATATATATATATAAAACCAGACAGGACAGTCTTCTGGTTATAGATGTCATCTGCTGCCTCAAAAAAAAAAAAAAAAAAGCAAATAAAAACCCAGACCCAGAAAAATAAAAGGTTCAGAGAGCGATGTATTCCTGGCACGCGGAAACACCACCGCGGTTTCATTTCCCTTCAGAGTCATGCAAATATATTTAAAAATATTCAATTCATTTCAAAAGTCCCACAATAAATAACTTCTGAATTGGCCTGGAATTTCACCTCTGAGCGTTCGCCACATTCAAATGCCCCGGAGTCCGTCATCAATTACCTTTTGACATTGAAAGTACCGTGAAAACCAATCAAAAGAAGATATTCAGAAATCGCAGCGCTTCACAAAGCAAATCAGAGCGTGTCCACGCGGGGGGAAATCAAGGTGTTCCTTCACTTTTTGTGCTCGGTGCCATCACCGCTTCTTGTTTCGTAGTCTCTGTCGTGGTCGTCGCTGATGACGCTGTAGCAGTGATATGATTGGCTCCCGGACGCCGGCGGATTGCTCCGTTTTGCTCTCGGTCTCAGGGATCAGATGCTTTGGGTAAGTCCTGATTCTCGGCCAGGTGTAACTTCTGTCTGGAGAAAGTGTGTTGAGGAACATAAAACAAAACAACATTCCATGAAGCATCTTCTGAACAGCACGCTCACGCCTGCGTTGAAAGGCCGGAAGCTTCCAGCTGGAACCTGTTTAACTTTTCAAACATGTCGTGAAGTTCAACTCAGGGGAAAATAACCTGCAGTGTGTTTCTAATCAGGATCTCGAGCGAATTAGCGAAATATTAAAAGCTAATAACTTCACAATCAGAGCTAATATTGTGCCTTTTAAACCAGAAGTAGCACAACACGTCCGAGTTCAGTTTATTCACGTCGCAAAAATCCTCTAAAGTTATCAACAACAAAAGCATGACTGTGACGATACTCCCACGAAATCTATAATATTTATCATGTTTGATGTTATTATTCTGATTATTGTAATTATTACTCGTATTAGTAGTAATTATATTATTATAGTTATTATACATTTAATATTATGCCGTTTGAAATATTTATATTTAAGTTTGATTTTAGAAAACTAGAAGAGTATTTAGAGAGTGTAAACCTCTGCCAAGCAAAAAGAAAAAAAATCATAACAATAATAAATAACAGAAATTAAAGAAGACACCTATGATGGCTTGGGCGAGCTGTCTCGGGTGTACTCTCCCTCGCCCAGAGTCGGTCGAGATGGGCGCCAGCCTCCCTGAAACCCTAATTAGGATTAATTGGTTCAGAAAAATGACTGAATGACTGGATGGATAAAAAATTCGATAAAGTACAGAGCACCCTGTGCTGTGCTTCCTGTCAGTCACACTTTATATCCAATCTCACGTTCAAAACTTTTCTTTTCTTTTTTTAAATCTCTGAATGCAGAATTTGTTCTGGATCATCTCCAAAATCTAATAGAGTTCCCCAAAAAAATTTACCAAATTCAGTCCTCACTTTGGTTCATAAAGTTCCTCACAAGCAACCAGGCCGAAAACACACACACACGTTCACACACAAAACATTCCCCGGAAGAAAAAAACTGCTCGCAGGAACCTTCCACTCCGTAACGCCGACATTCAACCAATCACAACAAGGAGGTGGGTCGAACAGTCTGAACGCCCGGCCTAGGGCAAACAGTCCAACTTTGGGGAAAACAATTTTGCTCCTGTCGTCAAAATGTCTGCCTCTGTCTCTAAGTCCACTTTTACATCCGCGTGTTGATCGCGTTTGATTTATTCCGCGTGTAAATTCTGTTGAACTTGATAAGGATCTTGACTGATGATATTCACTGCAAATATTTTCAGTCTTCGACTCTGAAAAAGGATTGAAAGACTTGGAGAAGGTTCAGCTCGCCCGGCAGGGACCCGGGTTACATCTGTTCGTCCAGCGGGAAGCATTCAGAGCCACAGAACAACTAACCTGCTGAAACTCTGGGATTTCATTTACACAAAGGATACATGGAACTACTCAGCTCCTCCAGCTGTGGAGACAAGGAGAGAGAGAGAGAGAGAGAGAGAGAGAGAGAGAGAGAGAGAGAGAGAGAGAGAGAGAGAGAGAGAGAGACAGAGAGAGAAAGAGAGAGAGAGACAGAGAGAGAGACAGAGAGAGAGAGAGACAGAGAGAGAGAGAGAGAGACAGAGAGAGACAGAGAAAGAGAGAGAGAGAGAGAGACAGAGAGAGAGAGCGAGAGAGAGAGAGAGACAGAGAGAGAGAGTGAGAGGGAGACAGAGAGAGAGAGAGAGAGAGAGAGAGAGAGAGAGAGAGAGACAGAGAGAGAGAGAGAGAGAGAGAGAGAGAGAGAGAGAGAGACAGGGAGAGAGAGAGAGAGAGAGCGAGAGAGAGAGAGACAGAGAGAGAGAGACAGAGAGAGAGAGAGAGACAGAGAGAGAGAGAGAGAGAGAGAGACAGAGAGAGAGAGAGAGAGAGAGAGAGAGAGTAATATAATGAGGGGGTGTTTAATGAGCATCATGGACTAATTAAAAAGGAAATGATTAACTGAATATAAAGTAAAGAAATGTATTCAGATTAAAGCATCCCAAGTGTGTGTGTGTGTGTGTGTGTGTGTGTGTGTGTGTGTGTGTGTGTGTGTGTGTGTGTGTGTGTGTGTGTGAGAGAGAGAGAGATCCCAGTGTGTCTGATCCTAAGGTTGGGGGTTCGAGTCCCACTCTCCACAAGGTTGTCACTGTCCCCCCAGTGCACTAACTGGGTTATCACAGGCCGGCTGTGTCTGTCACTGTCTATGGTGAGAGCTTGATGTAAAAGAACCATTACTGACTTTTGTAAAGAAGAGCTGCAAAGTCATCAGCGTGTTCATGAGCCGTCCAGGGTGTACTCTACCCTCGCCCGTAGTTGGCTGAGATGGGCGCCAGTCTCCCCGCTGCCCTAATTAGGGTCAAGGTAAAGGTAAAGGTAAAAGGTAATGTCTGTTGGGCTCGTCCATCGCGGGTTACCGTCCCAGTATATTTTACTGGTACCCATTTATACTGCTGGGTGAACAGAGGCACACTGGTGGTTAAGAGCTTATCCAGGGGTCCTTGCATGGTGGGGGTATAACTGGGATTCGAACACACAACCTCCCGATCATGAGCGCAGCACCATAACCGCTAATTAGGATCAAGCGGTTTAGAAAATGAATGAATGAAGCTCAGAGACGAGTGTGTGATATCAACATGCACTTTGATAAACAATGTCTGCCTGATATCGAATTAAGTCAAGTTTGTGAATATAACTGACTGAAAACTGAAAAAAGAGAATCAAAGATAATTTGAGATAAAGGGGCCGATTTTATTTTCATCACTCTTGTTTTAACTTGTGCGAGTTTGGGCCTTTATTTCTACGCCTGCCTGTATCTCAACAACCGCTTGATTACTGTGAAGTTAAAGGTCAACAAAGTGGCCACCAGTCGTGTATCATCACTCGGTAGCGTCTGGTGCGATGCTCCCGTCAGGGCCTGAACGAATGGAAGATGTTTGTGCTCACATGTGATCAGCTGAATGGATGTAAACGTATGCAATAGCAGTCAGAACAACACAAAGCTAGTTCATGTTAGTACAGTGTTTCTGGTGTGTGTGTGTGTGTGTGTGTGTGTGTGTGTGTGTGTGTGTGTGTGTGTGTGTGTGTGTTACATTTGAGAGCAGGTGCTCCAGGTTGCGGTCTGAAGCGCTTTTCCTCTGGTCCTCAGAGAGCTCCTCCACATGGCTGTCCAGGCTGAAGTGAAGGCGAGCCAGTTTCTCCTGCATCTCTCGGACGTGCTCAAGCTGCTCAAACGAACACACTTTACCTGTGGGGGGCGCGAGAGAGAGAGAGAGAGAGAGGGAGGAAGAAAGAGAGGGAGAGAAAGCAGAGAATGAGGGAGAAGGGAGAAGAGAGTGGCAGAAAGAGTCGGAGAGTGAGAGAGAGAGAGAGAGAAAATAGAGACGGAGAGACAGGGAAAGAGAGAGAGTAACATGTAAATGCATGTAAATGTGTTCGCCAATCAACAAAACACAGACTTTCAGTCAAACCACAATCACGTGTCTCTACACAAGCAGAGCTTTGTACACTCTTTCATTCTGCCTGTTAGGTGGGTGTGCATATGTGTGTGTGTGTGTGTGTGTGTGTGTGTGTGTGTGTGTGTGTGTGTGTGTGTGTGTTTGCATGTGCATGTGTAAGTGTGTGTGCATGTGTGTGTTTGTGTGTGCATGTGTGTATGTGCATGTGCATGTGTACGTGTGCATGTGTGTGTATGTGTATGTGTGTGTATATGTCTATGTGTGTGTGTGTGTGTATGTGTGTGTGTGTGTGTGTGTGTGTGTGTGTGTGTGTCTTTATGTGTGTGTGTGTGTGTGTGTGTGTGCGTGTGTATGTGTGTGTGTGCATATGTGTGTGTGTGTGTGTATATATGTGTGTGTGTGTGTGCGTAGGTCTGTGTGTGCGTGTGTACAGGTGTGTGTGTGTGTGTGTGCATATGTGTGTGTGTGTGTGTGTGTGTGTGTGTGTGTGTGCATGTGTGTGTGTGTGTATGTGTGTGTGTGTGTGTGCAGAGGTCTGTGTGTGCGTGTGTACAGGTGTGTGTGTGTGTGTGTGTGTGTGTGTGTGTGTATGTGTGTGTGTGCAGCGTGTGTGTGTGTGTGTGCGTATGTGTGTGTGTGTATGTGTGTGTGTGTGTGCGCGTAGGTCTGTGTGTGCGTGTGTACAGGTGTGTGTGTGTGTGTGTGTGTGTGTGTGTGTGTGTGTATGTGTGTGTGTGCGCGTGTGTGTGCGCGTGTGTGTGTGTGTGTGCATATGTGTGTGTGCGCGTGTGTGTGTGTGTGTGTGTGTGTGTGTGTGTGTGTGTGTGCACGCACCGAAGGCCTGCAGTTTTCCTGAGTGGAAGTCGTTGAGCAGGTTGAGGAGTCCTCCCTCCATCTCTCTCACATCCGAGACATCAGTGAGGAACGAGTGCTGTAATGGAGAGGAGGACTGGGCGACTCGGCTGGGGCCGGCCGGCTGAGGTGCCCGGGGTTTCTCTCTGTGAGGCCGGCTGTCCATCATAACCACAATCACAGTGAAGATCACAGGCAGAGTTATCACAGGATCACAGTCAGGGATGAAAAGCCATAAATTCTAGCCACAGTCCTGAGCTCGCCGTCTCCTCAGAGCAGCGTTTATTTATAAAGCTCTTTAAACAAAGTGTTTTCCCTCAACAATCTCAACTCTGCTCTCAACACTGGCTGAAAATCTTCATTACAGCCACCACGGAAAGTTTTCGCTTTAGTCCGGATTGTGTGTTTGTTCGCAGACTCAACAAAAAGTCGGAGAATCTCCACCGCAGGCTTTGCACGAGTGAGACCCGCGTTCCATTTTGCAGATATTACGGATCAAATTCAAAATCCAGGAATTTTTTTTTTTTTTTTTTTACAAGATTGAGCATTAAGAGATGGAGTCATTTTTCGGGAGTGTGGATAATACAGCCGGTCCTGGAGAAAGACGTTCGCTACTTCCTGTTCTCGAGGTGCCATTATTAATGATTAATTTCTATACGTCTATGTTCTTGCATTCGTTCTTTCATGTTCTGACTCGCTTAATCCTAATTAGGGTGGCGGGGAGGCTGGCGCCCATCTCAGCCGGCTCAGGGCGAGGGCGGGGTACATCCTGAACTGCTCGCCAGGCCATTGCGGGGCCAATGCTTACACAACCGCACACTGACAGTTGACACTCACAGCAGGAGGTGATTTCGAACAGCTAGTGGTCCTACAGTGCACATTTCAGATGGGGGGGGAGACACACTAGAGTACCCAGAGAAAACCCAAAGTAGAAAAATTATAATTAACGGAAAAGATCACAGCGTTTATTTACTTCAATCACTGTAGGGTTTTCTGGTGGGAAGTAAAAAAACGAGCAAAATGTGTCAAATCAATGTTTGTGTTGCGCTCAGATCTTGGCTGAAGAATATTATTGTAATTTGTTCTGATGCAGGATGTTGGTCAAACCTGGTAGCCTTGGGAGGGAGCATGGGCACAGTGAGGACTTCTTTATTGGTCCCTATAGCACCGACAGATCTCTTGTACTTGCCCCGGGGTTTAGGGGACGGCGGTTGGGGGAGACCCAGAGAGAAGGTGGCGCTCTTGCTGGCTGGGAGGACGGAGAGCTTGCGCGGGTTCACCGGCGGAGGTGGCGGTTGTGGAAGAGACACTTTGGGACTCCTCTTTTTTCTCTTGTCCTCCATTTTCAAGGTGACCTTTTCTGTACCACTTGCTGAGAGACAGTTGTAGACGAGATGTCTCCGCACCGGGCTCCCTGCAGGCGAAACGCGAGGTGCTGAATTTGAGAATGTCGCTCAACAGTGGAACAGTATAAAAACAAACGTCCTCGTCAATCAAGCCTCATCTACTTCGTCAGAAGATGTAAAGCAAACACTGTCAGATAAATATATTGTGTATTTCTCCCAACATTCCTTCATTCAGTTCAAACACACAAAACATGCCACGTACCGTCTCCTGAGCAACATGATACCGACCCAGACGGAGACCACGAGCTTCTCACAAACACCGCTATCGATCGCTCACGATCGACCTGCACATTAATGCAACCTGTCCATTTCCAGCATCACTCAGCCTGGCCTTGTACAACCGATTCAAATGTCTTCAGCTCACATCCGTGTCCATCGGAGAGACAGTGAACCAGGGAAATATCACCCGGGCTTGTTTACTCACACTCCTTTGTTGCTCAAAGCTGCTTTTTGAACTCGTTCCCTGCCGCATGACTCTTCTATATTTAAAGCCCAACCTTCATCCAGGGGCCACAATGTGCAGTATTTTTAGAAGCCTCGGCCTCTGTGGGACTATAAAGTGTCTGAGAGTCATCCATCAGAATCACAGCCACCTCTGACACACTAGATTGTGTTCTCCTGAGAACACAGCAGGGCTGAAAGAGACTTTTTTAGGAAAATGATCCTTTCATCTTCTTTCGGTTTCTGATTGTTCTGTTTGTTGCTGAATTTTTTGTAAAGATTTTTGACACCTTAAATTTGGGGTTTTTTTTACATAAATTTATTCTTTTAATATTACTCTGTGTGGTTTATTCACAAAATAATACTGTACTGTATATATTTTGCCAAGTACAGTCCATATCAACCAAGTCATACAGATATCATCCACTCATTCGTTTTCTGAACCGCTTAATCCTAATTAGGGTCACGGGGAGGCCGGCGCCCATCTCAGCCGACTCTGGGCGAGGGCAGAATACACCCTGGACGGCTCCAGGCCATCATAGGGCAGAAACACACTGACGGGCTCTGCAGTTCCTCTTGATGAAAGTCAGCATTGGTTCTTTTCAGTGAGAGACACGGCCGGCCTGTGATAACCCAGTTAGTGCA
Source organism: Plotosus lineatus (assembly GCA_024760905.1). Taxonomy (NCBI): domain Eukaryota; kingdom Metazoa; phylum Chordata; class Actinopteri; order Siluriformes; family Plotosidae; genus Plotosus; species Plotosus lineatus. The sequence goes on along the minus strand of CM045736.1, from coordinate 3,130,379 downwards.
CTGGGGGGGGCCAGCGGTGATGACCAGGTGATAGTAGGGCTCGAACCCACAACCTAAGGATCAGTGATCCAGTACTTTATTAGCACTGCCCTGTCAACCTGCTGTCAGGTGGATTTGGACTTGCTTTGAGGATCGGTGTTGTGATACTGAGATGAATAAAATAAAATTAAAGTTCGGAATATAAAGTCATGGATGCAGCAAAAGTAGCAAATTCGACAAATGCACACGCAAATCAATTATTTATTTATTCATTCTCTATTTATTTATTTTTAGAGAAAATGTTAATGGTCGTCAACGATAAAACAAAATGAAAATCAGCACAAACCCAAAATAAAACAGCTGTGCACAGATAAAACAAAAATAAAAATAAAAACAGCTGTGCGCAGATAAAACAAAAATAAAAATAAAAACAGCTGTGCACAGATAAAACAAAAATAAAAATAAAACAGCTGTGCACAGATGAAACAAAAATAAAACAGCTGTGCACAGATAAAACAAAAATAAAAACGGCTGTGCGCAGATAAAACAAAAATAAAAATAAAACAGCTGTGCACAGATGAAATAAAAATAAAAACAGCTGTGCACAGATAAAACAAAAATAAAAATAAAACAGCTGTGCACAGATGAAACAAAAATAAAAATAAAACAGCTGTGCACAGATAAAACAAAAACAAAAATAAAAATAAAAACAGCTGTGCACAGATGAAATAAAAATAAACCAGCTGTGCACAGATGAAACAAAAATAAAAATAAAACAGCTGTGCACAGATAAAACAAAAACAAAAATAAAAATAAAAACAGCTGTGCACAGATGAAATAAAAATAAAACAGCTGTGCACAGATGAAACAAAAATAAAAATAAAACAGCTGTGCACAGATAAAACAACAATAAAAATAAAAAAGCTGTGCACAGATGAAACAAAAATAAAACAGCTGTGCACAGATAAAACAAAATAAAAATAAAACAGCTGTGCACAGATAAAACAAAATAAAAATAAAACAGCTGTGCACAGATAAAACAAAAATAAAAGTAAAAATAAAACAGCTGTGCACAGATAAAACAAAAATAAAAGTAAAAATAAAACAGCTGTGCACAGATAAAACGAAATAAAAACAAAACATCTGCACACAGATAAAACAAGAATACGAATAATAATTTGAATAAGACAGCTGTGCACAGATAAAACAAAAATAAAAATGTGAATAAAACATCTGTGCACAGGCCCGGATGTGGCCCCTCCCCGCGTTCTGTTGTGTTCGAGATGATTCGGATGATGGAACTGCAGAGATCAGTGTCCTGGACTGTATGTGTAAATCAGACAGACTTCATTTGCTTCGTTGTTTCGCTCTTTTCTCCTCCATATCCATTTTTGCGACATGTAGAAGGGAATTTGTGGGATTTGTAGGATTTGTGGGATTTGTGGGATTTGTAGGATTTGGTCGGGACAGGCGTCTCTCACTCACCTTCTCAGTGAAGAACCGCCATCAGCGCATCCCACAGCTCCAGCTCACACCGAGACACCCTCCAGGAAGAAAAGAAAACAAACAAACAAACAAACAAACATTTCCTTCCCGGGCCGGTTTTCCTGGATCGCAGCGCGCGTCACTCGACCTCGCTTTGAACGACGACAACGAAAAGCTCGCGCAGGCGGGAGCGCGCATTTAAAGGGGCCGCAGCGCCTTTTCTCAGCTGCAACAAAACCACCACACCGTCACATCAGGTCGTTCAGGGGGTCCTCTGAGAGAAGGCCGGCTCTAATCCATCACATCATTTTAATACCTTCTTCCTCCTTCCTACGAGAAAAAACACGTTCAACTGTCCAATTATTCAAAGTCATATTTTATATGATTATTTAAGATTATTGGAAAAAAGTCTCCAGAATTTCTGCTTTCCCAGCCAGCAGTCATTCAGGAACTCTGTGTTCTTTCCTGCAGTGAGCTTTCTCTATTTTTTATTTTTTCTGCAAGTCATAAACACGTGCTTACTGGTTTTTGTTTTGCTAGCCATGTAATGGTCTGGGGAGCCGTTCAGGGTGTACCCCACCTTCACCCAGAGGTGGCTGCGATCGGTTCCAGCCTCCCTGAGACCCTAATTAAGATTAAATGGACAAGAAAACTGAATGAGGAAGGTTTAACACACACACACACACACACACACACACACACACGCGCACACACACACACACACAGTATTTATAGATGAAAAGATGAATGAGATGCCCTCTGAAGATAAAGGTGTCTGGAAGTCTCCGACCGCCGTATACTGTATTTGTCTGTGCAGTCGGCACCCTGAGTGGTGGTGAAGTTATTTCTACTTTCTAATTCCTCGCCATTCTTTATGTCAAATAATTTAACTGTGAAATCAAAAAAAGAATTTCTGCAAAAAGATTTGGGGCACGTTATTCGGAAACAAATCAAATTCCTATAAAAGGGACCAAACTTTTTTTAATCTGCGACAGTTTAGAGCTTCATTCTTCCCCAGACAATTGAGTCGGTGTTCTTCTTCTAGTTTGTTCGAAGGTCGCATAAACTCTTTCAGTCAAAGTGCTGTGACGGAGCACGCCGCACCGGAAACGCTTTTCAAACCCCTATATTCCATTTCAATATTTCAATGTATAGAGGCGGCGGCACAAAAATTCGAGGCCCAGGCAAGTGAAGGAATACAAAAATATTTTCTTTTATTCCATGGCAGGTCAGAACATAAACAGAGTGACAAAAAAACATAGAAAAAAATAATTAAAATAAGAAAAATCTCCGGAACATGCTTTTTATGTTGTTTCTGCATGCGTCGCCGGCGCGACAGGAAGACAGCAGTGTCTAGCTGACTTTGTGGTCTGACGGGCTGGAGTATGAGTAGGCTTTTCCCAACACGATTCTGTCTCTGAGCAGCTTGAAGAAGGCGTAGTAGTTACTGAAGAGGATCAGTGCTAATGATATGGTCTGGTACCACTTTTCTGAACACATCAGTGAGTAGAGCTGATAGAAGATCATCGCTCCTTCCAGGATGATGAGGATGTTTAATATTCGAAGAGGCCTGTTGAAGAAAAACTGGGGAGAGAGACACAGAGAGAAATCTGTAACATGGAGCAGTTTACAGGAACAGGAAATGGAAAATCAAAGATAAACAAGGTGTGTGTGTGTGTGTGTGTGTGTGTGTGTGTGTGTGTGTGTGTGTGTGTGTGTGTGTGTGTGAACATACATAGAAGCGATAATGTGAGACGTCTGAAGGTACTGCGACGTTATAATGACCCGTGGCCTTATACACGTTTTTATTATGTTTCACCAGCACCCCTTGTGGCCACATAAACTCTTCCGTCCACCTGAAAGCAAAGTCAACAGAACAAACCCAGAAACGTATGTTTCTGATCATCACTTTCAAACGACACCATGAAACTCATCCTTCAGCACTTCTGCTCAGAATGCTCTCAAAAACAAACCGGCTCATGATCCCTGTGACACACACACACACACACACACACACACACACACACACACACACAGATACACACATGCACACCCCGCTTAGTGAGACGTACGTGTGCTGCAGGACGTTGGAGCACAGTGAGGGATCCACTTTATGCCAGCAGCCCAGGTGAGCAGCGGCTTTGTGCAGCAGGTCACAGTAGCGTGGGGGTAGCAGGTGGCGCATCAGGATCACCGACGTACTCACAAACACAAGGATGAAGAGCTCACATGACCAGCGCTTATCCACATACTGAGTGCTCTACAATACAAATGCACGCACACACACACACACACACACACACACACACACACGCGCGCGCGCGCGCGTGCGCGGACACACGCGCAAAGCAGAAACAGAATGCTAAATCAGAGCTGTGTTGGCGTCAAATGGAAATCTCAAACTGTCAAAACAACAATCTACTGAAGTGACTCTTCACTCATCCTTCCATCCATCAGTTCTGTTGATTTATGCTTCACCCATTTATTTATCTACTCGAGTCACTAGCCATCCATGTTCCTCTCGAGTCTCATACATTCCTCAAGCCATGCATCAGTCAGCCCTATTGATGCATCCATTCATTCATCAATACATCCAGACATCTATCCAAAAAACTATATATCCATCCATCCACCTACCCACCTTACAAATATCCATCCATCATTCTATCTACACAAACCGCCATCCATCCACTCACCTACTCAAACATCCGTCCACTGATCTACCCAAACAAACCATCCGTCCACTGATCTACCCAAACAAACCATCCGTCCACTGATCTACCCAAACAAACATTTGTCCACTGATCTACCCAAACAAACATCCGTCCACTGATCTACCCAAAAAACCATCCGTCCACTGACCTACCCAAAAAACCATCCGTCCATTGATCTACCCAAAAATCCATCCGTCCACTGATCTACCCAAACAAACCATCCGTCCACTGATCTACCCAAACAAACCATCCGTCCACTGATCTACCCAAACAAACCATCCCTCCACTGATCTACCCAAACAAACATCCCTCCACTGATCTACCCAAACAAACCATCCGTCCACTGATCTACCCAAACAAACATCCGTCCACTGACCTACCCAAACAAAAATCCGTCCACTGATCTACCCAAACAAACATCCCTCCACTGATCTACCCAAACAAACCATCCGTCCACTGATCTACCCAAACAAACCATCCGTCCACTGATCTACCCAAACAAACCATCCGTCCACTGATCTACCCAAACAAAAATCCGTCCACTGATCTACCCAAACAAACCATCCGTCCACTGATCTACCCAAACAAAAATCCGTCCACTGATCTACCCAAACAAACCATCCGTCCACTGATCTACCCAAACAAACCATCCATCCACTGATCTACCCAAACAAACCATCCATCCACTGATCTACCCAAACAAACCATCCGTCCACTGATCTACCCAAACAAACCATCCGTCCACTGATCTACCCAAAAAAACCATCCGTCCACTGAGCTACCCAAACAAACCATCCGTCCACTGATCTACCCAAACAAACATCCGTCCACTGATCTACCCAAACAAACCATCCGTCCACTGATCTACCCAAACAAACATCCGTCCACTGATCTACCCAAACAAACATCCGTCCACTGATCTACCCAAACAAACCATCCGTCCACTGATCTACCCAAAAAAACCATCCGTCCACTGATCTACCCAAAAAAAACAATCCGTCCACTGATCTACCCAAACAAACATCCATCCACTGATCTACCCAAAAAACCATCCGTCCACTGATCTACCCAAAAAACCATCCGTCCACTGATCTACCCAAACAAACCATCCGTCCACTGATCTACCAAACAAACCATCCGTCCACTGATCTACCCAAACAAACATCCGTCCACTGATCTACCCAAAAAAAACAATCCGTCCACTGATCTACCCAAACAAACATCCATCCACTCACCTACCAAACAAACCATCCGTCCACTGATCTACCCAAACAAACATCCGCCCACTGATCTACCCAAACAAACCATCCGTCCACTGATCTACCCAAAAAAACCATCCGTCCACTGATCTACCCAAAAAAAACAATCCCTCCACTGATCTACCCAAACAAACATCCATCCACTGATCTACCCAAACAAATATCCGTCCACTGATCTACCCAAACAAACCATCCGTCCACTGATCTACCCAAACAAACATCCGTCCACTGATCTACCCAAACAAATATCCATCCACTGATCTACGCATACAAATACCCATCCAGTGATCTACCCAAACAAACATCCATCCACTTATTTACGCAATCAAATATTCTTTCACCAAATCCATCGACTCATCAACCCAAATAAATATCCATCCATTTCTCTTTCCATCCATCCATGTGTCTACCAAAATAAAATCCATCCATTTACTGACCAAAATTTACCCATCCATCCACCCAAAAATCCATCCATCCGTTCATTTATCTACCCAAAGCAACTATCCATCCACCCTTCCACTTATCCTTCCAAACAGGTCAACATCCATTCATCCATAAGTAAACATCTTCCATTCATCCACCCAAACAGAAATTCATACATTCAGTGAAGTACAAATCCACCCATCCTTTCGCTCAGAAAAGTACCACGGTAACGATCCAGTCAGGGCATGTCAATAACATCCTATTTTATTTACACACTTTAATCCAGTACTGTGTGAAATCCACCATCGCACCTTGACGAACCAGACGGGCACAAATGCAACGTAGTACGCGCTGAGCATGGAGCTAACCAGCACCTCCTTCATTCTCTTGTTAAAGTCCATCTTGAGAAACTCAACCTCTTTGCGAATGAGATCTGGTGAGAGGCAGCAGGCGTGCGTGGGCATGGGCTGGATGCCATACAGCTGGCTCGTGTGCTGCTTCCACGTCTCCTTCAGTACAGAGAGGTAGTCTCGCCCCACGGACACGCCCACCGCCGACCCTGTATCTCTGGAGCCGACGGAGGTGATGGGAGAGAGACGCATGTCACTGTTTGGTTTGAGGATGGGGATGTACATGCCAAAACTGGAACAGGAAGAGAAAGAGAAAGAAACAGAGAGAGAGAGAGAGAGAGAGAGAGAGAGAGAGAGAGAGAGAGAGAGAGAGAGAGAAAGCGAGAGAGAGCGAGAGAGAGCGAGAGCACTCTGGATTAGAATGTGTATTTAATAGCAGTGCAATATTAGTGTAATAGCTGTATAATAGCAGAATCAGCTCCAGGTGCACTTACGGATAGCAGAGGAACAGGAGGCTGAGCACGGAGTACGTCCTGAATAGGTGGATGAGTGAACGACACAAACTCCAGCCGGTGAATGTCAAAATGGCAAAGCGAGCCGTCACCAGAAAGACTGAATGAGGAAACTTCCCGCTCTGAGATGCCTGTGGGGGATGGGAGGTAGAGGAAGGAGAGTGAGAATGGAAGGGAAGGCACCAAAGAAAATAGAATTGAATGATGGCAGTGTGATTGAGGAGGATGATGAAAACAATTGAAGATGAGTGATGAGAGTGATGTGAATAACAGAAAGACAGACGTAGAGTGAGACAGAAGAGGAATACTGCGTCACGCCCACTCACGATGTTATAAATATATTATAAACAGAGACAAGTCTCCTTATGAACGTTGCTATTATAAGCTAAAATAACATTTTATTTTACTAAGCCTTTATAAGATGCTCATTACCTCTTTAACGATGGCTGCAATGAGCCGGCGTGACAACACGATGACTGTGAACACCAACATGTTGTAGTCAATCAGGTGGAAGTTCTGGAATAGAAAAAAAAATACCATGGGTCAATGTCTCTTCTGCCATGAGCACAATATCTTCATTCAATGTCTGTTAACATCAGAGGCCACACCTCCATTATAGAGGTTTTGTAGTCACGTGACACGCCGTTTATGCCGCCATATTGGAGTGAAAACAAACGTATACTTTGCAATTGAGGTGCCTGTTTTTAGCGTGGTATTTTATATAAATATGAATGTTGACAGCCGTAATACAATCCCAGTGCTTTCCGAGCTCCCTGCTAATTATGATAACGATCATAAACAAAGTACAGTATTTTCAAAATCTACGGTTATCAGGGCTAACAAATGACCCATACGTTTTGCCCGATGGTTTGTTTGTTAACTACATGGATGAAGCAACGGACAGGATCCCTGGTTGAACATACCCAGATATCTATCATTATTCAATTAATCGCACATCTGATTATACTCACGAAACCTGAAAAGTTTCAAAGGGCTTAGAGTGTAGCAGTCATTGTTAATGATTACTCCCCCCGGAACTTGGTATATTCCGATTCTGTAATGCATTGTGGGATTAAACGAGTGAAGCGGAAACCAAAGCACGGCATGTTTGTTGTGTGTGTTAGAAAACGTATTAAAGACTGTTAAAGTTCAATCTGGGAAGCGTATGAGTATTTTTTATCCGGATGGATTTCGGCACGTCGCGAGCATATTATACGCAGGAAAGCCTCGAATAATCGCCCATGGCAAGCTGTGTGAGGACACCAAAGTATTAATCATGACAAAGGTCATTATGACTCACGTTTTTTTTTATCATTTTGCCTACATTGTATATGAAGCACAAACATGTGGATCTAAATCTCTGAAGTATTATAATAGTTATATTATATATACTGTACATGTTATAATAAAGACTAAATAGTATTTTAGCTGCCCTCAGCTTATAAATGGACACCAGATATACAGTTAAATAGAATCAAACTGTGGTTAAGACAATAAATAATAATATATCTACTGATAAAAATGACTTGCCTCCAACAGGATGTTGGCTACGTACACGACTGGTAGGAGCTGGTCCACAATCTTTCCTTTTGTTGTCGGTATCAGCTCTTTTCAAATCAGAAATCCATTTCTCTCTTCGGGCCTTATTAGCAGCGAATCTGTGATATTTAACACCCGCTTTCTTTCCTCTATAATTTGTACAACCGACAGCAACACAGTAAAGTGCCATTTTGCGCTTGTTAAATAAATAAATGCAGTATTAAGCGCTTGTAGTACTATTGTGTTGGGGCCGGAGTGAATGGTTTGTTTTCACTCCAATGTGGCGGAATAAGGCCACACCTCCATTATACACAGAGTGACAAGCACAGAGGCCACAACTCCTCCTTTACAAAGACTGGAAAGCACTGAGGCCATACATTCTTCCTTGAGACTGACAATCACTGAGGACATGCCTCCTTTACTTGGACTAGTAAACACAAAGACCTCCCCTATTCCTTCACAGTGACTTACATGACGACACCCTTTGCACTGTGGGTTCAGGGACTCACCAGTGATGTGTGAGAGGGTGGGTGTGACGGTGGGTACCACCACACTGTCTTGTAGATGTTAACGTAGTGCACGAAGAGCGCAATCAGGTGGCAGAAGAGAAGGTGCAACTCGAACATCACGTTACGGTCCACAGAGAGTTCCGGGATCTTACAGTGCTTCAGTGGCACCACCATCTGTGTCGCAAGAGGGGGACTAGAGATACCTGTTCCTGAACTGTTCCTGCAGACCACCACACCAACACACACACAATATTTATACAAAGGATTTCAAAACCAGGAGCTGTGCTAAAAAGCTAGTGGACGCATATCGCTCCTGGATTTAACTCGCGCTGCAACAACGAGTAGAAAAAAATCGATAAAAATCGGTTATTAAAAGTGTTGGCAACATCTCGCTATCGATATGTCTCGCGATTATTGTGTAATCAGCCACTACAGACGAGTGTCACTCAGTACGGAGTTGAACGAACGTGTCATACGTGCGCCTTGTATTTTTTTCATCTTCATAAACATTACATAATACGGCTCAGTCGACTGCTAGCGAAAAAAAGTGATCAAAATATTCAGAAGTTTGGGAGCATTTTAATCTACATCGTCCCAAAAATGTGAATGCAGGCTTTGTAAAAGTGAGATGTTTCGGCAAGAGAGTGCAACAGTGACGCGGGAGCATCTTAAAAGAAAACATGTAAGAATTATTATTGATGAGGAAGCCGGCGTTTCTGCAGAATAAGTGACTACAGAATCCTAAATTTACTCAGTTTTGACGAGGGGAAAAAAAAAAAAAATATATATATACATATACACACACACACACACACACACACACACACACACACACACACAGTGGTACCTCAATTTATGAAATGAATCCATTCCGGAGGTGGGTTCGTAACCTGGATTTTTCATAAGTTGAACCGCATTTTACATACAAAACGTGTGATTCGTTCTAAGGCTCCCCAAAACCCTTTAAAAATTCTAAAAGTATACCTTTTAAGACCTCCTTCTGCTTGCTTCAATATCATACCAATGGTAGATGGGTTTTGCCATATTCCTTTGCGATATCACTCAACCGCATGCCACGAGCCCACTTCTTCCTTTCACTCGCACCGGGAATCACACACGCATGTGTGTGTGTGTGTGTGTTGACCATGTCTTCTTATCAGAGTTATAATCTTACAAATGTTTATGCAAGGTTAAAAGCTTGAACCAAAAAAGAACGTTGCAGTACACTCGAAAAACACATGAAACAACAGTAACTCTGTCCTTTACACGAAAAGCATTATGGGAGATGCAGCTCCATGATAGCCAATGGGAGGGAGCTGCATCATCCCTCCTAGCCAATGGGAGGCCAGCGGGGCGGGATGTTGGGAGATAGCCAATGGGACGGAGCCGCGTCATCCCTCCTAGCCAATGGGAGGCCAGCGGGGCGGGATGTTGGGAGATAGCCAATGGGACGGAGCCGCGTCATCCCTCCTAGCCAATGGGAGGCCAGCGGGGTGGCATGTTTGAATGTCAGTGATGGGAGAGCAGCTTGTGCTTTGTTTGAATGGCGTGTTTGGCTCGTTTCGTAAAGAGAACTTGTTGCGTATACAGAGACAAAAAATTTTGTACACCATAAGATCAGGGGTCGGGAACCTATGGCTTGCGAGACAGATGTGGCTGTTTTAATGACTGTATCTGGCTCTCAGATAAATCAGGTGGCCTTTCTTAACAGAATACTCCCAGTGCAGCTAACTGGGTTATCAAAGGCGGGCCATGTCTGTCACTGTCTATGGTGAGAGGTTCATGTAAAAGAACCATTGCTGACTTTCGTAAAGAGTAGGCTGCAAAGCCGTCAGCGTGTTTCTGTCCCTTGCTAAAAGGGTTATGTCAGGAAGGGCATCCGACGTAAAAACCTATGCCAAATCAAACGTGCGAATCATTCGCTGTGGCGACCCCTGAAAAAGGGAAAAGCCGAAAGGAACTGTCTCTTTCTTAACAGAATAATGAATACACAATTTCACTGTCATTTAAATAAAAATACAAAAAAAGCCATCAAATAAAACAAAAACAGAAGAATAAATCTCACGCATTTAAATCTATACATCTATTTTCAATTCCACGTCACTGTGGCGCGCAGTGGAGAGCCAATCCTTTCTGTACTCCAGTGTGTGGGCTGGTCCCATACCTTCAAAGTCTAATATTATTGGATTATAACAACAGCCACAGACTGCGCGTGTTGTTTTTGAGTAAAAAGATAAATTTCCCTCGTTTTGATCAGCTCATTTCCACGAAGCCAAGCACAGCTGGCAATCAAATACAAATGTACAGACATGGAAAAATTTCAACCTGCAGAGCAGCTGATTGCCAAAACTTGGGACGCTCTTCCTGTCACATAAACACTGCAGTGTGCGAGTCCAATAAAATTAGAGTTCCAAGGTATCAGACCCGCCCGCACACAGAGAAAGGATTGGCTCTCCGCTGTGCGCCACAGTGATGTGGCACTAAAAGTAGATGAATAGATTTGCTCTGAGCTCTGAGCAGTTAGAAAGTGAAGCTGCATCATCCCCTGCTTGGATTTTTAATATGCTGGCGCTGCCGGCAGCGCAAACAACTGTCGTACTTGATACTCGCACTGCACTGCCATGAATCATGCTTCACGACGGTTGCGGTTGGAAAGTCGATCAGACGTAACTCGCATAGGTCGTAAGTCGATGACTGTCTGTATATACATACACACACACACACACGCGCATATATAAATAATCTGCTTATATGTATATGCCAATGTTGAACTATGATTACCTGTCACAAAAGTAACACATGGGCAGATATACACTCAGTTACTCACATATGGACAGGCAATTTGAAAACAAATGGTTAATTTTTGAATATAGAAATGGAAATTTAAATATGTTTGCGCTCTTTCCGATTAATCGGAAAAAAAAAAAAACAATCGACCGATTCATTGATAATTAAAATAACCATTAGATGCAGCCCTAGAATCAACTCCAGATGAATAAACACACATAGATCTCACCTCGTCCGTGACCGCACACCTGTAACAGGTGAACTTGTTGAATGGTTGCCGTTGTTGAGAGAGCCTGTCTCATTGCTCATTGGAGGACGACAGTACGTCGTCCGGCTCGCTCCTCTTCTTCCTCCTGCCATTTCACACACTCCAGCCTTCCTTCCTTCCTTCTTTCTCTCTTTCTCTCTCTCTCTCTCTCAGGTGTGAGCTGGACCACAACAAAGCGAATCTTGAGTATATCACATCATACTAGTGTAAATTAAAAAACTACAAATCAAACAATTACTCAATCTTTTTTTAGGAAATGCTACTTTCATAAATACTTTCAATGACGGAACATTTTTCATGAACAAAAATTTAATTAAACTGAAGGACTACACTCAAGGTGCAACACACTTTTTCATTCTTTACTTCAACAATTAACTGAGAAATTATGCAGGACTTGATTCTATAAATAATTGATTGTGCAGTGGTGTCTAGAACAGGTTATTAAATCATTGAGAACACGTGCTTTATTGACACTATGGGTCAGAGGGCAGGACTTAATGACCACCATATAAAGGTCCAAATCATGTTACCCAATCATAGAAAAAGTCCAATCTGACCTCATGCATCTTTAAATGTGATCAGTCCAGAACAAGTTGAAGTGAAACATAAAATCGATGCAGCTGTAGTGTACCAAGTACAAAAACGATTTCTCTTTAAGGTTTCAGTTTTTATTGTGCACATTTTCTGCCTTCATCAGTCCAACACTGTTTCTGGGATTCAATTATGAAGACATCAACAGAAGAGCAGCTCGTGCAGGGCTTCCTGACCTGGTCCAGGACAACACCCCTGCCATGCACATTTAATCACCCAACACACCTGATCAGCGAATAATCAGCTCTTTATGACATGAAGTGGACAGTACTCAAATGTGCAGGACAAGGGGAGGTCTACCAGAACCAAGGTCAGGATCTGTTGATCTTAACATCCTCGGGGTCACAATATGTTTTTTTTTTTTTTTTAATTAATGTGATAGACTCCCACACCGGTTTGTGCCAGTGGGTTAATCTTCCAGAATTCAGGTTGACCGCATGCTCTGTCATTTAAACAGAGCAATAATTAGTGTTTTCGGTTCATTTATTTGATTATAACTGGCAGGTTGAGTTAACACATGATTCCGATTTTATTCTTGAGGTGTCTGTACAGACATGCTTTCCTCTTCCCTCAAAAACAAACCGAAAGCTCCCGGACATGTTCTCACATGTTCTCACATGTTCTCACATGTTCTCACATGCAATAATAATTAAATGAGCATTCAAATTCAGACGATGGTTTTATCTGTTGGCTTATCATGTCTCTTTAAGCGTTTGCTGTCAATCCCGATGTGAACATTTGCTTCTCAGGACACACACACTGAAAAAGGGAGCTGTTTCTCAGTCAGCAGGTCTGACAGAGCCCGAACATGTCAGTGCTGCTGATAAAATAAACCCGCTGACATGATGATCTGATCTGCTGATAACACACTATATTGCAATTATACAAAAAAAAAAAAAAAAAAAAAAAAAAAAAAGGTGCTCTGTCCCGGTCTCGTGCACGTGGACACAATAAATGCGCCATCCAGGTGTTTATTTCTAAGGCAATGCATGCGAGAAGCATCGAAAATACGGCTGTGCTAAAGCACCGCTAACTCTCCGGCTAAGTGGCGAACGTAGAAAGGTGCAGGTCACCCTGGTACTCTTGGATCATTTGATCATTTATTGACATTTTATTTTTTTACAGTCCAAAAAAGTCCACACAGATAAAACTCAGATTAAAATAAACCCAGCTTAAAAGACGACGAAAATGTCAACGTTGTTGTTATTGTTGTTGTTAGCATGATTAGCACAAATTGCACAGAGCTTCAGTGCAGCACTCACGCCAGCTTTCTGATGCGGAAGTGAACTCACAAAGAACACAGATGAACAAAAAGCATGCATTGTGCACTTGGTCTAACACAGAGATGTTTATTTTCCTCCAGGTAAATATATATATATATATATATATATATATATATATATGTGTGTGTGTGTGTGTGTGTGTGTATAGTACACACACATACATACATTTTATACAATATATATGTATATATACATACACACACACACACACATATACACACACACACACACACATATATATATATATATATATATATATATATATATATATACATACACACACACATGATCATTATCATACAAATAAAGAATCGAGGCCTAACGTCGGCGAGCTTTCAATTATTACATTTCATCAATCAAAAGCAACATAAATCTTACCCAAGTGTCAGTCTCTTCTCCTGAATTCGTTTACTCCTTGCAGTTTTATTAATTAAGCTCGCCGAGCGGCTGTTTGGTGCTGAGCACGTTCATGTTGATGTTGATGTTCAGGTTGAAATCGGGGGCGCGGATGGCTCGTGCACGCGGGAGGCTGGATGACGGGAGGTTGGGGTGGAGCCGTGCGTTGCCTTAAAGGCGCAGTGCCCGAAAAAAAAGACAGCTTTCGTTTCGCTCTATTCGGACTGGATTCGCTGACTCCAATCTGATGTCCAAGAACTGATGCGTAGAAAATGTTCACTTTACTCTAATTATGCAGTTTAAAATGTATATAAGAAGCACCGTTGTTTGTTTCACAGTTCTGGAAGAGAAGGCTACAGTGTTTCTGTGGTCCATACATTTGTCCTGTGGGATTGAACCCGCTTGTGGGAATATAGCTGTCTCTCATCCCATCCCTTACCCCAGGGGTGTCAAACTCGTGCCACAAAGGGCCATGTGGCTGCAGGTTTTTGTTTTAACCAAGCAGCAGCACACCTGACTTGGCTCATTCAAACAACTGATAAGAGTCTTCAGGCAGTTGATTGGTCAATTTGTGTGCTCTGTCCAGAGACTGACCAATCATATGCCTGAAGACTCTTATCAGTTGTTTGAATGAGCCAAGTCAGGCGTGCTGATGCTCGGTTGAAACAAAAGCCTGCAGCCACATGGCCCTTTGTGGCACGAGTTTGACACCCCTGCCTTACCCATTGTCCGTAGGGACTGACGACAGCTCGCCTGTAAAAGTTCAATGGATAAGTGGTATAGAAAATGAAATAAAAAATAAAGAAAGACTCACAATGTGTTCGGCGTAGTCAGGATAGATTCATTGATCGGCAAATGTGGACAGCAGCAGTCAAGTATGCTTTTTCCAAAACCAGGTGACATTGACATAAACAATCGTCTCCATGTGCATTCATATTAAAATTATGGAGAAAAACAGTACATTTGAAATTTGCATTCTGTATCCTGGGTCAGCTATTTAAACCTATGTAAAGGCTTCTTAGGAGACCGATAATTATATTAGTAATAGTAATAACAATTATAATAACAATTACCACTTAACAAGAATAGTTTATATTATATTACAAGAATAGTAATACAAAAATGTTAATTCATTCACTGAACCGTTTAATCCTAATTTGGGTCGCGGGGAGGCTGGTGCCCATCTCAGCGAGGCACCTCCGGGTGAGGGCAGAGTACACCCCGGACAGCTCTCCAGGCCATCTCAGGGCAGAAACACGCTTACAGCTCTGCAGCGTACTCTTGATGAAAGTCAGTAATGGTTCTTTGACATGAAACACACCATAAACAGTGAGAGACATGGCCAGTGTTTGATAACCCAGTTCGCTGCACTGGGGGAACAGTGACAACCTGTTGAGAGTGGGGCTTGAACCCTCAACCTTGGGATCACCAGACCGTACAAAAAATGTCAAAAAGTAAATAGAAATGAATCATGGGATTATTATTATTATTATTATTATTATTGTTATTATTGTTGTTATTATTGTTGTTATTGTCATCATCATCATCATCATCATCATCATCATAAGTAAGATAAGATAAGATACAGCTTTATTAATCTCACAATGGAGAAATTCACTGTTACAGGCTCTTGAGGTACTATCAGTAGGGGGTGCAAAAATAGATACAAGTACAAACATACACACGTACATATATATTATATAAGTAAATAAATAAATAGATACATAAATAGTATAAATTAATAAACAATAAAAGAAAAGAATGGAGCAACTTTATAGACTGGATCATCATCATCATATAAAATATTTTCCTTTGTTTTGTTATATAATGTCGGTTTGACTTTTCTTCGTGTCTCATGGAATGTGGGCGTTCAGTCCGTTGTACAAGAGGTGGGCTTTATGGAATAATTGATGGAACGCCTGTGCAATCAGTGAGCGAAAGCGTCGCCCCGACGGTCATTCCGGAAGTGGAATTGAGTCACTACCGGGAGCTGAAATGGCGTAGCTCGTCTGTTTCAGCAACGGACACCGGGCCGGGATAAAAACAGACAAACCCGGCCGTGAACCGCGCAGGGATGGAGTTCAACCCGTGGCTTTTATCATCAGACTGAAAAAGCAGGAAAGCGGAGCCGCGGTATGAAGCTTTTATCAAATGTATTTCCAGTCACACCGCATCCTCTTTGTTTACCAGCTGGCTGTGTATAAACACTGTGTGCTCATTAATTCCACACTGGAAAAATCAACGATCTCACCAGTTAATTGTGTGTTGTTTTGGTTTATGACTTTTTATTGCTACATTCATGCAGAGAATATTCTCCGTCATCATTTATTTCACATAGAAACGAATCCCAATTGATTTAAAAGGAATCACCTGGACAGGTGACAATGATTCAGGGTCGAGGATTCGAACCCACACCCTTCACGAGCAAAAATAATTTGGTTTCGCCCTCAAATTCTTCTGGGCAGTGATGGAATTTCATCCACTCTAAAGTAATTAAATTAATGCAAAATGCTCTATAATATAGATTTGATATGTCCACGAGGTTTTCAGCACCCTGAGATAGCGCAGCAGCCGTCACGGATTCATGGGAGTTTTTATTGTTTTTGCACGAATGAAGCAAATAAATGTCAAATCATCTTGGTTGAATACATGACTTGGGCTCCATGATTTCAGTCAGGGGTGTCAAGCTCATGCCATAAAGGGATGTGTCTGCAGGTTTTTCTTCCAACCTAGCAGCAGCACACCGGAATCGCTCATTTAATCAATTTGAGTCTTCAGGCAGTTGATTGGCCAATCTGTGTACTCTGTGCAGACACTGACCAATCAACAGCCGGAAGATTCAGATCAGTTGTTTAAATGAACAAAGTCAGGTGTGCTAAAGAAAAACCTGCAGCCACGCGGCCCTTTGTGGTCAGAGTTTGATACCTGTGATCTAAGTGATGGTGTAAAATATCCTTGATCCTCTGTATTTATTATATAATATTTATTTATAGTTTTATGTGTGTCTGTGTGTGTGTGTGTCTTCTGAATGATTTCCAGTCTGATAATAAACCTCTGTTTCATCATATGGAGTGCGTAAGAATAATTGTTACCATATTACCCTTTGCTGTCCTTTTTCCTCCATGCGCTCTTAGTTTGGTCAATTCTAGTTCACATCAACAACAGTATGTGTGCCTGATTTTTAACCATCTTTTACTTTCTCTGCAGAAGTCATCCAGCATCCGGTCAAGACAAAGAAATCAACATGCACGAGCGTCAGGCTGCAGAGAGAGTATTACCAGGTGAGTTTCATGCAGAATCTCTGGTCTGATTAATCTGCACTTTTGGTTTAATTCAGCCTGTGTTATTACTGTGCAGGTGACAAGTGGTTGAGTGGCATCCTGAAGCCTGTTGTGGGCTCACGTCCTTCAGATCGGCTTAACATCACACCTGGGTAGCATTTCATACATCATTCATCAAGAAGGATGACATCATCGGTGGAGTCCAGGCCTCTTTATTTATATATACTTTCTCCATGCACTCAAATTTAGTCTTTTTTTTCCTCACATTTCTCATTTCAGGAGATTGAATTGTTTCATTACTTTGCACTACCATATATATATATACATATATATAAAATACATATATATTCATATATAATATACACAGAAATACATCAAGATAGTGCTTGCTGAGCTTGTATTTGAATATTTTGGTTCATGAAAACAGCTTGACCTGGATGAAATCATAGGCACTGTTACAACACTGTTACAGACACAGTATTATATATATGTGGTATTATATAAATGGTGAGATATCATCCAGGAAATATGGTCATAAATAACAGCTTTTGATGACATGTAAGGAGAGTTTAATTAGTCATCGTTTGCATGTTCAATATTCAATTCAGTCTGAACTCATACAGAGTTGAAATCGTGCCGGTCAGCATCTCGTCATCGGCCGTGCTTACGTCCAAAGACTTTTCACTAATCCAAATGAATTTGTTCCAATTTTCCCCGTATGTTTCCCATAACAAATTGGAGTGCAGTATTTCTTTCTACTTAAAAGCTCATCCAGGTGCGACGGGTTTGTGAGCGAAGGAAACGGCGCTTGGCGTCTCATATTTGCCTGAGATTCAGGAACTCTTCTGGTTGAAAATAAACTAAAATGCAGAAATTAAACTCTTTGATATTCTTCATGAAAATGAACAGATTATTAGGAGGCAGGAAAAACAGAATAATTAAGAGCAAATGATGTACAAATTCAGCCTTGGATATTTATTTCCATTTAGTTTATTCTGAGGAGGTTGGTAGGGAGGTGTGTGTATGTGTGTGGGGGATCTTTCCCATGTTTTAACTACGGTGATGAAAATCTCGGGTCAAATTAAAAAAAAAAAAAAAAATCTCACAAAAGCATCGTAACACAATCATTGTTAAATGGTAGAGTGAGCATAACATTAATCTCTCTCTCTCTCTCTCTCCCTCTCTCTGTCATGATCTGTATATGATCGTGCTTTTTACAAGCTGGTTCTGTGCGGTTTGAACCTAAGTGGCGTCTCCGGACGTGGGACATGTGCAATACGGTTGTCCGTCCTCCTTTTCGCGTCCTGTTTCTGAGATAAACGTGTATATTGTACAAACAAGTGACGAGTTGTTCGTGCGACAAACAACAAAATCACCAATGTCTTCCATTAAATGATGTATAGTTTCATCCGCTTGTTTGGTAGCGGGATCTGTTGTGCCAATGTTCTGTGTGGCCATGCATGAGCGGAATCGATGCTTGCAGAGTAGATGTCGTGAAATACAGTATGATTATTAACTTTTAATGCATTTTAGCTAATAGTGAAGATGGTTAAGCTAATTAGCACGGTGTAGCTTTGAGAATAATGATCTTTGGGGATCTTTTTTTTTTTTATTTGTTGTCTTTTGAATTTTCGGTGAGATAGTATACTGATAGTTTTTTATTTTGACGACTCTGCTTAAACAACATGACCTATTTGGATGACCCTTCCCCCCCCCCCCCCCCCAAAAAAAAAAAAAAAGCTACTTTTTTTTCCCACCGACCTTATATATTTAAAATCAGTATCAGTCTTTGAATTTATATTTAGCATAAAATCAGAGCCTAAAAAGGACCAATCATACCTTACACAGATTTTTATGGTCATATAAATTTGTTGTTATTCTTTGTTCGCTATTATGGAGCAACCCGACGAGTGTCAAGCTAACAAGGTTGGATCAGTACTCTTGAATATAAATTAGAGAAAAAAACACAAGAATTAAAAAAAAGTTTGAGTTAAGGGTAGCTTGAAGGTAGCATTACCTCTCCTACATGGACGCATCAAAAAGTTAGCTTAACTAGCTTTAACGTACGTAATACCCCGATAGATTTTAGTTAACGTCAGTTAGTTTAGTCAGTTAGCATCTGTAACCGATCAACGTACAGTGATGTAGATAGTTAAATACCTCAATATCTGGAATGCAACGGCTATTTTTAGATGCCATTGACAAATATGCAAGCCATACGACGCATTATATTAGATATTTAACGTGAGATTCAAGCCGTGCCGAAAAACGTCGTGATGCGGTGTGTTTGGTCAGAAATATGTACATACGTGTCGTTCTTCATTCCTGTTTTCATTTCCAGCAGTGGTGAGACAAGAGGCTGTACAAGCCTGTACTTTTTTGGTGTATTTGTTATCCCTTCCATTTTCGATTGCGGTCGTGTTCAATGGAGAAACAAGAAAAACTCCACAAAAAGCTGAAATGTCAATTTAAGAGAAATTATAAAGTTCTATTCAAATTCATGCTATGACATCATCCACGTGTGTTTTGCACTAATCCAGTATGGATCATTCTTGAGCGCGCTGAACATGTGTATGTTTTTGGCACGGCGAGACTCTCATCATTTAGAAGCAATAATCTTATTATGCATGAACTCTATAGTGCCAGAATGGTGTTTTGTGGATGTAGCATATCTCTCGCCG
The DNA here is from genome assembly GCA_024760905.1 of Plotosus lineatus. Lineage (NCBI taxonomy): Eukaryota > Metazoa > Chordata > Actinopteri > Siluriformes > Plotosidae > Plotosus > Plotosus lineatus. Next base: position 3,110,322 of record CM045736.1, on the reverse strand, counting down.
TGGTGTGTGTTACGACATCACTGGTGTTCGTTATTCCTGTTCATTCCTCAAGCCTCCTGGGAACTGGGACTTCCAGGACTGACTGTTTCATTTAAAATCAACAGACAGACAACAACAACAACAAAAAGCTACATGAGCATCACCATGAAGGCTGAGAACCCGATCGAGGCCTGAGACCTGACTGAGGAAGTCCCTGATTAAGATTAACGCACACATCTCAATTATGCAGTCTGAAAGCAATAGGAGCGACGTGACGGTGAGGTGGACGCTGGGTTTCAGACACGTCGGTACACTCGCTTAACACGTGCTAAACATCATTTTGCCACAGAGCCTGTTGGTGTTTGTGTATGGGAATGTGGGGATCGTATTTAGCTACTGCATGGTAGAAGTGGGAACCACATGTGTTGTGCTGCATGCAATAATTCAGCTTCGTTTGGAGAAAATGACATGTGGTGTCATGCAAAAAAAACAAAAAATGTGAAGAATGTCACGTCAGGCACGTGGACTGACTGACAGGTTTGACTTCAACTCGGTTCAGTTTTAAAATCTTATATCGATATATTTCTTTATCTATATATATCTATATACAAGGAGCAAACACATCTACACAATCATATGTTTGCTTTATAGCTATAAACCCATTCTGTGTATAACTTCTGTTTAATTATGATTACACAAGAGGGACAGTTTGGAGGATCATCTCTCTCTCTCTCTCTCTCTCTCTCTCACACACTCCTGATGGGAGACCGGTCGAGCAAAAAAACAGTGAATAAAAATCACTACATTTAATAAAACCTAGTTCTTCTATAAGTTTGTGTCCTCTTACTAGTTTAATTTATAAAAAGTACTGAAGGTCAAAACTTACAAATTTTACATAAAAAACCGAAGCCCAGTAATCAGCACAGGATCTTTTGTGTTATTTAAAAAAAAAAAAAAACTTGACTGCCAGGACACTTTTTTTTTTTTTTTTTTTTTTAATAATCCAATATTTTCTGCTCCATAATGTCATTTATTTTTGTGATTGCAGGATGGGAACACTGTACAGTATGTTTGGTTAAATCTATGCACTACAGATGCGCTCAGCATGCAGAGATCAACCTCTTGACTTTGTACAATAATTAAAAAAAAAATCTGTATAATTAATATTAGCAATAAAAACAGCATGGTGCCAACTTTACACATTGTGTGTATTTTATTGGACGAGTCACTCATTACAGATGCAAAATGTAATGAGCAGAATTGGGAAGACTTCTGACCAAAACCTCTTGGTGAGGATCAATAAAAGGCTCGAGGAGAACGAAGAACTTTTTTATTTATTTATTATTATTTTTTTAAACATACAGTACAAACTCAGGAAAAGTTTTTCCTCCTTCACAACACAAAATGAAATGGATCAAAATATACAAACACTTTTCCGGGCTGTAACGGAGAAGCTAATCCGAGCTGGTGGAGGACAGTGGTAGATGGGTGTGTCCCAGCCTACTCTCATCTAACGTTTCCTTCAGAAGGTTGATGCTCTTCAGTTGAGCTTCCAGGTCTTGTTCCATCTGCACAGACAATTCGGAACATACGTATACATGCGGTGTAACTTCACTAATGCCGCTCTGACATCACTTCCTTCAGGATCATCACAATTCTACTCAGCTTCTGGTACTTGGTGGCGTTCGTGCAAATGTAAATAAACCTCCTCACCTCACCGATGCGCTTTCCGAGAAGTCTGTGTTCAAAGTTGAGTTTGGTGGCTTTCACAATATTACAGCTATTTAACATGTAGCTGAAAAACAAACAAACAAACTGTCAACAAACCTCAGCCCTGAGTTAATGCGAGTTCGCCTGCTAATAATGACCAGGTTGAGCAGCTAGCAGGCATGTTCCAAGTCAGATAGTTTTCTTCATGTTTGAGATTAAAGTTGAAGGAATACGAACAGTGTTTTTATCCTTAAAAAAATCAAATCCAACTAAAAGCAGTTTTGTGACTCTCACCAGTTGAGGACTTCCTTGCGCAAGAGGAAGAGACCTCTCAGAGAGGAGAAGTGATGCGGCGTGGACTGGAGCATGACCCCGACGACACGACGACACCCTGAACATTCCAGGGTTTTGTAAGTGCTGGATGATGGAGGGAAACACAAAAACAGTTATTGATGAGAAAACACAAACAATAACAAAAACAATTAAAAAAAAAATTATTGATGAAAAAACACAAACAACTCCTGAGCTTTCTGTTTTTTTAGACCGCACGTCACTGTATAAAGAAATGTTGTGATATTAAAGGCGACGGTAAGGGCCGTGGTGGTCTAGTGGATAAGGCCAGGATCGCTGATCCTAAGGTTCGGGGTTCGAGTCCCCAAGGGTTGTCACTGCCCCCCCAGTGCAGCTAACTGGGTTATCAAAGGCGCACCATGTCTCTCACTGTTGATGGAAAAGAACCATTGCTGACTTTCGTAAAAAGAATAGCTGCAAAGCCGTCAGCGTGTTTCTCTCCCTCGCTAAAGGGTTGTGACGGGAAGGGCATCCGACGTAAAAACCTCTGCCAAATCAAAATGTGTGAATCAGATGATTTGCTGTGGCGACTCCCGAGAAAGGGAAAACGCCAAAAGGAAGAAAGAAATAAAAGGCGACGTTACTTCCCAATGCCTGGTACATTAGATTTCTTCCACAAAAAAAAAATCCGAAATTATGTTTGGTATCTGATACATGTTTATCTGTACTTGACTTTGTAATACTGATGATATTTCAAACTCACTGTGACTAATGTGACTGTTGCTAAGCAACAGCTGTTTAAGGCAATCATCAAATTTTTCAACAGATCAGATTACACAGTCTCAAACAACCACATACAATAAAATACCCCCGTCACAATCGTACGAGAACACGCCACCCGTCCATTTTGTAATATGAAACGTGACCTCGACTCCAAGTAAGTTTCAGCAAGTTTGTACACAGAATTTGGGATCCACATAAAAATATGACTTTTTGTTCAACATCACTGATGTGGGTTGTATGCAATATCATTTGATGTTATGTTCGTAGAATGCAGATCCCAGAGTGCACTAACTGCGTTATCAAAGGTGGGCCGTGTCTCTCACTGTCTATGGCAGGGGTCGGGAACCTATGGCTCACGAGCCAGATGCAGCTGTTTTGATGACTGTATCTGGCTCTCAGATAAATCAGGTTGCCTTTCTTAACAGAATAAAGAATACATCATTTCACTGTCGTTTAAATAAAAATACAAAAAAGCCATCAAATAAAACAAAAGCAGACGAGTAAATCTCACGCATTTAAATCTATACGGTACATCTATTTTCAATGCCACGTTACTGTGGCGCGCAGCAGAGAGCCAATCCTTTCTGTACACCAGTATGTGGGTGGGTCTGATACCTTGAAATTCTTCATTTTATTGGATTATAACAACCACAGGCTGTGCGTGTTGTTTTTGGGTCAAGAGGTAAATTTCCTCATTTTTGATTGGCTCATTTGTATGAAGCCAAGCACAGCTGGAAAGCAAACACAAATGGACGGCCATGGAAAAACATAAAGCCGTAGACCAGCTGATTGCCAAAACTTTGGACGTGCTTCCTGTCATAAACACTGCAGCGTGTGAGTCCTGTCGTATTGACCATGTTTGGCTTCACATGCGCACGCGAGCGATCCTTCTCACACCTGATAAACATCAAGACCAACCTGCGGTCACGTTTAATAGATGGAAGCCTAAAACCCCTGCATGAAGCTGAACCTCACCCCGTATCAACCAGACTACAAAGCCATCAGCAACACCATGCAGCACCAGAAGTCGCAAGTAAGAAGGATTTTTCTTATTAATAAATAACTTTGTTATAACAATGTCGTTCAAAATAAATTTAGTCTTAGTCTACTCTCAAATTGTTGGTCTTCTTTTTCAATTTAGTTGTATTCAGTATTAATATATATATACACACACACACACACACACACACACATATACACACACATACACATATACACACACACATATATATATATATATATATATATATATATATATATATACACATACACACACACACACACACACACACACACACACACACACATGACTCTCAGAGGATTAGATTTTAAAATATGTCTTTTTTTCTGGCTCTCTTTGTCAAAAAGGTTCCCGACTCCTGGTCTATGGTGAGAGGTTGATGTAAAAGAACCATTGCTGACTTTCGTAAAGAGGAGCTGCAAAGCCGTCAGCGTGTTTCTGTCCCTTGCTAAAGGGTTGTGTCAGGAAGGGCATCCGACGTAAAAGCCTATGAACCAAATCACACGTGCCAATCAGATGACTCTCTGTGGTGACCCCTGAAAAAAAGAAAAAGCCGAAAGAAAAAGAAGAAGAGTTTGTAGAATGCAGACACTTACCATAATCTAAGAGGGCCTTCCTTGCTCATTTCAAGTTTCTCTCTCATTCTTACATTCTGGCTGATTTCTGCAAACAAACACAATAATATATTAAACACAGACAACACCTGTTCGTTTATACAGGTCCAGATGTGTGCGAGTCTGTGTCCATGATGGCCTCAGATTTCAGAAAGTGTAACAACCTCTGGGGGGGTTTCTGCTGTGGTATCGTGTCCTCTTCCACAGGTGACATGTTGTGCATGCTTTTTTTATTTTTTATTTTTTATTTTTTTTAAGCTCACCATGGCTGTGCAGTGATACAGAAAGAATCAACTGTGTGCCAGCTGGATGTTCTCCTCTAATCAACTCAAGGTTTCATTCTGAGGGAAAAGTCTTCATTCAGGCTGTTGAGTGTAAAAATCTGTCACGTGATTGACTGAGCAGCGCACACCTGTTCAGGTGGGTACTGCACACTGAAAGTGAATAGTGAGAAGACCCTGCAGTGCTCATGAGTAGTCAATGATATATAATAATAATAATAATAATAATAATACTCACTGAGACATATAATAGCTTTGAAAGTCTTGACCTCCCCGCAGACTCCTAATGAGTCGCCCAGCACCAGGTTACACTTGGAAGAAGCACAATGAAAAACCGAGCACTTCTCATACTCCACACTGTACTCCGTCGTGTCCCTCGTGTCCTTCATGTCCCTCAGCTGGGAAAATATCACACTGCTCTGGTTGGTACTGTCACAAGACTCGGAGTGGCTCAGAGAACACGTTCCCTCAGACATTTTCACAGACAAACAAGACGTTTATTTGCCTTCTTCCCGCTGACTCTCTTCTCCACGCTTTTCATCCAAAACCACTCGTCCCGCAGAACGGAGTGTACTATATAGGGTACACGTGCCATCACTTCATACCCTCTGTAGTGCACTCCTGGGCCCAAAACCATTCACACTGGAAGAGACAAAACCGCTCGACGTTTGTCTCAGTGTACACCGCCCACTTTTAATCGACACACCAATCATAACAAGAGAAGGGAGGAAACCAGCCAATCGAGTGAGAGCATGACTGTTTTTGAATTTTTTTTTACAAGTGCACCAGTTTGGCGCGTTGGAGGCTGAAAACAAATTTTCGTGTCGGTTGCTGAAAACAAACGGTCGTCTTCAGTCTCAGATAAACTTGTACGGTTGGTTTTTTTCTGTGTTTGTACTTTTCCCAGCTCGGTATGAAGATGGATTTAGACTCGATGAAGTATTCGGACCTGCAGATGCTCGCCAAGAGCGTTGGTTTAAAAGCGAACATGAAGGTGAGATGGTTCATGATGAGCTGGTTTCAGGGACACTGCCGGGTCGTGTCAGGAACTTCAACTCAATTAAAGTGAAAAGATTAAATCTCAGGAAAGGAACGTGTGCACAGAACTGAGGTGACTGGACTCCGGTTTTAAATGCGAAACATCAAACATTAGGATTGAGAGGTTTACATGATCCACACATCCTAAATATGTAATAACAACAACAACAATAATAATAATAATTATTATAATTATAATAAAGTCACCAAAATACATCACATAGTTATAAAACTGGCAAATGAGAATTTAATGCAGCACACTTTATTCACAGAACTAAACTGATATTGCATCCCTTCTTCTTCTTCTTCTTCTTCATCATCCCTTAAATGTAGAGAATGCCATGATAATCTGCTTTTCTTTCCTTTCCTTTCCTTTCTCTCGTGCACATTACACATTCATTGTTATTTACAGAGCTACCATTAAAAACCAGCCATATTTATGTTACAAACATTTCTCGAACACCAAAGTACTGTTTGTGCAACATCATCATGTGATCAGGGTGAAGATTAAAAAAATGAACCTAAAGTTTATTCTCCTCTGGAAGAAATACCTGGATGGAATCGTTGTACTCAAAATGCTTCCAGGCTGGTTTCCATAGCAACGTATGATTGGCAGAGGCGTGGTCATGCAGGAGACATCTGCCACCCCTAAAATAATCTTTGCCACCCTGAGCTCAAAATCAATTGCTTTATAATCAATGATGCGATGGATTAAACAGAGCCAGTGATTGTGTCAGTGCTTTTTTTTTTTTTTTTTTTTTTTTTTTTTGCCAGAAAGAAGAGTGAAATCAAATTTAACAATGCAGTACTGAATTTATTCTGAATGTCTAATACCATATCAGGACCAAAAATAAAAATACATCAACCTGAAACTGCTCAACATTATCAGCATGGACCTTCAGGGACCAAGCCTGAGTGCAGTTGATCACTTTGACTGGATTAGAATGCTGGATAATGGGTGAACATTTAACCATTAATCCAAACAGGGAATAATTAAAAGTAAAAAAAAAAAAAAAAGTTGAGTCTACCACAAACCTGGAAGACTTTCTGATGAAATGTTCTCTAATTTGTTTTCTCAGGCGGATAAGATGCTGAAGGCACTGAAGCAACATTTTGAGCAGCCGGAGACTTCAGGCGATGTAAGTGAGGTTGTGTTGAGTGAGCTCAGTGGATTATTAATGCCTCCCTGACACATCTCCAGGGCACTGCACAGGGCGTGTACAGTTCTCATTTCATCACATTCATCTAAGCCAGGCCTGTCCAGAGGGGTTTTTGTTTGTTTTTGTTTTTTTTGAGGACCAAATACAGAAAAATGAACAAAAGGCCGAGATCCACATATCCACATATACTGTGTGTATTTCTAACTGGCCTATAATGTGAAGGATGTTGTGCTCGGTGGGAGCAGTGATGCTGTCCTTTGGTTTGAAGGATGACTGACATGTCAGGAGAAAGTTTGTTCATGTGTGTGTGTGTGTGTGTGTGTGTGTGTGTGTGTGTGTGTGTGTGTGTGTGTGTGTGTTGAGCCGAACAGGCTCGTCATTCTTTTTGCGTCACGTATCAACAGAGGAAACTTGACGTTATCCAAACTCCGAGAGAAGTCAGGGAGGAAGAGAAGCTGATGTTGACATTTCAGCGAAGCATCACATCTGCATTTCAATCAGTTTTAACTCGAGACTCTCTTCCACTTCTGCATCCACGAGGAACGGAGTTGAGAACAGCTTGGTATGTTTTTCGATGACAGAAAAATCCTGGAATTGCTGGTTGAATTCTGTCACGTGAGATTCAATCAGACACACGGTTCTCCTTTTCAGCACAAAGGTTGGCCTGTGGGAAAGCAGACTTTAATTTCAGGCAGCGTGGGAAGTGCGCAGCGTTGGCGCTTCATAGTTGTGTCTCGAACAGGTGGAGCTTTACACAGAACGCTTTCATGTGTGCGTACAGGTGTGGCACCAGCTGTTCTTTCCTTGTAGGCTCTCGTTCAGTGTATTCGGATGATGAGTCCGTCTGTAAGATCAACACACATGCCAGGTCTGCCAGCTAAAGAGAGTCATTCAGTTCAGGGGTCCGCAACCTTTTCATCACCGCGGACCCCTGACTCGGTTCATGAGCAGGTTGGCCCATCTCTTTCAAAAACTGGTCAATTTGTGGTCTCCGAGAATAAAACTGCAGAAGCACAGAGCCACGGCTGAGCCAACGCACAGCAGAGTGGTAGAGTGCGTCCCTGTATTCAGCATCCACATCAGATAGGAAAGCTTGAGCTTCTCAGTGGTACCGTCCTCGAGCCCGAGTCCAGATGGACGGTTTTGGTACACGGTGCTTCTTGGTGGATTATCCAGTGGATTCGAACAGACTCACCTCTGCTCTCTTTGACCTTGGCCCACATGCTCTCTTTGACCTTGGCCCACATCATCCATGCCATTCCTCTGCGGTCGGCTGTCATCGTTGGAGCGCCAGCAGTTGATACTCCACAGAGCTCGTCCCATTGAAGCCTGATCGCTTCAGTTGCCTCTGACACAGCTTCAAAAATATCTTTACCCGTGGCCGTCCCTTTTTAGTCTCATCATATCAAGCAGTCCTGGCGACAGCATTATTATCATCTACTCCACGCAAAAAAAATCCAACGCTGCGCAGTGTCTGTGGCAACTGTGCTCTCATCACATGCTAACGAGTCTGTCTGTCTTCCTTTCGGCTTTTTCCCTTTTAGTGAATCATCTGATTCGCACGTTTGATTCGGCAGAGGTTTTTACGTCGGATGCCCTTCCTGTCACAACCCTTTTTAGCAAGGGACAGAAACACGCGGACGACTTTGCAGCTCCTCTTTACGAATATCAGCAATGGTTCTTTTCAACCTCTCACCATCGACGGTGACAGACATGGCCCGCCGAAAAATCAAAAAGCACAAGCTTTTTCTCTCAACTGTAGTTTCAAGTTCGCTGACACGTCCTCGATTCGCCGTGCCGCTGTGTTTCTGGATAAACTCATGTTTGACGAGGTGCTGCTTTATGAAATCACCTTCTGTAAACAGTTGGCCGTGCTGCACGATACGTTTAGCGACTTCATAGCTTGCTGTTGTGGCATTTTTCCGTAGTTTGTTAGCACGGGAAAGAAACCGTCGTTGATCTTGCCGGCTCGCTGCCATTTGCTTGACCTTCTGTGTTTGTTCAGCGCCGCTGTACAATGTATGGTTCTCGGGTTTGGTCGCATCGTGCCGACGGTCATTCTACTCTCATCACAGCCACAGCGTCATCGTAAATCAGACACACTTTTCAGATATTTCTTTTAATTAATATTCATTTTCCCACCGTGTTTGAAATCTACACTCAATTTCTATTTTGTGTTTCTTTGGTGCTGCCATTTTTTGCTGACTTGCGTTAAAATTTTTCCGTCGTCTTAATTGTGTGATTATGTGAGGTGGAGAAGCACCGTTTCTGTGACTGGCTTCATCCAGTGTTGAAACTGAAAAGTGCAACAGAGTTGAGCTCAACAGGCGTGTGATTCTTCCGCCAAATATCGGAATTCTGATTTTTTTTCATTGGCCCAGTTTAAAAAAAAAAAAAAAAAAAAGCCGAATATGTCAATATAACCTTTTCCGCTTTTATTCCATTTCGAGTTTTGTATAGAATGACCTCTCTTGAAACGTTACTGCTGATTGGCTAATGTTGAAACATGTACGTAGACATACACACCACTTCCAATCTGTTGAGCTATCGAAAGGATGTCGGTGATCGAGAGAAAAGATTCTGCTCGAATCAAAGAAATAGATAAAGGCGTGAAAAACAAGTTTAGGTGGGAATGGATGCAAAAAGAAACCGTAGCATTTGTAGGTAAAAAGAAGCTGACGAATTTGTTCGGTGACTTCTTCCGCAAAATCGATCGACCTGGGAAGGCGTTGTGTGTCAAGTGGTGTAACGACACCATCGACTACGGTGGAAGGGCTTTGAAGGCGTTTGAGAGCCACGCCAAAAGCAAGAAACATGTCAAACAACTGGAATTAAGGAAAACAAATTATTCAATTGCCGGAAGATTCCAGAACCCTACGGACTTAACCCTTGGTTTGCCGTTCGACCAGAAACTTCTGTGCAAAGAAAAGAGCCAGTGAAACGACCAGTACCTGTCGCAGATCCAGTAGTTAATTTTGAGGCTTGTTTGAGAATTTTCTTGTCTAGTTTCCGATGATATTTTTCAATTTATTGTGAATGCATGCATCTTTTAGGCGTCGGACGTTCACGTGTTTATTCTGTGAACTGAATCCAATGAGCCGACTCTATGGTCACGGAACCATTTTTCTGCTGTTTCGCATAAATAAATATTTCCGCATTAACTCATCAGTTTTTGGTAATTAACTGATGTAAGTCGGCATTGTTATTCAGTGTTTGTAAACAGCAGCGGGAGTGTGCTCCTGTAATTAGCCCATTAATATTGGAAATCTAAAACGATGAATCTGAGACTCGACCGAAACGCCTCGGCATCCAGGACAACAAACTTTCTAAGGCGGCCTCCAGAAGGACAGTTCAGGCTGCACAAAAGGAAACAAGAACGTGCCATGCCAAAGCACTAAACACGAAGAAACATCAATTCAAAAACTGATGTGATGTATAGCATGTGATGTGTATAGTTTGTTTCCAGATTGTGTTGAAAGACAATGACTGTTGATAATAGTGTTGTGAGGCAGGACATGTCTATAAGAGGGACTCTTTGATTTGTGACTGTGACACTTTGATTAGTGTTGGAATCCCACATGATAAACCCACAAGTGGAGGTACCCTAACCCCCCCAACCCCCCCCCCGGGGGGGGGGGGGGGTTCACCCTGGACCCAACTGCACCCCCCCAGACTTCTGTCTGATTCTTAGATATTTTGGTGAAACCCATGCCTGGCTCCAGCTTCTTTGCAGGCCACATTCAGTTATATTTTCAGAATTTGCTGCAACTGATATTTTGGACAGCCCTGATGTAAGGATTTGAAGCTCAATCCCTTGTGGTTCTCTTTTGCTGCATACGATCGATATATTTACTCCCAGGGTAACACCGTCACCTCGGATGATATGCAGATCCCAGAGGGGGCAGAATCCGAGCCCAGAAGCACAAATGACGCACTGGTGACCACACGCCGTGGGAAAAACCAGAAGGTGAAGAGAAAGTACCTCGGAGATGGAGCGAATCCAAGTCCCATCCAGGAGGAGCGCAGAGTTCAGGTGTGTAGAAGGATGTGAAACATCCCAGACCAGCTTAATTGGTGAAGAAAACTGTAATCGTTCTAAAAACCATTTGCTCACAGGAGGAGGCCAAGTCACCAGGAGAGGACGAGGAGGGAGAAGGTAAACGGAGCTCCAAAAGGAGAAAGGTGTCCTCAGCTAAGGACACGGAGACTCCGGCTCCTGCGCAAAACCCTGCTGGTGATGAAGCCGTGGCTGAGGCGAGCACCAAAGGTGTGTATCGTCAGGATGGAGATTCTTTTTTCTTTTTTTCTTTTGGTTGGAAATCTGGAATAAGGAGTTACTGAGCATTCATGAAATTCATGTGATGATGTGCACTATAACCTCCGATGACTCCACCCATTTCACAAGGATGATGCATTTGTTGTAGATCTTGAAATCCATTTGAACAGATCCCTCATCCTCTACAGGTGTAGCAAAGAAAACGGCTGGGAAAATCCCCCGTCATGAGGGTCTGATGAAGAAGAAAGTAGCTCTGAAGCCGACTACACCAAGTAACGTGGTTTTTGGTGGTTACACGTTTCTATGTTCTGTGCAATGCTAACGCATGTAGCATTAAAATGATATTCACTTCCTTCAGACTTTAAGAAGCTCCATGAGGCGCATTTCAACAAGATGGAGTCCATCGATTCGTACGTGCAGAGGAGGACCAGGCAAATGGAGGTTTTCAAGAATTCCGTGAAGGACCTGAAGGTATTTATTCTGTTTATATTTGAATAAAAGTGTCATGTGATGTTTTGGAATGAGTCTCTGATTGGTTAGTTCTCATGAGTGGTGTTTGGAGAAATAAAAGTCGGAGTTTGCTCCTCACTGAGCGCACTCTGATTTCAGGTTCGGTCAGAAAACAACATCGAGATCTCTGCAGGCACCAAAAGTCGAGCAGTGAGTTTGCTTCGCTTCCCTTTTCTACAACACTCTGTTTTAAAATAACGTTCCTGAGCGTCTGAAATCATTTACAGAAGCCTCTGATCAGTCGCTCGTCGCTGTTCAGCCCTGGGGTACCGGAGACAAAAGTGGAGAAGCGCAAGGTCTCTCAGGCACCCACCAGCAAGCCTGTGAAGAAGGACACTGTCCCTTTCAGGCCATCCGTCCTCTCGGGCAACAAAATTAACGTCAGGTCAGGCACTGAGGGTGCAGAGCTTGCAGTGTGTTGCTGTGCGCTGTGGCGCTGTGATGAACTAAAATACACCCTGGTGTTGATCATTTCTTAGGTTTACCCAAGCAACGCAGGACAATGAGTATAAGCGCTCTCTAGTGAAGACTCCGTCCCGCATGTCTCTCCTGATTCCCCTCACGCCCACTCCGGGCAAGAGGACTGAGGTGCATGCGAACAAGAATGCCGCTTCCGTCAACAGAACGCCAGGTGAACACGAGCACATGCGCTCACACACGGGCACGATGTGAGGCTGCGTTCTCTTTTTAAACAGTTTTTTTCTTTTCTTTGTCTCAGGAGTGACTCCGTTCATCTTCAGTGGCACCTCAGGGACTCCGGCGACCAACAAAAAAACCACCTTTGATCTGAAAGCGAGCCTCTCTCGCCCGCTCACCTACAAACCCCACACGGGTCAGTAAGAAACTTCTTCTGGAAACAAAAACCCAGCATGTTTTCTGTATTCAAGGCCATGTTGATGCACACTTGTGTGGATATGATGAGAATACACTCATGTTAGGCTCCCCCCCTAAGTGTAGATTATTGTGTATGTTTGTGTGTGTGTGTGTGTGTGTTTAGGGAAATTGAAGCCATTTGGAGTGACACAGGAAGACACGGCACTAAACAAGTCTCAGACGCTTCCTTCTCACCAAAAAAATTACAAACAGCACCAAGTGCAGACGCGGTCAGTGAAGTTCCGCCCCCAAACACACTTGTCTCACACTAAGTAAAAATACAAATGAAAGGAAAGGGTGCTATAATATAGAGCAACACTTTCATTGTGGGAATGGCTGAAAGTTTACATACTTACATACATTTTTAGGGCGTTTAAACGCGGTTCGTACGGGGGCTTGAATGCCTGGAAAAGTTCTTGAAATAATAAATTCTTTTCATGGACCCTGGACCCGCCAGGCCACCCCTTGAAAACCAGTGGTGTTCTTACTGCGTCCTTGAATAGTACTTGATTTTTATCTTTGGGTCGAAAACACTTTGAGAAACCTGATTTTTTTTTTTTTTTTTTTTTATCTTTTCTACAATAAAGTGACAGAAGATCGATTTTTGTCGAGCACCGTCTGCTAACACATCTTCCCTGAAGTTCCGCTTTACTTCGCAAAATTATAGAAGCGTCTCGATCTGTTTTACAACATACACATCCCATTTTTGGCAGTTTGGTAATGGTGTCCCAGGCGACCTTTGTGCTTGTCACGAATGAATAAATATTTATAAAAAAGGCTGAAGAGGACTGTATTGTACCAACAGCCACAGTGCCAGCGGTCGGTGTATATTTAAAGTGGAATGGCGGGAGAATAAAGACTACAGTGATTTTATAGATGTCAGCATCATCCGTTTTGCAAGGCACGCGACAAAAAACATTACAGTTGGTGCTGTGGGGGAGGAGCATTAAAGTCGCACATAAAATCAGATGTTACCCCCCTCAAACATGCAAAGCCTTTTAAGAACCCAGGAGCATGAGGGTGGTCTGATAACGGACCACAGTATTGCAAAGGAAATGACAATTCAGAATAACCGCCACAAGCGCTAACATTAGCGTTACCATGACCACGCTTAGTGGTACAGGTGTCGATCCGAAGCCAAAGGTGATGTGTTTACATATACATTTATATTTGCATTTAAGTCTGCAGTCTGCTTTTTAGTTTATTAAAATTATTGCATATTTTTCAGCAAAATTATTTAAATTACCTTTATTTACTTCTGACGTTGAAAAAGTAAGTCGTTAACATGTTAAGAATGTTTGTATTGTTAGATGTATTCATTTCCAGGATATTAAAATGATTGTATTTCACTCTTTGAGAGCCAGGAACACTTTGTATTTTAATCTTTCAAACATGACTTGAAATGAAAATTCGTTCCTTGAAAAGTGCTTGAATGACATTTGGCCCAATGTGTGGGAACATGATTAACTCTTAAATGTTCAAAATTAAATTGAATTAAAAGTTTAATCCTCTAATCACATCTCAAGCATTGAAACTGTTGTTTTGTGGTATTTTTGTCATAGGACTTGTGATGACATTCAAAGTTCTGTGTACGTTCAGCTCATTATTGCTAATTTCTTCTCCGTCACAGAGACAAGCGCCGTGTTCATCACAACAAGGACCGAAAGCAGAAGAAGGAGAAGATGATCAGTGCCAGACGTGGACTTGTTCTGGTTTAACCTCCCTGTATTTCTCCCCCCCCCCCCCCATTTTTCTTAAAGGAAGATTTTCAGACTGTAGCTACTTGTACCATTTTTAGTTTGTTTATTTTTGACAATGTTCAGTGTCGCGTGTTAAAAGAAAATAATCTTGTACAGAAACCAGTCAGGGTGGTTTTAACTTTGAGAGAAAAACTCAGCTGTTTAAACTCTGCCTTTATTTACCATTAAACACAAAGGGTCATTTATTTTTGTGTGTATTGTCTCAAAGGCTTCTGAACCCAAACATTCATCAGGCTGTGCTGTGGTTACGACACATTACACCTCCGGGTTCCTCTTGTTGAGTTCGTACGCAAACTCCTCGATGTGAGAGCGTTCGTTACACACAGCGATGAAGTCGATCTCTAATTGAAATGGTCCGTCTGCCTTATCGCCCAGCGTGAAGCCGATCGTGTTCACCTGAAAATCAAAACACAAAGTGATCAGGACTGGTGTATGCTGTCGAGTTTGTAGAGTTTAATCTGTATGATTAACTTTGCCCTAATTGATCGCGATGCCGAATTCTGATTGGCGAAGAGCTGTGGATTCATTTTCTGGAAGTGCAACTCAAACAGCAACGCACCAAGAAACAAGCTAAAAAATGATGGAATAATGTGTGTGTCTTCTTTTACTTTCGGTTGCATGTCTTCCTTCACCACATCCATAAATCTGTTCTTTGGTCTTCCTTGAGGCCTTCTGCCTGGTAGTTCCAACCTCAGCATCCCTCCTCTGTACATGTCCAAACCATCTCAGTCTAGCCTCTCTGACTTTGTCTCCAAAACATCTTACATGGGCTGTCCCTCTGATATACTCATCTGATATACTCTGATATACACTTCTCCTCCACTCCTCCGGCATCTGCTCACTCTCAGTGTGTGTGTGTTTTAAATATACTGTAATTCATATTCATTGAGCCTCTCAAACAGTCTACAGTACAGATGTTATTTCAGACCTTGTCCAGCCAA
Organism: Plotosus lineatus; assembly: GCA_024760905.1. Lineage (NCBI taxonomy): Eukaryota > Metazoa > Chordata > Actinopteri > Siluriformes > Plotosidae > Plotosus > Plotosus lineatus. Next base: position 3,095,085 of record CM045736.1, on the reverse strand, counting down.
AGGTTGTGCTGGTCATCTTGTACTCTCCCACGGCTTGAAAGGAAGAATTTTGAGAAAGGGATCTGTGAAAGAAGGAAAAAAGAGAAAATGTTGTAGGTGAAGGGCCATTCATGTATTGTTCTGTAGGATTTTTTTTTTTTTGGGGTGTGGCTCAAACCTGAACGTCCTGCCAGTATGGACCCCCTCGAGTGTACAAGAAGTAGCTGTACATGTCGTTTCTCTGGTGAGAGAAGTACATCTCAGCTGAGATATTCACCATCCATGGCCTGCCGTCTCCACGGATACGCAAATGCAGAGTATTGAAGCTTGACAAATCAAAATGCTTCTTTCTGTCAAATGAACCCTGAAAGCAGACAGCCATGGTTATACCAAGCAGAGTGCCTTTGAGAACCAGAATCCTAATCCTGCTGCTTGAGTTGATGAAATGAACTGCTCCAGTAAAATCTCCTCAACTTCCAGCAGCTGTTTTGCTATCATTTATATTATTTACCTCATCTGTGACTGAAAGTTTGATTTTAGGAACCAGTTCCTTAATGCAGAATTAATTGTTGGGAATGGTGTGCATTAAGGCACAGGGGGCTCAAACACTCACCCGAGGCTGTTTGGAGCGCATGGTGCAGTATCCGCTGTAGCGCGTCTCTCCATCCCGGGGTGGGGTGGAGCACAGAGAACCGTACAGCATGCAGGTGGAGTTATTCCTTCCCAATTTCAGAAAGGCCTCACTCCGGCCACCGATCTCCCGATCGGAGGTGACCGTCCAGTGACTGAGCGACTCGGGGCCACGGAACTCCCACAGCACGCGTGTCTGCTCTGACATGTGAACTTCCAACGGCCGGCCCTCAGGCCCTGCCCATCGCTCCATCACCTCGTCCTTCAGGAGTCCCAAGTGCTTTTTTACTCCATCCACGCCTTTTGAGAAGTCAAAGTGGATCTTCTGCCAGGGCCATCGTGTGTCTGGAGCCTGGCCCGGTCGGCGGTAGTCTCGCTCATACACAGTCCTGACCGTCAGGAAGACGGGGCTGGTGATGTGTGGCTGGAACAGACACCTCTGGAAGATGCTGGAGGTTTTCAGTATTCTCCCTGACCCGGTCATGTCCTCTGAACTTACAATGTTTACACGGCTTCAGAAAACAGGAGATAAAAATGTCGTGTTATTGACAGAGTGCAATTAAACACGAGCAGATCCGTTTCTCCCCGTTCCTGCCCGCTATACACCGCAAAGTGGGTTCTGTCTCTCCCATAACCTCCAAGAAACCGACCTGAACAAGAACTCGAAGCAATGCATCACGGGACTTAAATTATTCCTCATTCTACAGAAGAGCTAGAATGGTGCAAATCAGATGTTTCACCAAGAACAGCGCGTACTTACACGAAATAACAGCAACAAAACAAGTGGAACTGCTTAGTAGAATCAATTTACAACTTTGAAAGCAAATTTGATCTTTAACCTGAAAATTAACATTAATTTTAAGAGACATTCGTGTCTCTGTGAGGCGCCATTGCGGTCCGTCCCGCAAAAATGTCCGGACAGAAACAAAGTAGTGTTACAAAACGGACCGACACACACACACAATATAGTCGCGTCGCAAAAATAAACAAAGACAATGTATAATCTATTACTGTAATGTTTTTAAAGCGAATATAAAATAGAACTGTTTTACCGCTGAGTTTGAGCGATTGAACAATGCAGGTTGATGAGTAGTGTTTGTAAAAGTTTTGAAGGATGCTGCAACTTCAGAATGTTTTTAAGTAATGTATTTGTTTTTGTGGATATAAGTGATACAAGGCGATCAAGCCACACGTCCTGATCAATGTTCGCGATTAACTTCTCAGAGACGAACTAATACGGACAAAAAAGCAGAATAATGACTCTACAGTATTTGCAATTATGAAGGAGTGAATGAAGGAAGTCAGTGACTGCAAAGTAGTAGCGGGTGAGAGTGTTGCCAAACAACATAAGATGGTGGTGTGCAGGATGACGCTGATGGTGAGGAAGGTGAAGAAGGCAAAGGCAGAGCAGAAGACAAAGTGGTGGAAGTTAAAAAAGGAAGAGGGTCGTGTTGTCTTCAAGGAGGAGTTGAAACAGGCTTTGGGTGGTCAGCAAGTGCTTCCAGATGACTGGACAACTACAGCTAATGTGTTCAGAGAGACAGGTAGGACAGTACTTGGCGTGTCCTATGGAGGGACTGTAGATAAGGAGACTTGGTGGTGGAATGAGGAAGTGCAGGAGTGTGTACAAAAGAAGCGGTTAGCGAAGAAGAAATGGGACATAGAGAGGACCGAAGAGAGTAAACAGGAGTACAGGGAGACGCAGCGTAAGGTGAAGGTAGTGGTGTCAAAGGCCAAACAGAGGGCGTATGATGACTTGTATGCTAGGTTGGACAGTAAGGAGGGAGAAAATTATTTATACAGGTTGGCACAGCTGAGAAATTTAAAAATGGGAAGGACGTGCAGCAAGTTGAAGTGATTAAGGACAGAGTGGGAAACGTGTTGACTGATGACAGAAGTGTGCTTGGAAGATGGAAAGAGTACTATGAAGAGCTGATGAATGAGGAAAATAAGAGAGAAAAAGAGTAGAAGAGGTGACTGTTGAGGACCAGGAAGTAGCAAAGATTAGTTAGGGTGAAGTGAGGAGCGCATTGAAGAGGATGAAGAATGGAAAGGCAGTTGGTCCTGATGACATACCGGTGGAAGTATGGAAATGTCTAGGAGAGGTAGCAGTAGACTTTATAACAAGAACATTCAACAAGGTCTTAGAGAGTGAGAGGATGCCAGAGGAAGGGAGGAGAAGTGTGATGGTGCCCATTTTTATGAACAAGGGAGACATGCAGTGTTGTGGCAACTACAGAGGGATAAAGTTGATGAGCCATACGATGAAGTTATGGGAAAGAATAGTGGAAGCTAGACTAAGGGCAGAGGTCAGCATTTGTGAACAACAGTTTGGTTTCATGCCAAGAAAGAGCACCACAGATGCAGTGTTTGCCTTGAGGATGTTCATAGAGAAGTACAGACAAGGTCAGAAGGAGCTGCATTGTGCCTTTGTTTATCTGGAGAAAGCATATGACAGGGTGCTGAGAGAGGAACTGTGGTATTGCATGAGGAAGTCTGGAGTGGCAGAGAAGTATGTTAGAGTGGTGCAGAACATGTATGAGAGATGTAAGACAGTGGTGAGGTGGGACTGCATCAAGGGTCAGCTCTGAGCCCCTTCTTGTTTGTTATGGTGATGGACAGGCTGACAGACGAGGTTAGACAAGAATCTCCATGGACTATGGAGACGACATTGTGATCTGTAGTGAGAGCAGAGAACAAGTGCAGGAAAATCTAGAGAGGTGGAGGTATGCCCTGGAAAGGAGAGTAATGAAGGTTAGCCTCAGTAAAACATAATACGTGTGTGAACGACAAGGACCCAAGAGGAACGGTGAGGTTACAGGGAGTAGAGTAAAGAAGATGGAGGATTTCAAGTACTTAGGCTCAACAATCCAGAGCAATGGAGCGTGTGGAAAAGAGGTGAAGAAGTGTGTGCAGGCAGGTTGGAATGGTTGGAGAAGTGTCCGGTGTGATGTGTGATCGGAGGGTATCAGCAAGAATGAAAGGAAAAGTGTACAAGACGGTGATGAGGCCAGCGATGTTGTATGGTTTAGAAACAGTTTTGCTGAGGAAAAGACAGGAGGCAGAGCTGGAGGTAACAGAGATGCAAATGTTGAGGTTCTCTTTGGGAGTAACGAGGATGGATAGGATCAGGAATGAGCACATCAGAGGGTCAGCACATGTAAGATGTTTTGGAGACATCAAGTCAGAAAGGCTAGATTGAGATGGTTTGGACATGTACAAAGGAGGAATAGTGAGTATATTGGTAGTAGGATGCTGAGGTTAGAACTACCAGGCAGAAGGTCTAGAGGAAGACCAAAGAGAAGATTTATGGATGTGGTGAAGAAGGACATGAAGGTAGTTGGAGTAAGAGTAGAAGATGCAGAGGATAGGGTGAGATGGATGGTTTGCTGTGGCGACCCATAATGGAAAAGCCGAAAGGAAAAGAAAAAGAAGAAGGAATGAATGAAGGTTTATTTCGAAGATGTAAAACTAGTGGTCAAAATCGTGCTTATAGATGGTACAAACAATGACAAAAATCACTTTGATACTTAAATAAAATCACTAAAGAAAATCACAATTTTAGTAAGTAATAATAAGTAGAATAATGAAAGCAATTATAGTAATATATGAACACTGAAAAGTATGAAGTAAGTTAAATTGTTCACTGTGTTATATTTGAAAGGAAGTGGGAAGCAGAATCGAATTCCATCTCACCTGGAACCGATCCATTCATAACTTGATTATAATGCTTCCCAGTTAATATCTCACTTGTGCAACCTTCACATCTCAAAACATATTCAAATCTTTAAAAAATCCTTGTTTACACGACAGAAAAGAAGCATAATTAAGAAAAATAAAATAAAAAATACTGAATACAGTATTTCACAAAAATTAGAAAGTAATTAAGAAAGTATAGCAATTAATAAGTGACAAAATGTAAACCATAAGTTTGAAATTACATGTTTATTACCCCTCCCCCCAAACTTATCCCTGTCACCCATGAAAATTATTTATTTATATTTGATTTCACACCATTTCATGTTTGGATATTGCTTTAAGTCCATATTCATGCTGTTTTATGGTTTAACTCTGATGACTGATGGTCAAAACTTTGTATTTTAATAAGTATTCCATTTCAAAACGAATTCCCCTTTAAAATTGTACTGCCTCTATATTCCCAAATAGATGTTTAATATTTATCGGTAATTCCTTCATTTCTATTTTAAACATTTTTTGCATTGTTTGATATTTTACAAGATCTGTGAATAATAATAAGAAGAATATAAAGGGATCTTTATTGTCACCAGTTGCATGAACAATAAAAATAATTTTAGCAACAATGATTAAAGGAAGTGCACAAAAGACGATCGAAGGAACGACTCGAAGCAAAACCTGTGGATAGACGGTATATACACACCTATACATACTGTACATATACCCCATATACACACACATAATACCCCCTATAGATGCACACACACACATATATATATATACCACATATACATACATATAATACCCCATATACATACACAAAGTACCCCCTATACATACACATATATACCCCATATACATACATATATATACCCATATACATACACATATATACCACATATACATACACATATATATCCCCTATATATACACATATATACCCCCTATACATACACATATACCACATATACATATACATAATACCCCCTATACATACACATATATACCACATATACATACACATAATACCCACTATACATACACATATATACCCCATATACATACACATATATACTCCATATACATACACATATATACTCCATATACATACACATAATACCCCCTATACATACACATATATACCCCATATACATACACATAATACCCCTATACATACACATATATACCCCATATACATACACATATATACTCCATATACATACACATAATACCCCCTATACATACACATATATACCCCATATACATACACATATATACCACATATACATACACATAATACCCCCTATACATACACATATATACCCCATATACATACACATATATACCACATATACATACACATAATACGCCCTATACATACACATATATACCACATATACATACACATAATACCCCCTATACATACACATATATACCCCATATACATACACATATATACCACATATACACCGGAGCATAGGGTGACTTATGAAAGCGGAGGTAGGCGCACACAGGTAGACTACATCTTGTGTAGGCGATGTAATTTGAAGGAAGTCAGTGACTGCAAAGTCATCGTGGGTGAGAGCGTTGCCAAACAGCATAGGATGGTGGTGTGGATGACTCTGATGGTGAGAGAGAAGGTGAAAAAAGGCAAAGGCAGAGCAGAAGACAAAGTGGTGGAAGCTGAAAAAGGAAGAGTGTCGTGTTGTCTTCAAGGAGGAGTTGAAACAGGCTTTGGGTGGCCAGGAAGTGCTTCCAAATGACTGGACAACCACAGCAAATGTGATCAGGGACACAGGTAGGAGAGTACTTGGTGTGTCCTCTGGAAGGAAAGTAGATAAGGAGACTTGGTGGTGGAATGAGGAAGTGCAGGAGTGTGTACAAAGGAAGAGAGTTAGCCAAGAAGAAGTGGGACATTGAGAGGACCGAAGGGAGTAAACAGGAGTACAGGGAGACACAGCGTAAAGGCTATAGTAGCAGTGGCTAAGGCCAAACAGAGGGCATATGATGACTTGTATGATAGGTTGGATAGTAAAGAGGGAGAAAATGATCTATACAGGTTGGCACAGCAGAGAAATAGAGATGGAAAGGACGTGCAGCAAGTTAGATTGATAAAGGACAGAGAGGGAACTCTATTGACTGATGACAGAAGTGTGCTGGGAAGATGGAAAGAGTACTTTGAAGAGCTGATGAATGAGGAAAATGAGAGAGAAAAAAGAGTAGAAGAGGTAACCATTGAGGGGGCAGGATGTAGCAAAGATCAGTAATTGAAGTGAGAAGGGCATTGAAGAGGATGAAGAATGGAAGGCAGTTGGTCCTGATGAGTATACCTGTGGAGGTATGGAAGTGTCTAGGAGAGGTAGCAGTAGATTTTCTGACAAGAACATTCAACACGGTACTAGAGAGTGAGCAGATGCCGGAGGAGTGGAGGAGAAGTGTGCTGGTGCCCATTTTTAAGAACAAAGGGAGACGTGCAGAGTTGCAGCAACTACAGAGGGATAAAGTTGATGAGCCATACGATGAAGTTATGGGAAAGAATAGTGGAAGCTAGACTAAGGGCAGAGGTCAGCATTTGTGAACAACAGTTTGGTTTCATGCCAGAAAGAGCACCACAGATGCAATGTTTGCCTTGAGGATGTTAATAGAGAAGTACAGAGAAGGTCAGAGGAGCTACATTGTGCCTTTGTGGATCTGGAAAAAGCATATGACAGGGTGCCAAGAGAAGAACTGTGGTATTGCATGAGGAAGTCTGGAGTGGCAGAGAAGTATGTTAGAGTGGTGCAGGACATGTATGAGAGATGTAAGACAGTGGTGAGGTGTGCTGTCGGTGTGACCGACGAATTCAAGGTGGAGGTGGGACTGCATCAAGGGTCAGCTCTGAGCCCCTTCTTGTTTGCTATGGTGATGGACAGGCTGACAGACGAGGTGAGACAAGAATCTCCATGGACTATGATGTTTGCAGATGACATCGTGATCTGTAGTGAGAGCAGAGAACAAGTGCAGGAAAATCTCGAGAGGTGGAGGTATGCCCTGGAAAGGAGAGGAATGAAGGTTAGCCTCAGAAAATCAGAATACATGTGTGTGAATGGAAGGACCCAGGAGGAACGGTGATGTTACAGGGAGCAGAGATAACGAAGGTGGAGGATTTTAAGTACTTAGGCTCAACAATCCAGAGCAATGGAGAGTGTGGAAAAGAGGTGAAGAAGCGTGTGCAGGCAGGCTGGAATGGTTGGAGAAAAGTATCCGGTGTGATGTGCGATAGGAGAGTGTCAGCAAGAATGAAGGGAAAAGTGTACAAGGCGGTGGTGAGGCCAGCGATGTTGTATGGCTTAGAAACAGTGGCGCTGAGGAAAAGGCAGGAGGCAGAGCTGGAGGTAGCGGAGATGAAAATGTTGAGGTTCTCCCTGGGAGTAACGAGGATGGATAGGATCAGAAATGAGTATATCAGAGGGACAGCCCACGTAAGATGTTTTGGAGACAAAGTCAGAGAGGCTAGATTGAGATGGTTTGGACATGTACAGAGGAGGGATAGTGAGTATATTGGCAGTAGGATGCTGAGGTTGGAACTACCAGGCAGAAGGCCTCGAGGAAGACCGAAGAAGAGATTTATGGATGTGGTGAAGGAAGACATGAAGGTCGTTGGAGTCAGAAAAGAAGATGCGGAGGACAGGGTGAGGTGGAGGCGGATGATTTGCTGTGGCGACCCCTGAAGGGAGCAGCCGAAAGTAAAAGAAGACACCTCTATCTCTTCACATATTCACTCACTTCTACACTTAAACATCTATGCACATCTACACACATCTATCAACATGCATACATAGAAGGGTGTACGATGTAAGGGTGTACGATGTACACCAGGTAAGAGCGCGAGCGTTTTATTCGTAAGGCGCATGGTATGACAATGTTCGAGCTCTGGACATGATTGCACTTGGACATGAGTATAGTGATACCTCGCTACTTCGCACTTCAGTTTCTGCGGCATCAGTGCATCGCGGATTCTTCAGAAATATTCATCGAAAAATAAAAAATAAGGAAATTAAGGATAAATAGGGGGAAATGAAGGAAAATGCTGCAAAACAAGGCCAATGATGCAAAAAAAAAACCCCTAACCCAAACAAAACAAAAAAAAAGCTCCCCAACCCCCCTGACAAAACTACTTAGATTTTTATATGAGGATCTGAGTGTGTTCGCGCGCATCTGTGTGTGTGTGTTTATATTTTATTTACATCTTATGCATTATTTTTGAATGTTTAATACAGTGGTTCTTAACCTGGGTTCGATCGAACCCTAGGGGTTCGGTGAGTCAGTCTCTGGGGTTCGGCGGAGGTCAAGACACACACCCGACTCATATTCGAGACGTCAATTTTATACCATTTGTTACAACATATCTTTGCCGACAATCCTTTTCGAGGATGTTGGACATAAAAATAAAGAAAAGGAGCAGACTTTGCTGTGAAATGACATGAGAGTGGCACTGTCCAAGGTGAAGCCATGCATTTCTGAACTGGTCTCTCAAAGGCAACAGCAGAAGTCACACTGATTTGCAGTAAATATTCATTATTATTGTAGCCTGATGGAAATTAGGTGATGGGTGTGTTGTTGAAATGTTAAAAATAATACATAGTATAAATACAATAAGTTCATTATTGGAATCATAAGGTTAAACATTAAAAAGCATTTCAGTGTGGTAAGATTTAATGAGGTCATGTCTTTGTGAAATGGTTTGTGCTGTAATTTGTTGAGAGTTCATGCATTGTATTGGTTTTGTTCTTTGAACACAATGATGTTAATGCACGGTTCATTTTGGCGCCCCAGGAAAACATAAACCTTTTGTCTTGAATTTGAAAAAAATATATTTTATTTTTCAATAAAGAAGGGTTCTGTGAATGCACATATAAAACTGGTGGGGTTCAGAACCGCCAACAAGGTTAAGAACCACTGGTTTAATATTTGTTATCAGCATTTATAACATTGACTATGTATTGATTGATATTATACATATACACATATACATGTACGTATACGTCAGTCAGGGGGGTCGATCGTACTTCGAGGAAATCGGCGGTCGCGGTGCGGGCTCCGGTCCACATTCAGCGCGGAAAGTGAGGGATCCCTGTATTGCACTTAGAAATACTGTCAGGAACACAGTCTGAATGATGCCGATTCGGTCCGTTTTTGACGGTGCTGGTGTTCCACGCTTCACAGCTTGTGGGTAAAAGCTGTTTTTGAGTCTGGTTGAAGAACATATATATATATATATATATATATATATATATATATATATATATATATATATATATATTACTGTCTATTTATAGTTCTTTTATTCCGTACAAAAACCCCGAGCGAGGACAACTTAGTTTTGTGTTTTTGTGCACATGACGTCACATGCCCCGGGAGTAAAAATAAATAAACAAAAATACGTAACATGCATGCGCAGTACAGCGTTCACTGTTGCGCACGCGCAGCGGACCTCTCTAGCGCCGCTCTTCGCGTTCGTGTCCAATAAACACGAGCGCATTCACCTCGGGTAGCATAGCCTCCGCAGCTACTAGCCATGGTGAACGTAAAGAAACGGAAAGGTCGGGTTGTTATTGACTCTGACTCGGAAGACAGCGCGAGCGACGACAATTTGGATCAGGTAAATTAAGATTTCTCTCACTGCTTGAACATCAAAATGTTTAGTGTGTGTTTTTATGGTTTGCTTTGGTAACATAAGCACAGACCTCCATGCTAGTGGCAACTACGCTATTTTTTAAAAGAACAACCCGTATTGCGGCCAGTGTTCTTTGGTGGGCTCGCGCGTCACAATACAAGCCGCTCAATGATTGGGTGTGTCATTCCCTTCGTTGTCTATTTTAAACCAATTGCAATTCTGAAGGCGGGAAACTGTTAGCCAATCATATAAAAGTGGGCGGGTTTTGTGTGAAAAGAGGTGTGAAATGTATTTTATATAGAACGCAGGTGAAAAGAACGTTAGCAAGCTAGTTGTTTAAAGAGTCTTTCGGCCGGTTTATCGTTGTAAAAAGTTACTATACACAATCATGAGAATCGTATAGCTCTGTACTGATCATGTTTTTTAGTTCACAGTAGAGCACACTTACTATGTTTCAAAGCATTTCACTCGGCCTGTCTTGTAGATGTGCTGTAGTCTCTTTAGCTAGCATTTACGTAAATTAGCATGCTAGCGCGTTCGCCAGTCCTGTACATTTGTAAACATTAGAAATGATCAGTCACGACACTTGGTTTTTCAGGTGTTCATTTTGATATGTTGCAGTCTTTTAGTAGATAAAAATGTGCGATTTTGCTTGAAGTAATGTGCCGCAGGTGGCCAGTTATTTTGAGTTTTCTAAAGTAAACACACCCTGAGGCTGAAAATCTCATGATCTGTCATTAACCGATTTCCACGAATTGAATTCCGTCTATATTCTGCAGCGACGCGACAGACACAAGTTCTTAAAGTCATTTTATTAACGAATCTGTTCACTGTGTTCAGCTGTGCGAGCGCTTCACCCTGAGATATTTGTTTATTTTCTGCACTGAAACTGAGACATGAGTGAAAACTAAATCAGACTAAAGCCCTGTGTTGGTTGAATTTATTTTATGTTCTGATGATGATGAAGATGATGATGGTTCTGTCGCTCAGCTGCTGAGTTATAAATATATATCTGTCTCATCAGGGAAGGATTATCTTCCTGACTATAAACACATCACACATGTTCACCCCAATCCTTCAGCTCAGGGTTCACGCTGTACCAGTTCATCCTGACAGCACTGCCAGTGCAAAACTTACAAGACCAATCAGCATGCATCGTCCTGTTAGATTCTCTCAGTGTGACACCTTGTTGACTGGTAAATAAATAAAATATAGTGAAACAAGTTCTGAACCTGACTCAATAATCCTCGCAAGTACATGTTGAGCCACATGTTTTGTCTTTTCCAAATCTCCCTCATATGCACATTCTGTGTGCATCACCTTCAGTTTTTCCCAGAAGCAGGTCATCAATGCTTCTCGAAGGCACCCTTTGACCCCGTGCATCAACGTAATATTTATCATGCTGCGTTTCCTTGTTTAAAACTTCATGAAATTGATTTGATGAGACTAGAGAGTTCCTGGAGGCTGTTCCTGTTGTTTGGTTGAGATGTTTCTACTTTCGAGATACTTTTTTTTTTTTTTTTAATTCACCTGCGTTTAGAGAAATTTGTGGTCCTTGTTTCTCAGATGTCTTAAACTTCAGTGTTTTGGGACATTTTTTGAACAGCTACATGCTGAAATGAATGCATTTTGAGTTTCATGGAAATGAAAGGCTTCATGCAAAACCTTGGATGTCAGTAGAACTGAGAAACGGTGCAGGAAACAGGCCGTTATTGTCCGGCACCAGGTTTATGTGAGAAGGAAGAGGGGTGAACAGAATGTATGAGCAGAAATTAGGACTTCAGTTAAAACCCTGGCTTCTGAAGTGAAGTGGGACAAAATAAGAACGTCCTCGACTTACGACCTATGCGAGTTACGTCTTTTTGACTTTACGACCCCAAAAGTGGTGAAGCATGAGTCATGGCAGTGCGAGTGTTGCGTAGGACAGTTGTTTGCGTTGCCAACAGCGCCAGCATCTTAAAAGGCCAAGCAGGAGATGATGCAGCTTCACTTTCCAACTGCTCAGAGCAAATTTATTCATCTACTTTCAATGCTACGTCACTGTGGCGTGAGCGGAGAGCCAATCCTTTCTGTGTGGGCGAGTCCGATACCTTGAAACTCTAATTTTATTGGACTCACACGCTGCAGTTTATGTGACAGGAAGCGCGTCCCAAGTTTTGGCAATCAGCTGGTCTGCGGGTTGAAGTTTTTCTATGTCTGTCCGTTTGTGTTTGCTTGCCAGCTGTGCTTGACTTCATGGAAATGAGCCGATCAAAACAAGGGAAATTTATCTCTTTACTCAAACAACACAAGCAGTCTGTGGCTGTTGTTATAATCCAATAAAATTGGAGTTTGAAGCTATCGGACCCGCCCACACAGTGGAGTACAGAAAGGATTGGCCCTCTGCTGCCTGTGACAGTGACGTGGAATTGAAAATAGATGTATAGATTTAAATGCGCAATATTTATTCATCTGTTTTGGTTTGCCGTAAGTGTATTTGGATGGGAAGTCGACATATGACCAGATTGATTTACGACCGGTCTGCCAGAACCAAAAGCGGTCGTAAGTCGACGACTCGCTGTATTCACGAAGTCATCTAGAGACTGCATGTTCCATAACCCCATTGATGCTGCAGCTGTCAGACTTACCTGTCAATCACGGTAGCATTCAGTAATTTCACTTCTATATATTTCAGGCTGCAATCCAAAAGCTCCAGGGCTCTTCGTTTTGTGCATATGTGTGTGTGCGTGTGTGATGCAGGAGAAAGCTTGTGAGTCAACACGTTTGAATGAATTTCTGTTTGCTTCAGAGTTGAGCGATCTGGAAGGTGTTTTGGACTTTTTGATGTGGTGAATACCCCCATTTCACTGGAGCGCAGCAGACTCGCGGAAGCAAATATGTCGTCGTCATCAACGTTCCTCAGTCGTTCCGTCATCTTCCGTGTCTTTCCATATGATTCCGAATGTATTCCTCCGCTTCCAGCAGGCCAAAATCTTCCGCGACCGTGCTTTTGAACATGTTCAAAAACTTGTTCACGGAAAAATCTTTCGAAAGTGTTCCCTTTGGTTCCGCAGTCCTTCCACAAACGTTCCGTTATTTCCTCAAACCTTCCATGATCATTCCTTTTATTTCGTCAGGGTTCCTTGATTGTTCCGCGAGCCCCCCCCCCCCCTTCTGGATGGCCAAAAGCAGCCACGGAACATTTGCTTTCCTCTACAGATCCCCACGGAATACTTAAGGAAGGTTTGCGGAATGATTGCGGATAACATGAAAGACTTGCGGAACACTCACGGAAGTCACTTCCACTATAAATATTAAATTATTCCAGTTCATTCACTTTATATTTGTTTTGTTTGTTTTCCTGTTCATGTAATAAAGTTTTGAAGTTATAATAACTGTTGTTTGGACTTGTGTGCATGGTTTTTAGTCTGGAATGATTTATTGAGGTGCAAATAAGAGGACCGTATTTAACTTTTCCATTTGTACTGTTATATTTATTGATGCTAAAATATCATTATACAGCATACACATAAAACACCTTTCAGTGCATTCTCTTTATAAACATACAGCAGTGTAGTTTTCAAAAATGCCCACGAGAGGAACGTACTGTATTGCATTATGCATGACACAACTGAATTCAGGTATTAACTACATTAAGTCCGAGCAGCTCGGCCACGCCCCCCCCCCCAGCCGGAACCAGAGTACAAAACAGAATTTTAGAGTGATAGAGTAAGAGACGTGACAAACCAAAGAAGCGGTGATGTTGATGTGAGTTAATCCTCTGGTGCAGAGGTGAGCCTGCTTTTGTTTATTGGGAGTAAATGAGAATAGTGAATTCAGGTGTGTGCTCCAGAGCAGCTCAGCCACGCCCCTCAGGAAGTAAACAGTGAGAGGCACAGCGCCAAAATCAAAGTCCCTCAAAACACAGACCATAACAAAAAGGACATAAAAGAACAAGAAATGTAATAAATTGGACGAACAAAACACAATGAGAAATATGCTACACCACAGTAAATAAAATATAACACACAAACATTACCATAGGTCATGTACTGGAATAATAATTAAAAAAGACTTTAACAGTGGAGTGTTTTACAACAGTTCAAACAATTATTGTATTCCTCTTCAGCAATAACGTGTCTTCAGAGGAAACTGTCGTTTCTTTCGGAGAAAGTCTTATTTCTTCAGAAGAGACATCCAACCTCATTACCTTTTCCTGGTGCTTAAGCAGGCGTTTGAGTGACATCATAGAACTTAACTGGTAATTAAAACACACTAAAAAAGGCTCATTGCCATCTTGTGCGCGAATGAGGAAAAAGGGGCGTTACATCAACTCAACCAATCAGCAGGGAGGAGGACAGCCATTGGCTGAATTTGAATCACGTGCAAGCTGCTCGGCAGTCCGTGAATACTCAAACTACGAGTGCAAAACCGCGAATAGTCAAGGGCCTACATTATACATTATATATGTACATTATACATATGTACATTATAAACATATAGTGCATATAGGGCGTGATGTTCAATGTTGTTAATGCTTTTGCCCCATAGGCAGGATGTGAGCTAGAAGAGAAGGAGAGATTCTGGAGTGAGTTAGATGAAATGATGCAGAATACCCCCAGAGGTGAAAGAGTGGTCATTGGTGCAGACTTCAATGGGCATGTTGGTGCAGGAAACGGAGGGGATGAGGAAGTGATGGGCAGATTTGGTATCCAGGACAGGAACGCAGAAGGACAGATGTTGGTAGATTTTGCAAAAAGGATGGAAATGGTTGTGGTGAATACTTTCTTCCAGAAGAGACAGAAGCATTGGGGTGACTTATAAAAGCGGAGGTATGAGCACACAGGTAGACTACATCTTGTGTAGGCAATGTAATTTGAAGGAAGTCAGTGACTGCAAAGTAGTAATGGGTGAGAGTGTTGCCAAACAGCATAGGATGGTGGTGTGCAGGATGACGCTGATGGTGAGGAAGGTGAAAAAGGCAAAGGCAGAGCAGAAGACAAAGTGGTGGAAACTGAAAAAGGAAGAGTGTCGTGTTGTCTTCAAGGAGGAGTTGAAAATGGCTTTGGGTGGTCAAGAAGTGCTTCCAGATGACTGGACAACTACAGCTAATGTGATCAGGGAGACAGGTAGGAGAATACTTGGTATGTCCTCTGGAAGGAAAGCAGATAAGGAGACTTGGTGGTGGAATGAGGAAGTGCAGGAGTGTGTACAAAAGAAGAGGTTAGCTAAGAAGAAGTAGGACATAGAGAGGACCGTAGAGAGTAAACAGGAGTACAGGGAGACACAGCGTAAGGCGAAAGTAGCAGTGGCTAAGGCCAAACAGAGGACGTATGATGACTTGTATGCTCGGTTGGAAAGTAAAGAGGGACAAGATGATCTATACAGGTTGGCACAGCAGAGAAATAGAGATGAGAAGGACGTGCAGCAAGTTAGACTGATTAAGGACAGAGAGGGAAATGTATTGACTGATGACAGAAGTGTGCTTGGAAGATGGAAAGAGTACTTTGAAGAGCTGATGAATGAGGAAAATGAGAGAGAAAAAGAGTAGAAGAGGTGACTGTTGAGGACCAGGAAGTAGCAAAGATTAGTTAGGGTGAAGTGAGGAGCGCATTGAAGAGGATGAAGAATGGAAAGGCAGTTGGTCCTGATGACATACCGGTGGAAGTATGGAAATGTCTAGGAGAGGTAGCAGTAGACTTTCTAACAAGAACATTCAACAAGGTCTTAGAGAGTGAGAGGATGCCAGAGGAAGGGAGGAGAAGTGTGATGGTGCCCATTTTTATGAACAAGGGAGACGTGCAGTGTTGTGGCAACTACAGAGGGATAAAGTTGATGAGCCATACGATGAAGTTATGGGAAAGAATAGTGGAAGCTAGACTAAGGGCAGAGGTCAGCATTTGTGAACAACAGTTTGGTTTCATGCCAAGAAAGAGCACCACAGATGCAGTGTTTGCCTTGAGGATGTTAATAGAGAAGTACAGAGAAGGTCAGAAGGAGCTGCATTGTGCCTTTGTTTATCTGGAGAAAGTACATGACAGGGTGCCGAGAGAGGAACTGTGGTATTGCATGAGGAAGTCTGGAGTGTCAGAGAAGTATGTTAGAGTGGTGCAGGACATGTATGAGAGATGTACGACAGTGGTGAGGTGTGCTGTCGGTGTGACAGAAGAGTTCAAGGTGGAGGTAGGACTGCATCAGGGGTCAGCTCTGAGCCCCTTCTTGTTTGCAATGGTGATGGACAGGCTGACAGATGAGGTTAGACAAGATTCCCCATGGACTATGATGTTTGCAGATGACATTGTGATCTGTAGCGAGAGCAGAGAACAAGTGCAGGAAAATCTAGAGAGGGAATGAAGGTTGGCATCAGTAAGACAGAATACATGTGTATGAATGACAAGGACCCAACAGGAACGGTGAGGTTACAGGGGGCAGAGATAAAGAAGGTGGAGGATTTCAAGTACTTAGGGTCAACAATCCAGAGCAGTGGAGAGTGTGGAAAAGAGGCGAAGAAGCGTGTGCAGGCAGGTTGGAATGGTTGGAGAAATGTATCTGGTGTGATGTGTGATAGGAAGGTATCGGCAAGAATGAAAGGAAAAGTGTACAAGACGGTGATGAGGCCAGTGATGTTGTATGGTTTAGAAACAGAGCTGGAGGTAACAGAGATGAAAATGTTGAGGTTCTCTTTGGGAGTAACGAGGATGGATAGGATCAGGAATGAGCAAATCAGAGGGTCAGCACATGTAAGATGTTTTGGAGACATCAAGTCAGAAAGGCTAGATTGAGACGGTTTGGACATGTACAGAGGAGGAATAGTGAGTATATTGGTAGTAGGATGCTGAGGTTAGAACTACCAGGCAGAAGGTCTAGAGGAAGACCAAAGAGAAGATTTATGGATGTGGTGAAGGAGGACATGAAGGTAGTTGGAGTAAGAGTCGAAGATGCAGAGGATAGGGTGAGATGGATGGTTTGCTGTGGTGACCCCTAAATGGAAAAGCCGAAAGGAAAAGAAGAAGGAATGAATGAAGGTTTATTTTGAAGATGTAAAACTAGTGGTCAAAATCGTGCTTATAGATGGTACAAACAATGACAAAAATCACTTTGATACTTAAATAAAATCACTAAAGAAACTCACAATTTTAGTAATTAATAATAAGTAGAATAATGAAAGCAATTATAGTAATATATGAACACTGAAAAGTATGAAGTAAGTTAAATTGTTCACTGTGTTATATTTGAAAGGAAGTGGGAAATAGAATCGAATTCCATCTCACCTGGAACCGATCCATTCATAACTTGATTATAATGCTTCCAAGTTAATATCTCACTTGTGCAACCTTCACATCTCAAAACATATTCAAATCTTTAAAAAATCCTTGGTTACACGACAGAAAAGAAGCATAATTAAGAAAAATAAAATAAATAATACTGAATACAGTATTTTACAAAAATTAGAAAGTATAGCAATTAATAAGTGACAAAATGTAAACCATAAGTTTGAAATGACATGTTTATTACCCCTCCCCCCAAACTTATCCCTGTCACCCATGAAAATTATTTATTTATATTTGATTTCACACATGAAGGTAGTTGGAGTAAGAGTAGAAGATGCAGAGGATAGGGTGAGATGGAGGCAGATGATTTGCTGTGGCGACCCCTGAAGGGTACAGCCGAAAGGAGAAGAAGAAGAAACATAGTGCATTATAAACATATTGTAAATTACAAACATATGTTAATTTTTAAATTTATTGTACATTATAAACATATTATAAATTATAAACATCTAGGATGAATGAGCTTCCTTGGTCGAATCCGCGTTTTTATAGGTGGAATCAGGAGCAAATCCTTTGATCTTTGCCGATTTTTCCTCTTTGAAACGTGGTTAAGCCGGGTATTCCTTACTCATTCCGTGTTGAACGTGAACGTTCCGCCTTCATTCCGCCTGTTCCGCAATTATTCCTTAGCTCTTCCTTTTCAAATGGAGTCGTGCCGTAGTCGTTCCTCGAGTGTTCCTTGCTTTCCATGAAGGTTCCTTGAATTATTCGAAGGTCTTCCTTTGCAATCTGCATTGGTTCCGAAGGTAATCCGAGTGCTTTTACGCATGTATTCCGACATTGTACTGCGGTCTTTCCATGCATTTTCCACAAATTTGGTGAACGTTCCAAAGGTGTTCCGAAGGTACAATTTTCTGTAGGTTTTTGACCCATTTTCCATGTAAAAATTCCAAAGCTCCTCCATAGAGTGCGTTCCGTGCCTTTCCGCCACGATCACTGCATTCGGCGCTCCAGTGAAATGGGGGTATTAGACTCTTGCAGGTGTTGTGACTTGTCAGGCGAAAGTTAAAACACACACTGATGCATGCATTTGTCTAATTTCTCCTCACCTTTCAAGGAGCTGCTCAGCTTGGCCAAAAGGAAGCGTGTGGACTCAGAAGAACCTGAAGAACCTGTCAGCAAACCTGCTGCATCAACAGACTCTGAAACATCTGACAGTGATGATGAGGTACTTTGACACATTCTCTCTGCTTATCCATCATCTCAAAATAGGCTTATTTCTAAATTTTTTTTTTTTTTGGGGGGACGTGTGTGTATGTGTGTTTGTTTGTGAAGTGGACTGTTGGAGGCACCAAAGCCAAGAAAAAGGCAAAACCGAGTAAAGGAGCAGACAAAAAGAACTCTACAAAGAAGAAAGTGAACAAGGCCACTTCTTCTGGAAGCTCAGATGGAGACAGCTCAGCTGAAAGCTCCGCCCCTGAAGAGGGTGAGGGTCAATAATAAATCGAAAGCTGACAGAGCATTTGTTATGCCTCTGAATATTAATTTGTCAGAAATGCTTCATATTGTTGTGGGTTTTGGATTCAGAGTATGATGATCTTAATCACATGATCTAAATGATCACCAACCATCACGCAGGTGAGGTGTCCGACTCTGAGAGTAACAGCTCCTCCTCCAGCTCGGATTCAGACTCGTCTTCAGAGGATGAAGTGTTCCGGGACGGCTACGGAGACGATCTGATGGGAGACGAGGAGGATCGGGCACGGCTGGAGCAGATGACGGAGAAGGAGAGAGAGCAAGAGCTTTTCAACCGTATCGAGAAGAGAGAGGTGCTCAAACGCAGGTCAGCAGAATTCACAAACTCTCTCACATGTGTGTGTATATATGTGTGTATGTGTAATATATATATATGCATGAATGCACACAAATATGTATGTAAATGTGTGAATACAGGGATCCCTCGCTACCTCGCGTTTCCATTCATGCGGCTTCAGTGCATCACAGCATCCGGCGTAAAAGTTTTGCCCAAATACAGAATGCAAACCATCAATACAAATTTCATACCAGATCGGTCGAGGCCCAGGTTAACAACGACCGCCATCAGTCCTGTCAACCAACAGGGTGCTGGTGGAAATTGGACTACTGTTGGTCGAAGGAGAGGCGGGAGGTGTGTCCGTAGGCAGAGAGAGAAGAGGAAAAGCATGAGTCTAGGACTGAGTGGGGACTTTGAATGTTGGAACTATGGCAGGAAAAGGTAGAGAGCTGGCTGACATGATGCAGAGGAGGAAGGTGGACATACTGTGTGTTCAGGAGACCAGGTGGAAAGGTAGCAAGGCTAGAAGCTTCGGAGCAGGTTTAAGCTGTTTTATCATGGTGTGGATGGGAAGAGAAATGGAGTAGGAGTCATCTTGAAGGAGGGGTTTGTCAGGAATGTTCTAGAAGTGAAAAGAGTGTCAGACAGAGTGATGAGTCTCAAGTTAGAAATTGAAGGTGTGATGTTCAATGTTGTTAGTGCTTATGCCCCACAGGCAGGATGTGAGCTAGAAGAGAAGGAGACTGCACAAAATTAGTGTTTCATGAACTTTGGGAATTTATCCTGATACCAGAAGTTATTCATTGGGGCTCAAGTAAGTTGTCATTTGGTACGGATCATAAGCTAACTGCTGATATACAATTTCACACATCAGAACAAAAGATTGATTCAATACAAAGCAAAATGTTAAACTTACAAAAACAGCTATTTGCATTCCACGGCTGAGGCAATTCAAAATGGCCGTAAAATCACCATGAAGAAGAAATTTTACGGATCAGAACTGGGGATATATTCACGATTATACCCAGTTTCGTAACACCTGTATGTGAAGTGGATGTGGCTGGGGTTCAGTGTGATCCGTGTACTGACTCATGGACAGCTTGGTGGAGCGCCCTGTCAACCTCCTCAGGTGTTGGAATACTTTCGAGTATGTTGTAAATGTCAGGCATGCAGTGTGTCGGTGATTTGTCACCCGGACGCTCAACTGTGTTTCACTCAGGTTCGAAATCAAACAGAAACTGAAGACAGAAAAGAAGAAGGTGAAAGAGGAGAAGAAGAAGAAGAAGCAGGAGGAAGAGCAAGAGAAGAAGAAGCTGTCTCAGGTTTCAGACACTCAGGTGGTGAGTGGATTGGTGTTTCGACTCCTTACTGTGATGAAAAATCAGCTCTCGAGATGTCCACTGTTCTAATACTGTGGCTTGACCTGTTTTTTAGGTGATGTCCCATAATAAAGAGAGGAGGTCAAAGAGAGACGAGAAGCTGGACAAGAAGTCTCAGGCCATGGAGGAGCTGAAAGCCGAGCGAGAGAAGAAAAAGAATAGAACCGGTCGGTGTGTTTCTTGCTCTTTAATCACAGGGTTCATACACTATAATTGTTTCTCTCTGTGAGTGATGTGACCTTTAACCTCACAGCCGAGCTGCTGACGAAGCGACAGCCTCTGAAAGCCAGCGACGTGTACTCTGATGATGAGGAGGAGGAAGAGGAAGATGACGATAAGTCCTCGGTGAAGAGTGACCGCAGCTCGAGGTTGTCGTCCTCCGATGAAGAGGAAGAGTGAGTGGGATCAAGCAGTTCTCTGAAAGGGATTGTGGGTCAGAGTATCAAGTATGATGTCTGATTGACACCTTTTCTCTTCTGCTTCCTCAGGAAAGAGGCAACACCCCCGAAGTCTCAGCCGGTGTCCTTGCCGGAGGAACTGAATCGCATTCGTCTGTCACGGCACAAACTGGAGCGCTGGTGTCACATGCCCTTCTTCGCCAAAACTGTCACCGGCTGCTTCGTACGCATCGGCATCGGCAACTGCAGCAGTAAACCCGTCTACAGGGTACGAGCTGGGTACTTCCTGATTCATTAGAGGAGAATTAGAACCGGGTCATACCGTTAGAGTTGCCTGTGCAGCTGAGACTCTGGAGCATGTCCACCGAAGCCTCGTGACTGGAGTTTATTTTAAGCACAAACTCGTAACTTGTTTTCCATTTTTTTTCCCTTTGTTATCCTGCATGTCCCGGCCTCAGAAAAAAAATCGGCCTCAGAGAGGCCTAGTGGGCATCTGTTGAACATTTGATTCAGACACTCTTTTCACTTATTGTCCTGAATTAGGTTTTTTTTTTTTTTCAGCATTAGCCAGTGCACAGGCCTCCTCACAAATTTCATGGTTTGTTACCAAAAAAATTCAAGCAAATCTGTGTGTCAATCAGTTATCAAATAAACCAACTCTAGATGAATGTAGTGAAATAATATTTATTTAAATATCATTTTCTCTCTCAAATTAATTTTTTTTTTTTTTTTTTATTGCGAATGAATTTCATGACATCCAGTTTAAGAATTTTAAATGTTTGTTTTATTGGTGCTGATTTCCAGGTGGCCGAGATCGTTGATGTGGTGGAAACTGCGAAAGTGTACCAGCTCGGTTCAACGAGAACGAACAAGGGGCTGCAATTACGGTGAGCTTTCTGTCAGAAGCATCTTTATGATCAGTCTCGCGTCGCGTCTCGGCGGTGCTCATGTGCCTGAGAGGGAGATAATGAGAAAGTCATGTCATGTAGGATTAAATATGCTCAAACTTGGATGTACAGCTCTTTAATGCCCAGCATGAACATATGGTTCTCTTTTAAAAAAATGCTAATACAGTGGTACCTCGGTATTCGAATGCTTTAGAGGTCGAACAAATCGGAATTCGACCAAAAAAAAAAAAAAATCCAGGATTTTCCCCCCAAAAGTCGACCCAAATCTGCAAGTCGAACGCTCAAAAAGTGCAAGAAAAAACGAGACTGAGGGGAAATGCGCGCTTTCCGGAAGCTGTTGATACTATGCATCACCCTGATAAAGCTCGCGCTGTTCTGGGGAAGTCCGGAAGTTGTTGATACTATGTATCGCTGTGAACACCTTTAACAATGAGGTTATGAGCCACTTCCGTAAGGTTTTGAAAAGAATGCAGAAACAAGCCTTGTTCGAAAGGTTCTTCAAGAAAAGAAAGGGACATCCTGAAGAACACCTTTTGGCTGATTCACCTGAAGCTGTTGTGGAAGGGGATCCTCCTCTCTTTCTCTCTCCAACATTTATGTATACCAACTGCTCACCACTACAAAGGTAAAAATTCTTATCTTTATTGTTATGCTTTAACTGTACTGTGGTTTTTATTTTCGTGTGTTATGGTCTCTTTTGTGAGAGACTCTGGTTTTGGTGGCTCTAACGCTCTCTATGCATGCAATGGTGAAGAGGGGCGTGGCAGTCACACTCGGGTGGCGTGCTAAGCACACACACCTGATTCCACTTAGCAATCACTGGGATTCTCTAACAGTGACTATGATTTCCCCGTGCTCTAGTGCCTTCCCTGTCAACAATAAAGCTCATCCGTTTTCATCACCCCCTGTCTCCTGCATTTTTGGGTCCGGCTGAATGTTCCTGGCGTCATAAAATCTTCTAGCCCTTCTGTGACACCAGGAATATTCAGCCGGACCCAAAAATGCAGGAGGAGACAGGGTGTGATGAAAACGGGTGAGCTTTATTGTTGACAGAGAAGGCACTACTGTCTGTCTTCCTTTTGGCTTTTTCCCTTTTTACTCGGGAGTTGCCACAGCGAATCATCTGATTTGCACGTTTTTACGTCGGATGCCCTTCCTGTCACAACCCTTTTTAGCAAGAGACAGAAACACGCTGACGACTTTGCAGCTCCTCTTTACGAAAGTCAGCAATGGTTCTTTTACATGCCTCTCACCATAGACAGTGAGAGACATGGCCCGCCTTTGATAACCCAGTTAGCTGCACTGGGGGGGGGGGGGACAGTGACAACCTTGTGGAGAGTGGGACTCGAAACCCCAACCTTTTGGATCAGTGATCCAGCACCCTATACCACTAGACCACCACTGCCCCGACAGAGAATGCACAGGGAAATCAGTCACTGTTAGAGAAGCCAGGTGATTGCTAAGTGGAAGCAGGTGTGTGCTTAGCACTCCACCCGCATGTGACAGCCACGCCCCTCTCCAGCATGCATAGAGAGAGAGCGAGAGAGAGAGTCAAAGCCACCAAAACCAGAGTCTCTCGCAACACAGACCATAACATGCATAACATGGTATTCAATAATTTTTTTCACTTAATTTGAGGACCTATGGTATGAGTTACGGCATCTTTAAACTTCTGTTCAAAAGACGACGGAATTGATTAAGACCATTTACATTATTTGTAATGGGAAAAGCGGATTCAGAAATCGACCAAATTGGAATTCGACCAGCCGTCGGAACGAATTATGGTCGAGTACCGAGGCACCACTGTAACTACTAGATGCATTGTATACTTGTTGTGTCATCGCCTGATGCAGCACAGCTTGATCCCACGTGCCTCCGTCAGCTGTGAGACGACCTTGGGTGCACAGGATTGTGCTGTTCACGAATTTGTGAGAGTGTTGTTATTGTTATTATTATTATTAGTGCTATTTTGTGAAATGTGTTCGGGGTGTTTCCTTATGCCCTTTTGATCAGGAAAAATTCGTGATAATTTTTTTAACTGCAAAAAATAATTCGGGCCTTAAAGGGTTAATAGTTAATACACCAAAATCCAGTGCCAGTGTAGTTTAATCAACAACCATAAAATAAACGACACAAAGCTTTTAAGTCATTGTTTAAGAACTGTTGTGTAAAGTCAGGAGTTTAAGGGTAAGTAACATCAGCACATGTTGACTTCGAACCATATTTCATCAGAATTTCTCTGTTTTATTTTTGTTTATTTGTTTGTGTGCATCCTTTTCCAAAGACACGGCAACGATACCCGAGTGTTCCGACTTGAGTTTGTATCCAATCAGGAGTTCACAGAGAGCGAGTTCATGAAATGGAAAGAAGCAGTGAGTGATTTACACGCAAACACATGCACTCACTTCAGAATGACAGGATTTAAAAAAAAAAAAAATCATATTCCAGGTGCTTCTCATTTTGGTGTTTTGCCGCTATTGTCTGGTCTAGTTTTAGGCCAGTTTGTGTTGTCATAGTCACAGACCCTGTGTGTGTGTCGTGTGGAAAACTGTACACCTGTTTTAATCGGACAGTCTGATTGGCTGTCTTTGTTTGTTAAATCCTGCCCATGTGAGCTCTGAGCAGGATCTGTGGGTGTAGTCGTGGAGTGTAAACACTTGCTGTGGGTGTCTGTGAGGTCAGTTTATCCCCAGCTCCTGTATAAAAGGATGTGTTGGAAGGGGTACTGCTAACACCCCGTCTTCTGCAGGAGTGCAGAAACACTGACGGTGGTGGTGGTGATGATAAATCCTGACTGGTCTTTGTACATTTTTGATATTGTTTCAGATGCACGGTGCAGGAATGCAGATTCCTACTCTGGATGAAATTGCAAAAAAAGAGCAGTCTATCAAAGAGGCTGTCAACTACAAATTCAATGACCAGGACATCGAGGATGTGAGTCACGGCTTTTTACAACGTCATCATTCGTTAAAAAGATCAGAAGTGAACCCTGCTCTTGTTAATCGTAATATTTCTCTTAATGAACCCGAAGTTACTTTCTCTCATGACAATAAACATAAATAATAAAATAATACCCTTAGATGTTTCTGAAGCATTTCAAGTGAAGTCGGTTATTGCAGGCTATTTCACTAAAATACTTCTCAGAGTAACTTTAATCTCGATGAAGGGAGATTCTCAAGTCATGCAGAGTGAGGAGGATTGTATTATAGATTATAAATCCAACATCAGTTCATCGTCGCCATCCATGAACACTCCTAATTTGGCATCAAAATTGTGGTTAATTCATGCTCATCAACATATAAAGTCTATATGTGTGTGTGTGTATATATATATATATATATATATATATATATATATACATACACACACACACGGTGGTACCTTGACCTACAAATTTAATCCGTTCCAAGGGAAAGCTCGGAATCAAAAAAATCATTAGATGAAACAATTTTCCCTCACTACTTCACGTTTCAATTCATGCAGCTTCAGTGCATTGTGTTTTGTTTTTTTGTTGTTTTTTTTTTAAATATTCATCAAATTAAAAAAGTAGGAAATTAAGGAAGAATAGGGGAAAAGTTAAGGAAAATGCCACAAAACAAGGCCAATTATGCAAAAAAAAACCCCAAACAAACACAAAAACAACCCAAAACCTCCCATCAAAACTACTGACATTTTGAGGTGCATGTGTGTATTTTATTTCCATCTTACGCATTATTTTTGAATGTTTGTTATTATAAGCATTTATAGCTTTGAATATGGATTTATTGATATTATATACAGTGGGCCCCCGTTATTCGCGGGGGTTCGGTTCCGGCTCCTCCCGCAAATAAAGATAATAAAGATAATCCGTGAGTTCTGTACCCGGAAGTAAAACCCCATGTCTCATATTACATGCGCGAATGCCACACTTAAATGTGTTTAAGTAGCATATTTTAGTGCATGTAATAGATACATAGTACAGTATTTTACTTGCGCTAAAATATGCTACTTAAACACATTCCATAAACAGTCTTACTCATTAATACAGTATTAATGTAGTAAAATGTAGTAATTAAGTAAAAACTTTTTAATGTTGTATTGTGATATTTATTGTTAAAATGATATATAATCAATAAATACCACAGGAGAAAATTAAAGTTTTTACTTAATCATTACTAAATTTTTGTGTGTGTGTGTATATATACAGTCGGCCCCCAATTTATGAGGACCCCTTTGTACCAAATCTCCGGATTACGAAAAATATTTTCGAGTTTCAGTCCCCAAAATACGAAACATCCCCCTCTTACGAAAAGAAATTCAAACGCGTCAATCAAAATTTCACACGACGCGGGAGTTGCTCTCTCATTGGCTGTTTCTCAACATCCCGCCCTGCTTGCCTCCCAGATAGACAGAAGGAAGCTTCAATCTTTAGTTTATTTTTTAAGTAGTTTAATTCAGTAAATGTTTAATAAATGTGGATGCATTTGAGCTTATCTGGCATCCCGATCCCTCAAGGAATCAAATTAAAGTTGAGTTTGTCAAGCAGGGAATGTGTCTTTTGGGCATGTGGAGAGAGGGAGAGAGAGAGAGGGAGGGAGAGAGAAAGAGAGAGAGAGAGTTTAGTTTTTTTAAGTTGTTTTAATTCAGTAAATGGTCAAGCAGGAAATGCGCTTTGAAGTCATGTCTTGTGGGCGTGTCCGAGAGAGCGGGAATAACGCTTTAATTTTTAGTTTTTTTTTTTTAAGTTGTTTAATTCAGTAAATGTTTAATAAATGTGGGCGCATTTGAGCTCTGGCATCCCAATCCCTCAAGGAATCAAATTAAAGTTGAGTTTGTCAAGCAGGGAATGCGCTTTGAATTAATGTCTTGTGGGCGTGGCCCACAGCACGCATGAGCGAGAGAAAAAGAGAGAGAGAGTTGTGTGAGTGTGTATGTGTTAATAAAAAATGTTAATAATGGTTTAATTAATAAATATGTTAATAAAAATTGTTTAATATATTAATAAAATGGTTTAATTGTTTAATAAATAATTTTCTTTTACTTTTAACACATATTTGATACAAAATTGGTGTATTTTTATCATTTTTAAAGGGTTTATGGGGTTTATCCAGTCCAAGGACCGGAGACTTGGAACGAATTAGGCGTTTAACATGTAAGATGCGACCTCTACTTACGAAATCCCCGCAATACGAAAAGGGCTCTAGAACGGATTAATTTCGTAAATTGGGGGCCAACTAATATATATACTAGTCCTTCTCAAAAAATTAGCATATTGTGATAAAGTTCATTATTTTCTGTAATGTACTGATAATTTTGGCATACAGCTCATGAAAACCCAAAATTCCTATCTCAAAAAATGAGCATATGATGTTCAGGTAGTGTAAACGAGCTATTAACCTAATCATCTGAATCAACCAATTAACTCTAAACACCTGCAAAAGATTCCTGAGGCTTTTAAAAACTCCCAACCTGGTTCATTACTCAAAACCGCAATCATGGGTAAGACTGCCGACCCGACTGCTGTCCAGAAGGACATCATTGACACCCTCAAGCAAGAGGGTAAGATACAGAAAGAAATCTCTGAGCGAATAGGCTGTTCCCAGAGTGCTCGATCAAGCCACCTCAGTGGGACGTCTGTGGGAAGGAAAAAGTGTGGCAGAAAACGCTGCACAACCAGAAGAGGTGACCGGACCCTGAGGAAGATTGTGGAGAAGGGCCGATTCCAGACATTGGGGGACCTGTGGAAGCAGTGGACTGGGCTACAGGTGCCGCATTCCCAAGGTCAAGCCACTTTTGAACCAGAAACAGCGGCAGAAACGGCTGACCTGGGCTACAGAGAAGCAGCATTGGACTGTTGCTCAGTGGTCCAAAGTACTTTTTTCAGATGAAAGCAAATTTTGAATGTCATTGGGAAATCAAGGTGCCAGAGTCTGGAGGAAGACTGAGAAGAAGGAAATGCCAAAATGCCTGAAGTCCAGTGTCAAGTACCCACAGTCAGTGATGGTCTGGGGTGCCATGTTAGCCGCTGGTGTTGGTCCACTGTGTTTTATCAAGGGCGGGGTCAATGCAGCTAGCTATCAGGAGATTTTGGAGCACTTCATGCTTCCATCTGCTGAAAAGCTTTATGGAGATGAAGATTTCATTTTTCAGCACGACCTGGCACCTGCTCACAGTGCCAAAACCACTGATAAATGGTTTACTGACCATGGTATTACTGGGCTCAATTGGCCTCCCAACTCTCCTGACCTGAAGCCCATAGAGAATCTGTGGGATATTGTGAAGAGAAAGTTGAGAGACCAGACCCAACACTGTGGATGAGCTTAAGGCCGCTATCGAAGCATTCTGGGCCTCCGTAACACCTCAGCAGTGCCACAGGCTGATTGGCTCCATGCCACGCCCCATTGAAGCAGTCATTTCTGCAAAAGGATTCCCGACCAAGTATTGAGTGCATAACTGAACATAATTATTTGAAGGTTGACTTTTTTTGTATTAAAAACACTTTTTTTATTGGTCAGATGAAATATGCTAATTTTTTGAGATAGGAATTTTGGGTTTTCATGAGCTGTATGCCGAAATCATCAGTATTAAAACAATAAAATACCTGAAATATTTCAGTTGGTGTGCAATGAATCTAAAATATATGAAAGTATAATTTTTATCCGTACATTACAGAAAATAATGAACTTCATCACAATATGCTAATTTTTTGAGAAGGACTAGTGTGCGTGTGTGTGTGTGTGTATGTGTATATATATATATATATGAGATGTAATAAAATTTCAGCCAAGACCCAGAATGCAGGGGGGAATGTGAGATGGCACAGAGTGGATTTATTATTCAAAGGGGAAGCACTTAAGCAGAGTGCACACACTTAAACTACAATACTGTTGATGAAGAGGAAACACAATAAAAATTCAACATGGGGAAACTACCAGGGGTCAGAGAGAAGTCTTCCAAAAACACGGACCAAAACAAAAGGAGAAACATGCTACAGCACAGTACAGTAGGCCCTTGACATTCGCGGGGGTACGGTTCCGAGCCCTTCCGCGAGCTCTGCACGCGGAAGTAAAACCCAATGTATGACGTCACATGCACGAATGAGCAGCCGGCAGTAAAATACTATGTATCTATTACGTGTGCTAAAATATGCTTCTTAAACACATTCTATAGACACTCTTACTCATTACAGTATTAATGTAGTAAAATGTAGTCATGATTAAGAAAAACTTTTTAATTATGTACTGTGATATTTAGTAATAAAATATATAATCTTAGCAGTGTATAAGTAAGCAGAGCTGATATGCTATGGTAGGCAGCGAGCCACATCCCAGCTAACAGAGAAGCCAAGGCGGGAAGGGGCCGAACGACGACTCCGGCGTTTGGGATAGCAGGGGATGAAGGCCGTGTAGCCGGCTGGTATAATCGCCTTATCGGGTGTGCTCTCCTCGAGCCATGTTTCACAGAAACACAGTCCTGTAGATCCCTCTGTGCTGCAATCTGCGCATGAAGCTCGTCCATCTTTTTTCGCAAGGACTGAACATTTTCAAGCATTATGGCCAGAAGTGCTCACCAAGCCTCTCGGAGCTCCGGGCTTAGCCGGTAGCCGCTAGCTCACTGCTAGCTAACCGCTAGCATGGAGCTCCGTAGCATAGAATAGATAGAAGATAGATTATTGCATGCTTAGTTGCCCAAAGCTGCTAATAGACGAGCATAGTGCAAAACATGAACAAACAAATTAAAAGAAACAATTTGACTCTGAGAACTCCGTGACGTCGCCCTCTGGGCAGTGCCATCTTGGACACGTCACTCCAACTTCAATGTAAAAGGACATGAAGAGTACTGTTAAACATACTACAGAACATAAAATCTCACGCATAAATATGAACTTCAAAAAAGATTTTAATACAACAGTTCAGAGAAAGGAGAAAGTCTTATTTCTTCAGAAGACGCATCCAGCATTTTCTATCGCTTAGCCAGAGAAGACACAGTGCTTGAGTGGTATCATAGAGCTTAACTGGTAATGAATGAGTAAAAAAAGGCGGGACATCAGCTCAACCAATCAGCAGAAAAGAGGACAGACATTGGCTGAATTTGAATCATGTGCCGGTTGCTGGGCAGACCGCGTGTACTCAAACCGCGAATAGTCAAGGGCCTACTGTACGTAAAAATCACATACACAAACATTCAACACATTAACTTGGGTACTGCACTGGAATAATAATTGAAAAAGACTTTTATACTACAGTGCTTTACAACAGCTCGGATGATTATTCCTCTTCAGGCACTTCAGAGGAAACTGTCGTTTCTTCTTATGTCTTCAGAAGAGACAGCCAACGGCGTTACCTTTTTCTGGCGCTTAGCCAGAGAAGACGCAGGGCATTTGGGTAGCATCATAGAGATTAACGGGTAATTAAAACACACAAAAAAAAGCACATTGACAACTTGTGTGCAAATGAGACCAAAGGGAAATATACATCATCTCAACCAATCAGCAGGAGGGAGAACAGCCATTGCCTGAATTTGAATCACGTGACCGTTACTCCACAATTCGTGAATATGTGGGGACGCAAGTGCAAAACCGCGAATGGTCAAGGGCCTACTGTACACATATACATGTACGTATATGCCAGTCAGGGGGGGTTGATCCTACTTCACGGAATTCAGCGGACACAGGGTCCCAATTCATCTCAGAAAGTGAGGAATCCCTGTATTCCCATAAGAAAAAACAGAAAACCACTAAATTCGTTCCAACCCCTTCCAAAACTCCTAACCTGCCACAAACGTGCATATTTGATGTAATATATTGAAGATAAACATGTAAAAACAGTAAATATTTCATTCTAATAATCCTTGTACATTAACTAACCCTTCCGATCATTGACTGCTGCAAAGATGTCACATGTGCATGCGTGAGGTGGTGCGTAACAGAGGAGGAGGAGGAGAATTTTGTGCATGTGCATGCTCCGAATGCCAGCGAGGAAAGGCTCGTGTTGAGCTCCCACAAGGCCAGTGCTTCTCAAATAGTGGGGGGCACTGTGTGAAGATGGGGGGGTAACCTTGGGGAACATGTTTTTTTTTGCCATACTCTACTAGAATTAAGTGTAATTGCGCACCCTGTACAGTAGGTGGCGGTGGCGCTCTTACTGTGTTCCCTAGGGAAAAAGCACCAAGCAAATGATATGAAGTGCAATAAACGCTATTTATATTCCAGGTGGCTGTCTCCCTTCCTATAGGGGACATCTATCTATCTAGTGCCTGTGTCGTAGGACGACCATTGGCGACCCGCCATGAAGGATAACGCCCTGGTTATCATCTTCATGGAGGTTTTCTTGGCAGGATTAGTGCAGTGCTTTGCCATTGCCTTCTGCACGATGTGAACCTATGGGCAATTTAGAATGGCATGTCTGTGCATGTCTTTGGATTGTGGGAGGAAACCGGAGCACCCGGAGGAAACCCACGCAAGCACAGGGAGAACATGCAAACTCCACACAGAAATGGCCAGGCTGGGAATTGAACCCAGGCCTTCTTGCTGTGAGGCGGATGTGCTACGCCACCGTGCCGCCATAGGGGACATCACAGAAAATAATTGAGAAGCCTGCACAAGGTGTTCTCGGAGTGCGGGGGAATACACACGGAAGAATACGAGGTTAATCGGCCCTGAAAAGCCATTTCCCCAGCAGAGCTCGTAAATCAAAATTTTGCTGGTTGGACGGGGCAGATTTTTGGTGGATCGAAGCTCGTATCATGGTAAATTTATTATAAAGAGACACTCGTAAATCAAGGTACCACTATGTGTGTGTGTGCGCGTATTTTATTTTGGTTTTTTTTTGCATTATGAGCAGATTGTGAAAGAAAAGGACCGATTCCGAAAAGCACCACCAAATTACGCCATGAAGAAAACACAGCTCCTCAAAGAGAAGGTGACTTTCACTGAAGGATTTTGATTTTATATTGTAGATAATATGCACTTTGAGAGAAAACCACAGCAAATTTTGTCATGTGTAATCCTGTGTGTGTGTGTGTGTGTGTGTGTGTGTGCGCGCATTAGGCGATGGCAGAGGAGAGTGGCGACGGTGATAAGGTGAAAATGTTGCAGGATCAATTGAACGATCTGGAGGAGAGGGCGGAAGCATTAGACAGACAGAGAACTAAAAACATCTCTGCAATCAGGTACGGCCAGACACACTTGAATGCGTGCATGTCACGAGCTAAGAGTCTGGATGCGTTTCCATAAACGTTCTTGTCCTTGTTTCTCAGTTATATCAATCAGAGGAACCGCAGCTGGAACATCGTGGAATCAGAGAAGGCGTTAGTGGTACGTACAGTCGAGTCGGAGTGCTCACCTTTTTTCCCCCATTCAGATTTCCATAACACTCACGACACTGCTCTTTTCGTCAGGCTGAGGGTCAGAACTCCAAACACCAGCAGATGGACCCTTTCACCAGACGCCAGTGCAAACCCACCATGGTTTCCAATGTAAGTCTTGCTTTCTTTCTCTTTTTAATAAATTATCCCCTAACTAAACAGTCAAAAATGTACAGAATCATTCAGTTGAAACCTCCTGACCAGAGAACCCAACCTTTTAGAGATGGACAGCTACTTCTTGGGTACCAGCCTATCAGGTCGATACACACTTCTGAAATAACAAATTTGCTCAATTTACCTTTAATTACCACATTCGATGTGACAAGCGCCCAGGGCGCTTAAAAAATTGGAGTGGGTGAGCGCTTATTTAAATGATTACCAGTGGAGTTGAACAATAAGTGCTTATTACCAGTGAGGTGGAAAACATGAATAATAACAGAACACTAAAAGAGATTTACTGGTACTTGTGTTATTCATTTTGTGGTATCAACCAAATTACTTATTTGAAAGCTGAAAATAAACAGAAAATGGCAGCATTTAAAAAAAAAAAAAAAAAAGACCTCTTACTTTTCCCTCTCGGTGCTGTTCCTTTCAATATTTTCCCAGAAGTATAATAGAGCCAATCAACATGAATATCAACTTTTGACATTTTTGGTGCGCTTATTGGATCAGGGCTCTTATTACGTCAAATACGGTATATGTTATTATTAATAATTAATGATATCTGTCAGGATATTAATTTAATTTTTTAATAATAGCAAAAAATTAGAAGCAGCTCAATGGAGAGTGGCGCTATGGAGCTGCAGGCCTACTCTTAAAATTGTGCACCATGTTGATGACCCCTGCTCCTGACCAATCAGCATCCAGAACTGAGCAGTTCAGCGCTCATAATTGTTTCTTTTTTCCATTTCCAGGCGAGAGACCCATCAGTCCATGCTGCTATTCTTGCACATCTGAATCAGAAATATGGTTCAGGCTCCGGCCAAGACAACGCACAGCAGATCAGCAAACAGGTGAGTGCAAAGTGACACCCCCCCCCCCCCCTCAGCACCTCTGAGCACTCTCTCTGCTCATGAGGTTCTGCTTCCATTAACGTGCTACTGGCTGTTTTTAGGAAAAAGATTGAGAAATAAAGTAGTAAAACAAAAACCTGTTACGGATTTCATTGTTTGTACCGAAAGTCATTTCTTTCAAACTGAGAATATAAATGTGTGTGTGTGTGTGTGTGTGTGTGTGTGTGTGTGTAGCCTGGTCCGGCAAACCTGAGGGATAAAGACATTACAAAACCCACCAGCGACCTCTCAGAGGATCTGTTTAAAGTTCATGATTTTGATGTCAAAATCGACCTGCAGGTTCCCAGTGCTGGTGAGTGTGTGCACATGTGTGCTTGTGGAAAGAAAATTTTTTTATTGTGAAAGTAATTTTGTGTGTGTGTGTGTGTGTTGCAGAGACAAAGTCCCTGTCGGTGAGCTCCAACTCCCTGCCAGTGAAGGATGGAGCTCCTCGCCGCTCCCTCAATCTTGAGGACTACAAAAAGAGACGAGGCCTCATCTGACGCTGTCGTCTTCCGGTTTCACCTTCATCAGTCCCCTGCATGTGTTTGTGAACAGCACCGGGGAGCTTAAGGCAGTCTCTCTCTCTCTCTCTCTCTCTCTCTCTCTCTCTCTCTTTCTCTCTGGCTCCTTATTCCCTGTGTGTGTGTGTGTGTGTGTGTGTGTGTGTGAGTGACAGAGAGATGGAGTATGAATGTGAGCTTGTACACATGTAAACCTTTGTAAAAGTGTGTTTGTATGAAAGAGAATGAGCGAGTGTGTATGACCAAAACGTGAGACATCCATACGATACGAGCCACTTGTGCAGTTTGTATGCACAAGTTTTCTGAAAATAAAATAAAAATACGAAAATCCCGTGAAATGTGGCGACTTTGTTTTGCGTTGTCCCCCCCCATTGCCGTACTTCAGAGAAATCGTCCACCTGTTAATTTATACCCAAATATATGATGTGTTTTCTGTTGATCTATTTTCATACTTTTTGTCATTCTTTTCATCCAAATTCTTGACAATTTTATTTAAATGTACAACAGGATTTTTTTTTCTTTTTTTTTTTCTTGGGGGGGGGGTATATTGATTGTTCCTCCTGTTTTTTTTTTTGTTTTTTTTTTTTTAAGTCTGACTGTATATGGTGAGGGGGGGGGGTTGTGGGCAGAGAGTTAGGCTTCAATCCTGATGTCTTT
The DNA here is from genome assembly GCA_024760905.1 of Plotosus lineatus. Classification (NCBI taxonomy): domain Eukaryota; kingdom Metazoa; phylum Chordata; class Actinopteri; order Siluriformes; family Plotosidae; genus Plotosus; species Plotosus lineatus. Next base: position 3,060,799 of record CM045736.1, on the reverse strand, counting down.
TATTAATGAAAGTTAGAGACTAATATCTCTCCCTGTGTGTACAAAATCTTTTGACTTGTATCAAATGTTTGTTTAAAATAGGCATTATTATTTTTGTCCTTTTCTCTAGTCCCCTTGTACCGATCTTTGTTCCATTCAGAGCTGATTGATCTGTGACTATTATTGGTTCTTGATGATGTCTGGTCAGTTCTCGTATTCATGTGGCATGCTTTGTAAATAAGATTTGGCCATTTGGGATGAGTGCGGCAACAATAAAGAAGCACTGTTTCGTACCTGTCGTGAGTGAGTTTTTTTTTATTATTAAAAATGTTATCAAAACTGATATTTGGTCGCTGGATGGGCATTTTATTTTTTGTCTTTTCCTTTCACGATAATTTTGTCATGTATTCTGCTTTTGTAGTATATTTATGGAATGCTCCAGCTAAAATAGATGTTTAATTCCTTTGTTTACAATACAGTATTTATGTATAATAATCATTGACACATTTTCATTCAGGCATCATTATTAGCAGCTTATATACCGTTGTGTAGTTTCTCACTTTAAAATTTTTTTTTTTTTTATTCAGGCGTATGCAAGGCCACTCTGTTTTGGGGCCTTTCAAGTTCCTGGTCCACGTCAAGAGGGATTGCGTTTATGATGATATCACGGGAAAGAAAATAGTTTTAACAGCGAGTGGGTTGTAATTATTTGCTTTTTTGAACATGCTGATGGAGGTTTTGTATTCTGCACTTTAATACGGGAAAGGTATTGCGTGTCACGAAACTGCAAATAATGTTTTGTATTGTATTTTGTAATCGATCCGATCCTCCATGCTAAGTCTGGTCATTTTTACCCCAAGTGTATTCTGGTAAATTCCGCCTCTTTCATTGGGATTGGATAACGGTGTTCCACTTCGTTTCTGTGATTGGCTCGTCACAGTGTTCTGCAGATGGATTGGATGTTCGTACAAAATGCGAACCAATAACAGTGCAGCAGGGGAGGTTTAGTTAGAATACGGGTGGGGAATATAATCTTAGCTGAGTGATGCTAGTTGAATGCCCATCTTTGGTTAGCGAAGTTTTTAATTATTATTATTACTATTAATTTGAAATGGAAAACGTTCCCTGTGTAAAGTCTGTGTTGCTGTCGAATGAAAAATATAATATGGAAAAAAAGTTGCCAGTTTTCGCCTAAAATGGGAAACTACAAAAGTGTTGGCACGGTGCTGATGTTTTGCTGGAATAAACATCGTACAGAGTAATTAGAAATATTTAATGAAACATCAGAAAGAATCTTAGATTCTGACGAAACTAAAAGTGTGCGTAAAACTGGTATATGTTTAAAGCACATGAGAATTTAAATCAGCAAAATTATTGTTGCAGCTTGATCGTAAATGATGGTTTTAACAATTTCATGATCCAAATCAGTCTGGGTTCCTGGGTTCCTGAAATCCTTCTGAGAATTTCGGTCTTGGGGTTTGAACACAATCAGGGACGAAGGGTGTTTTTCTGAAATAAACTGAGACTCTTGATGAATGATGATCACCTTGTGATAAAATACTTCTGAGTGCATGATGTAAATTCGTGCTCATGGTCCGAAGGGGAATAAAATGTGCTTTTTTTTTTTTGCTTTCAGACCCCAGCATGTCTTGGTTGGTTGATTTAGCCGGCCGAGCTGAGGATTTCCTAAACAAAGTGGACCAGGGAGCTGCCACGGCTCTGACAAAGCATGGGGACCACAGTTCCCCGTCCACGCTGTTTGACCAGCCGGAACCGGATCCAACCCGCAGCACGCCGTTCGAGTCCCGTCACACCTACGCGGCCCAGGACGCGCGTGGCCTGGTCTGTGCTGCTGCAGAGAACATTAAGAAATCCAAAGCCACCGCGTTAGCAGGGACAGCGAGCGTGTCCGGTACGACCTCTTTGGGCTCATCTCTGATCGGCACTGGTGCGATCAGAGCCTCGTCGAACTTCGTGAGGCCCAAGCGGTCCGAAGTGGACGATGATCTGCTTTTTGACTTCCTGAACAGCTCGGATCCACCTCAGAGCGACCGGAAGGAGGTGAGGAGAGAGACGGCAGTCCGGACGACCAGTGTGGCTGAAATTTCGTCTCAGGGACAGCCAAATGTCCCGTCCGCGCCAGCCACTCCTCCCTCGATCCGAACAATGTCCAGGAACTCCAGCCTCGGTTCCCTGACTGCAAGCACACACAGCACCAAGACCGAGAACGATGCTGCTCGAGACGGTACTCATTATTCAACCGAACCGTGTCATGTGATCCCTGATATCTCATTCGGATTCTTTGAAATCGAGATAGCACTCAAAGCTTTCTTTATCTCGTGCTTTTTAAAAGTTTATTTTCTTGTATGGAGTAAGTGTCTTGATCCAGCTTTGATCTTCGTTATTATCTCTTTCCCCTCCCTCTAGGTGACCTGCCAGAGGATAGTCTGGATTCAGGCCTTGTAGCAGCAGATGTCCAGGATGTAGTGGAGTCAAACTCTGCACAGGAGGAGCAGCTCAGCCAGGTGGTGTCCGGACTGCGTTTGGAGAACCAGCTCCTGCGCAATGAAGTGTCCTCTCTGAACCAGGAGATGGCGTCGCTCATCCAGAGAGCCAAGGACACACAGGAGGGTGCGGGGACTCCCATCCTCTTATATTATACAGATATAGAAATATTGGGCAGTGGTGGCCTGGTGGTAAAGGGCGCTGGATCGCTGATCCTGAGGTTGGGGGTTCGAGTCCCACTTTCCACAAGGTTGTCACTGTTTCCCCCCATAGCAGCTAACTGGTTAATCAAAAGTCAGCCATGTCTCTCACTGTCTATGGTGTGAGGTTCACGTAAAAAAAAAAAAAAAAAAAAAAAAACATTGCTGACTTTTGACAAGAGTAGCCACATAGCCGTCAGCGTGTTTCCGCCCTGCGATAGCCTGGCAAGCTGTCCAGGGTGTACTCTGCCGGGATGGGCGCCAGCCTCCCCGCGACCCTAATTAGGATTGAGGGGTGACAGAAAATGAACTGAGATATTGAAATACAGGACACAAAGGAAGTTTTACAGTCGAGGAGGTGTGGCCTCCATTTCTGTCCTCCTGAAGGAGGTGTGGCCTCGAGGATGAGTGGCTTCTGTCTGTATCTTTGTGAAGGAGGTGTCGCCTCTGTTTGTTTGCATCAAGCAGGTGTGAGCTCTTTGTCTATCCCAGTGAAGGAGGTGTGGCTTCTCCATGCAGAATATTATATTTAATGTGACCATAAATGTAATGTCTCCCGGATCAGCAATTTAATATCAAAATGCAACATTTTCTTTGAGAAGTTCAGTTCATTTTCTGTAACCGCTTCATCCTAATTAGGGTCGTGGGGAGGCTGGTGCCCATCCCAGCCAACTCAGGGTGAGGGCAGAGTACACCCTGGACAGCTCGCCAGGCCATCGCAGGGCGCAAACACGCCGACGGCTTTGCAGCTACTCTTGTCGAAAGTCAGCAAAGGGTTCTTTTACATGCCTCTCGCCATAGACAGTGACAGACATGGCCCGCCTTTGATAACCCAGTTAGCTGCACTGGGGGGGGGGACAGTGACAACCTTGTGGAGAGTGGGACTCGAACCCCCAACCTTTGGGTCAGCGATCCGGCGCTTATATACCACTAGACCACCACTGCCCTTCTTTGATAAGTTGATTGAAATTCTTTATTGACACCAAGTTAAAAATAGAGGTTGGTCACATGGTCAGAAGTTTTTTTTTCCTTTGAAAACGAGATATATTTCAGTGTTTAACCTTCGCCGTGTCTCAGCAGATCTGAGCCAGGCCCGATCCCGTGCCGAGAAGTGGAACATGGAACAGAGTCGCTCGGACCGCACCGTCAGGGACCTCAGAGCGCAGGTTGATGACCTCACGCAGGCTCTGACAGCCAAAGACTCTCAGCTGGCTGTTCTCCGAGTGCGACTGGACGAGGCGGATCAGTTACTGAAGGCCAGAAGCTCTGCACTGGAGGAGGCTCAGAGTGAGCGGTGCAGGTAACTTGCAGCCACAAAGCATGACGTCTGCTGTGCTCTATTTACTGAGATTTTTTGAGAACAGGTCTGTGTGAGTCTGTGCTTGTGAATGAGGACATTGCTGTGCTGTTTGTAATGAAAGGATCCTGCAGGACCACAGTGAGGGGAGCAGTCTGCACTCTCAGGCTCTCCAGACACTGCAGGAACGTGTTCGAGAGGCTGAGGCAGCTCTGAGCAGAGAGCAGGGAGGCTACCGACAGATGCAGGTCAGTGACGTGCTTCATATACATGTCATCATCGTCATTTTATTAATGCTGGGCAAGTTACTCACTGACGAGAGAGAATTTTTTTCACGTCAACGTGAGTTGACAGATGTCCACAATGACGTGTTAAGAAATGAACCTCAATTCGTTTTTTTTTTTGTAACAGAGCGAGTTTGCTTCACGTCTGGCGAGGGTGGAGGCAGAGCGACAGACGTTGGCCGAGTCACTGACAGGCGCTGAGCGCAGAGCCACCGAAGAGAGGCAGAGAGCGGAGGAGCTGCAGCAGCAGACCAAAAGTGCCAGAGCAGCAGCCGATTACGCCAAACAGGAACTACATGACTACAAAAACAAAGCGTCCCGCATCCTCCAGGTCTCATCTCACATCTGTCGAAGAAATCAGGGGCATGGCAAAATTTACCGTGATGATAATTCCCTTAATAATTACACCCAGTGACGTAGCTTTCCAAGACACGAAAGAAAATCCTCAACTTTGCAGTGGGAATAATAAGTCCATGAACCATCACCACATTCCAGAACACTTTCTTTCAGATGAGATGACTGTTGTTGTTTCTACTCAGGAAAATCTGACTTGATGTTTTTGTTGTTGCTTTTTTTCCATTTCCCCCCATTCTCAGTCCAAAGAGAAGCTGATCAGCAGTCTGAAGGAAGGCTCGGCTCTGGAGGTGATGGACGCCGGAGGAACGGCCGAAGTGGAGCTGGAGGAATTACGACATGACAAGGAACTACAGAAAGAGGAGATCCAAAAACTCCAGGCTCAGATCCAGAGCCTCCGCTCAGAGATACAGGTTTATCATGTTCGAGAACATCAGCGCACGCACTTTACGTTGTATTCTGCAAGTTATTCCGAAGAGACGATTCCATTGTTTACATCAGGGATCCCAGATCTCCGCTATTTAGTGGGATTCCGCTATTTTTTCAGCTTCAGGTGCCCTGCGGACCATTTGACACCCCCCCCCAAGCTGAAATATTTAGTTTCCTCTCTTCCTGAACCAATTTCCTGTATTTTTTCTAAATCTCGCCGGGATCCCTGTTACATTTCTGGTATGATATGTATGTTGGCTGTCAGCGTGTTTCTGCCCCTTGCTGAGGGGGTGTGTCAGGAAGGGCATCCGACGTAAAAACCTATGAAGCAAATCAAACATTCGAGTCAGATGATTTGCTGTGGCGACTCCTGGGGAAAAAAAAAAGGGGAAAGATGATGTATGTTTGCTGATAAATTTGTCAGAAATTGAACTCATGGGTAAATGCTTGCTGTTGCTGTGGGTAAAGGCAGCTGATGTTATTAAACTTGATGGGAGCCTGGTTAGTTAGCATGAATTAGCTTGTTGTATCGGTGTCACCAAGCGGCACGTCCGCCTCACAGCAAGAAGGCCTGGGTTCAATTCCCGGCCTGGGCGTTTCTGTGTGGAGTTTGCATGTTCTCCCCGTGCTCGCATGGGCTTCCTCCGGGTACTCCGGTTTCCTCCCACGGACCAAAAACATGCACAGTAGGTTAATTGGCCGTTCTAAATTGCCTGTAGGTTCGTATCAGGCAGAAGGCAAGAGTAAACCACTGCACTATCCTTGTCAAGAAAACCTCCATGAAGATGATAATCAAGGTGTTATCCTTCATGACAGGTCGCCAAGAGTCGTCCTACGACTCGGAAAGTACCAGACCAGACCATCAGTGTCACCAACACAAACACAGAAATCATTTGTTTAGCATTTTTAACTTTCTCATTTTCTTTTTCAGTCTGAAGACTGTCATCACGTCTTCACCGTGGCTAAATTTGGCAAGCTCATACAATAGTCAGTGTGGCAATATCTTTCATGCTAGCATTAGCATTAAGATTAGCGCCAGTCAGCTGACTCATTTTGCTGAAAACATAATTAAATGTAATGTATGGTTGGCTTGAAAGAATTAGTCTGAAAGGAGGTAAATACATCATGTGATATTATTCTGCCTGTCAGATAGTTTTAGCGAGTGTAACCAGGTGAACAACTGCTTGTGCTGTTCACATGTATTGCTGCTAAATTAAATATTGAGGGATTTTATAACATGTTTATAGTAGGCCCTCGATATTCGCAGGGTTTCGGTTTCGGCCCCTCCCGCGAATGAAGATAATCCGCGAGTTCTGTACGCGGAAGTAAAACCCCATGTATCATATTACATGCACGAATGAGCAACCTGAAGTAAAGTACTATGTATCTATTACATGCGCTAAAATATGCTTCTTACACACATTCTATAGACAGACTTACTCATTAACACCAGTATTAATGTCGTAAAATATAGTCATGATTAAGAAAAACTTTTCAATTTTTACTGTTATATTTATTGATGATAAAATATAAACATTACACAGCATATACTGTTGTAAAGCACTAGTATTAAAGTATTTTTCAATTATTATTCCAGTATAGTATCTAAGTTAATGTTTAGAATGTTTGTGCATGAGATTTTATGTTCCGTAGCATGTTTAACAAACAATACCAAAAGGATAAAATTTATTACGCTTCATGTCCTTTTACATTGAACTTGGAGTGATGTCTCCAAGATGGTGCTGCCTAGAGGGCGACGTTGTGGGGTTCTCAGAGTCCAATTGTTTCTTTGTTCGTTTTAATTTGTTTTATTTGTTGTTTTGTTTGTTCACGTTTTGCACTATGCTTGTCTATGACCGGTCGACCCTACGACAGCTATGAGATCGAAGTCTTCTGAAGTTTAGCACATTCCTATCCTGAGCGAATATGCTATGGTAGCTCAATGCTAGCCGCACCGCGGCTAGCAATAAGCCGAAGCGGGGAGGGGCCGAACGACGACTCCGGCGATTGGGATCGCAGGGGATGAAGGCTGTGTAGCCGGCTGGTGCAATTGCCTCGTTGGGTGTACTCTCCCCGAGTCATGTTTCACAGAAACACAGCATGGGGCGGTCCTGTAGATCCCTCTGCGTTGCAATCCGAGCATGAAGCTCGTCCATCTATTTTCGCAGGGACTGACCATTTTCAAGCAGTATGACCAGAAGTGTTAACTTTCCACTTCTAACCAAGCACCGGAGACTCTGAGAACTCCGCCTGGGCTCATTGTTAGCCGGGGTGCGGCTAGCATTGAGCTACCATAGCATATTAACTCAGGATAGAAATTGAGCGTGTTCAGTTCTACATGCCCGAAGACTCCGATCTCATAGCTGTAGTAGGGTCGACCGGTCATAGACGAGCATAGTGCAAAACATGAACAAACAAAACAACAAATTAAAACGAACAGAGAAACAATTTGACTGAGAACTCCGTGACGTCACCCTCTAGGCAGCGCCATCTTGGAGACGTCACGTTCAATGCAAAAGGACATGAAGCGTAATAAAGTTTATCCTTTTGGTATCGTTTGTTAAACATGCTACAGAACATAAAAGCTCACGCACAAACATTCTAAACATTAACTTGGATACTGTACTGGAATAATCATTGAAAAAACTTTAATGCAACAGTTCAGAGGAAACTCGTTTCTTCAGGCAAAAGTCTTATTTCTTCAGAAGAGACGTCCAGATTTTTCTATCGCTTAGCCAGAGAAGACGCATAGCGTTTGAGTCGTATCATAGAGCTTAACTGGTAATTAAAAAACAAAAAAGAGGCTCATTGACAACTTGTATGTGAATGAGGAAAAAGAGGAGTTACATCATCTCATCCAATCAGCAGGAAGGAGGACATCCACTGGCTGAATTTGAGTGACGTGTCAGTTGTTTGGCACTCTGTGAATACTCAAACCGTGAGTGCAAAACCGCGAATAATCAAGGGCCTTCTGTATTAGTAATGTATAGTAGTTATTTAATAAAAAAATAAAAAATTGCAATAGAATACTGCTGAATCTACTGTGCTTTTTAAATGTGTTGAAATAAAACAGAACATTGATCAGATGTTGTGTTCTATATACAGACGCTCCCTGACTTGCGTTCATCCGTTTTACGTTTTTTCGATTTTACGTTTCCCCCACCAAAAAAAAAAGTCAAATTGAGTTTAGACGTACCTACGTAGTATGCTGACGTAACGACGCAATGACGCTGCATTCGTTGTTTACAAGCTACAGACTGAGTGTGTGTGTGTGTGTGTGTGTATATATATATAATATATCTCAGTTATATAGTGTGTTACCCTTATGTTAAGATGTCGTCTCTGTGATCTTTGTGTTTACACTGTTTTGTGGACTTTTGTAACCCGAAGCAAATCTGGTTGGTCAGAAGTGTAAGCCTACTAGCATGGGTGCAAGTCAGAGTGCAGAGATGAATTAACTATCTGCTCAGATCGGCACAATCTAATGCATACTCAGTTAAGCAAAGAGAGTTGTAAAATGAATACCCAAATCCATAAATTACAGAACAATTACAGATATTTATTATCTTTTAGCAGAATCCTAAGAGTGTATACTTATTTTTGTATTAATATTCATTAGGATTTGTACTTGTTCTTTGTATGCATCTCTTGAATAAAGTTTACTTACTTACACAAAAAAAAGAACTCTCCGCTTTGCTGACTTTGCTCCACTTTGAATCAGTGCAGGCTGTGTTCTCAACGAGTTCGACGGCACCCTTGTGCACTTGAAAGACCGGAAGTCCGTATAACCCACAGCAAGTACACTACTTTTGCAAGTACACTACTTTCGGTATTGAGCGCTTCACATATTGCAAGCGTTGATCGACTATTTTAAGCTTCATGTAAAGTAACTGTATAAATAAGTGACTTATTTTAAATTAATGTTGATATATTTGATATTATTTTACAATGCTATGTTTATAATAATTGATTTAGGGGTGTTTTATGAGATACGGTAATGATATTTATGGATGTATAGTACAGTATGAGCGTCACACGGCACTGTAATGACTTACGTTCACTTTCAACTTGCGTTCGGCCGTCCGGAAACAATTAAAAATGTAAGTCAGGGAGCGTTTGTACGTGAATTGGTTGCGTGAGGTGTGTCTTGACACGTGTCACACACTGAATGTATTTGTTCATGTCATGTTTTTTTTGGTGCACACAGGATGTGGAGAACCAGGCCGTGGCGGAGGCCGAGAGCTGGAGAGAGCAACGGCTGGAGCTTCAGGAGCAAAACTCGCAACAGAGCCGACAGAAACAAGAGGTGGAGGCGGAACTAGAGCGCTGCAAACAGGTACGCTGTGTGTGTGTGTGTGTGTGTGTGTGTGAAGCGAGGGAGCCACATATGCTTTGGTTTTGTAAGCATTTGGTTCCCATCCATGTTTTCAGGCAAAAGTTGTTCCCTGAGTCAGTGGCACGAGAGAATGTGCATCAGCACAGAGAAAAAAAGCATGATTGTGATGTGCTCATGTAAATCTTGATGATATATTCTTGATTTATTATTATTATTATGATTGAGTCATATCAGAATTAAAAAATACAAGTTCAGATTCTGAATTTGAAACAAAGTGAAGAATTAAATGGATAAAAAAAACAACAACCAGGAAGGTCCGTGTAGATCTCTCTCTCTCTGATTTAAACAATTAGTCCAGAACATTTCTGAGTCAGTCCCACCAGGCACCTCACTTTTCTCTTATAATGCTTCCACTACAGATAATAATCTGTCGGCCCTCTACTTACGAAAACCGCTGAATACGAAAAATCCAGGTTATGAAAAACATTTTCCTAAATTTTCGTCCTCTTTTTACGAAAACAACCTCTTTTTTACGAAAAGCGCCATTCAAAAATTCAAACAATGCGCGAGTTGCTCTCTCATTGGCTGTCTCCCAACATCCCGATCCACTGGCCACACATTGTCCAGGATAGAGCTGAACTGTACCCATACTTCCTGTTTGTCACACGTGTGAAGGAGAGTTGAACAGGACTGTTGGCTCGTGAGTTTTTTTTGAGATTGATCATTGCAGCGTTATATTTCGTTATCCATCATGGACCCCAAGAAAGTGATTCCTGGTGACACAGAAAAGAAGAAGCGGGCTCCATTATTAATTGAAGTGAAGAAGGCGATAAGAAAAAAAATACGAAAATGGGATGCGGTTGAGCGAAATCGCAAAGGAGTACGGCCAAAACCTCTCTACAATCGGGACGATATTGAAGCAGAAGGAGGCCTTAAAAGCGGAGATACAGAGAAAAGCAGAGTGCTCCGTGGGACAAGACCTCCGATCTCGCAAGGAAGCAAGTTAATATTGAATCCGGACCTCTGATCTTTCAGACAGGTACTGTAATTCCGCTTTAAATACAACACCCTGTCCCAAAAGCTCTGTCAGCTGCACGCTGTGTGTGGTCGGAGCCCGCATTCCACAAAACACGCCACAAAACACACCAGAGAAAGAGAAAGAGAGTTTTGTGTGTGTGTGTGTGTGTGTGTGAGAGAGAGAGAGAGAGAGATAGTGTTGTGTGTGTGTGTGTGTTTTAATAAAAAATGTTTAATAATGGTTTAATTACTAAATATGTTAATAAAATAGTTTAATGTTAAATGTTTAAATGGTTTAATATTTTTTTTTTTCCTTTGAGCACATTTAATACATCATATTTATTATAATAATAATAATAATAATAATAATAATGGTAATAATAATAGCTCACAGGAGATTCCGGACAATAGCAGTGTGTTGTTGCTGTTGCTTAGTAACCCCTGAAGTGCAGAATGATGCAGATGAGTGTAAGAGAAGGTGTGATTTTTTTGGATATCTGTGTGAGCCAGGAACTGCACTATGTGGAGGAGGAACACCATCGTACTAAGGGCACTCTGCAGAGTCGTATCAAAGACAGAGAAGATGAGATCCAGAAACTCCGGAACCAGGTGAGAAGTGACACACACTTTCTTTGACATCATCTCTGTAATCTGCATGATCTTCATAGTTAAGACTTCAGAGATTTCATGATATTCGTGTTGTTACGTATGGAATTTAGAAGATAGAAATTGCCCCGTGAAACCAGCAAAGCACGACAAACCACGACGTAAACTATATACAATTTAATAATATCAACAAAGTCAGGCAAAAATAATAACTTGCAGCTTAGAGCGAAACAAAATACAATTTGAACAAGGATCCCAAAACAAAGATCGTCACCAAGCCGCTGCAGCATGGAAAATTTAGAGGCGACGCACGCCCGGCGGTAAAAGGCTTGGAATCCCGCGTATAAAAAGAAACAAATGATGAAAATCCTCGCGTTGGCTGTGGGTGAACGTGGATGATGGACTTGGATGAAGTGCGTTCCATGATCCGCCTTGGATGATTCTCTTTAGATGATCCGCCTTAGCTGACTTCCCCTTAGATGATCCGCCCTGAGACAGTTGGAAACGGGTCCTTAATATAGATTCCTGAAAGTTCGGGAAAGTTCCATTCTGGAATATTCTAAATCACCTGACCCGTCACCAGGGCGCATCTATGCTGGAAAGTTCCAGACCCAAAAACATCTGAGTAATACCATGTGTCATGATTTACAGCACACGAACTGAATCTAATTATGCACAATGTTTATCCAGTCACATTTATATTTACATTCACACATTTATTTACACGCCCATAACAGTGTTGAACTTGAACATTCCATGATTGACTCTCTCTCTCTCTCTCTCTCTCTCTCTCTCTCTCTCTCTCTCGCTTGTTCTCCTCCAGCTGACCAATAAGACCCTGAGCAGCAGTCAGGCAGAGCTTGAAGGTCGTCTACATCAGCTCACTGAGACGTTGATCCAGAAACAAACTATGTTGGAGGCTCTGGGGACGGAGAAAAGTTCACTCGTCTTCCAGCTGGAGCGGCTCGAACAGCAGCTGAAGAGCATGCAGGGAGGCCAGAGCAGCGGCTCACACATTAACATGGCTGCGATGGATGGAGCGGGTCAGTGTCGAAATGGGGTGGGGAAGGGGGAGTGTTTATAACACAGTTTTGATCAGATAAACCAGGTAAAGCCTGTTCCTGATATCAGGGTGTTCTGCGGATTTTCGTGGTTTTCATGCATGTATTTGTGAGAATCCTGTATTTTTCTACTCGCAATGATTAGATTTTAAAATATTTATATAATACAGTATAAATATATATTTATATAGTGTTTATAATACTCTGGTGGTAAAGGGCGCTGGATCGCTGATCCTAAGGTTGGGGGGGTTCAAGTCCCACTCTCCACAAGGTTGCCCCCACTGCAATAACTGGGTTATCAAAGGCCAGCCATGTCTGTCACTGTGTACGGTGAGAGGTTCATATAAAAGAACCATTACTGACTGTCGTAAAGAGGAGCTGCACAGCCGTCAGCGTCTTTCTGTCCCTTGTTAAAGTCAGGAAGTTATGTCAGGAAGGGCATCGACGTAAAAACCAATGAACCACATCAAACATGCCAATCACATGATTGCCATGTGATTGAATCACGTTGTCACTGTGGAGACCCCTGAAAAAGCCGAAAGGAAAAGAAGAAATGTTTATAATACTGTAATAAAACAAGATTAAAACTCTAAGGAGTTATAAAATCCCTCCAGACACAATAATACAGTTGTTCGACATCACCATTATCTAGTGCAACAGAGAGCTGATGTTTGAGAAAGTCGTCATTGTGATTTCTCCATGCAGTTTATTTAAATCCAGTCCTGCAGAAGGTTTTCTTCATGACCCTGAGTATTTAATAGCATTTGTTCTGCGTCAAGGTGCGAGACAGAGAAACACACCGGTGCTGTTCGGTGATCAAGACTGCTCTGAGACGGGCGTGTACGGGAAAGTGCGCAAAGCAGCCAGCACCATAGATCGCTTCAGGTAAGAGTCCATGCATTCTTCTTCACTAAACTGTCCGAGTGTGTGTGTGGAACTCGGTCAACAGACCTGTTCGGGAAGATCCTTCAGTGAGCCGAGTTTGCAGTGTGTGAATCGGCTTGCATGACGCAGTTTGCTTGACCCAAATTGCATAAATAAAGTGAATCAAGGAGCACAAATCGAGTCATGTGAATCACGACGAATGAATCAGTTGCCGTGAATCAGTCTGTATGAATCAGTTTTGTGAAACAACGCCTCTCCATTATTGAAATAACTTTTGTTTTTTGAAACAAATTGCGTGATTTCATTGATTAAATATATTTGTGCGACCCAGATTGATTGAATCAAATTGCAACTTTAGACTGAGTGAAGCAGTTTGCTTTAAATCGTATGTGTGAACCAGACTGTGAGATCTGGACTGCGCACATCAGTATCGGAATTGAAATCATACAAATCGATCAATGTTAATCAATTGGCCTGAATTTGTCTGTGCAACTCGACTTGTGTCAATCAAATGGTGTGTTTCTCGTCTCCAGTATTCGGCTGGGGATCTTTCTCAGACGTTACCCCATGGCCAGGGTCTTTGTAATTGTTTATATGGTGAGTAAAGGTGAAACGCAGACACCTCTGCCGGGTTGTTGTGTATTGGTCGTATCATTGTGTGCTACTAACATGTCTGTGTCTTCGTAGGCACTACTGCACCTCTGGGTGATGATCGTCCTCCTGACTTACACCCCTGAGATGCACCCACAGTCTCCTCCAGATGGCAGATCGACTTGATGGTGTATTTCAGATCTTTATCAGATGCTCTACATTATAGAAATGAAGTTATATTGTGTGTCAGGAGGTGGATGGCGGCTAACTCGCCCTCCTTCCCGTTCCTTCACTTCCTCTTCATCCTTATTCCCGTTTGAATTACTTTTGACTTTAAAACAAATCATCTGCAGCGTGGAAACAGATTGTATAAGATATTTAAAAACAGGCTTCTATTTAATTTTCTTTGTGTGGCCCATCGGTTGCATTTGGTTTTTATTCATGGTTACTTTTGGTACAACTTGACTGTAAATCTTCACTTTGATTTCTTTTAATAAACATCAAAACGTTGAAAAGGAGAAGTCTCTTTTCTTTGACCTTTATAAATCAATTTAATCAAATATCCAGACGAAATACTAAAAATCGAGATGTAAATAACACCGCATCTGCAGTTTCTATTGAGAAACAGACAATTAAAATAAATGATGAAATCTGCAACCCAAAGTGTACTCACACCTGACCTCACACTGTGTTGGTTGAGCATCCCATTCCATATGAGCCAATCTTCGCTGTTATAATAAGCTCGAATCTTCTGGAAAGGTTTGGACTCTGGAGGATTTGTGGTTTTTTTTGGTTACATCTGTATTGGTGGGGAGAGCAGACACTAATGACGTCACGGAAGTGTGGCGTTCCAGTTCTGAGGATTTCACTGGCCTTCAGATGAAGGAAACACAAATGCTTCGACTGCAGTCTTCACACACACACACACGCACACACCATGTCTTCATGGCTCTCACGTGGCATTGTTAATACTGGAGCTCTCAGTTCCAGTGAAGGGGAAATTGTAATCCTGCGGCGTACACAGACAGGCTTGTTTTCTTCCAAATTTGACAACAGTTATATTTTCTGGGTTTCTCTCCAAAAATATGGGAGAATATTCGTTTTTATAGTGAACTCGTCTGTGGTAATAATTTATCAAGAAGGGATTTGTTTGTTCAGATATACAGAGTAAACGTTGTCCATCAATCTTTGAACTTTTGTTGACGTTGAATTAAAAATCGCTTTTACTTCCGGCATCGGCTTTGACGTCACATACACCAAGCGATTTTATTGGTCCGTCAGCTTCCCATCATGCTCCGCGCACGTCCACGTCCCCTCTTACGAGTACGAGAGTGTCCGGTGATGGCTGAAGTTGAGGTGGCAGTTGCGGTCCAAGCGAACCAAAACAAAGCGGATTTTTGTCTCTTTGGAATCCGGGCCAGCGAGTTCACGGAACCTCGGTGATTTGTTCGGACTTCTGCCTCTTATTCGGTCTTTCTGTTCGGTTTATTTTGGATAAATGACTGTTTGGGTGAAACATTATCCTCCACTGTGTTGTCAGGCTGATACGAACTGTAACCAAACCACGAAGCACTGTGTCCGGATAACAGATGGTGTCGAGGTGGCCTGAGCGTCCACACAGAGGCTGAGAGAGAGAGAGAGAGAGAGAGAGTGTGTGTGTGTGTGTGTGTGTGTGAGAGAGAGAGAGAGAGTGCGCGCGCGCGCGCCAGTGAACCACCGGCCATGTCGTCCTGGTTGGGGGGTTTGGGCTCGGGCCTCGGTCAGTCTCTCGGTCAGGTCGGAGGCAGTTTATCCTCTTTCACCGGACAGATCTCCAGCTTTACCAAAGACATCCTTCTGGAAGGCGCAGAGGAAGTCGGAGGTGAGTTGTGCAGCTGTTCAGCGGCCGTATGGAAGACCTGTTTAATCCGCTCTTTTGTCGATTTACATAAAATGATGACGTTGTTTTGACCACGCCCCCTTACTCAGGATTTGGCGATATCACCGAACCCTGTGGTTATTGTAATCTAATGGTATCGCGGTATTGTCCGTGGCCCGTTTGTTTTGAAATGCTTCGAAATACGTTTGTACAGGTGTCATGATTGTGCAGCGGTGTAATATATTTATATATTTATTCTATATTACACGCAAGTGTCATCCCACCAATTTTTTGTCAACCCATACAGTTATTGCTGTGGATATTCAAAGATTGATGAGCAGAATGAGACAGATGAGGAAAGCTGAGAGAAATACTGACATGCTCTTACCGAAACGCAAATTAAAAACATTTGTATTCCTTGATTCCTATTGCATGAGGAAGTCTGGAGTGGCAGAGAAGTACGTTAGAGTGGTGCAGGACATGTATGAGAGATGTAAGACAGTGGTGAGGTGTGCTGTTGTTGTCATCGACGAATTCAAGGTGGATTCAAGGCAGTATGTGGATCTGTAGTGAGAGCAGAGAACAAGTGGAGGAAAATCAAGAGAGGTGGCGGTATGCCCTGGAAAGGAGAGGAATGAAGGTTCGCCTCAGAAAATCAGAATACATGTGTGTGAATGAGAAGGACCCAGGAGGAATGGTGATGTTACAGGGAGCAGAGATAAGGGAGGTGGAGGATTTTAAGTACTTAGGCTCAACAGTCCAGAGCAATGGAGAGTGTGGAAAAGAGGTGAAGAAGCGTGTGCAGGCAGGCTGGAATGGTTGGAGAAAAGTATCCGGTGTGATGTGCGATAGGAGAGTGTCAGCAAGAATGAAGGGAAAAGTGTACAAGATGGTGGTGAGGCCAGCGATGTTGTATGGGTTAGAAACAGTGGCGCTGAGGAAAAGGCAGGAGGCAGAGCTGGAGGTAGCGGAGATGAAAATGTTGAGGTTCTCTCTGGGAGTAACGAGGATGGATAGGATCAGGAATGAGTATATCAGAGGGACAGCACATGTAAGAGGTTTTGGAGACAAAGTCAGAGAGGCTAGATTGAGATGGTTTGGACATGTACAGAGGAGGGATAGTTGGTATATTGGCAGTAGGATGCTGAGGTTGGAACTACCAGGCAGAAGGCCTCGAGGAAGACCAAAGAAGAGATTTATGGATGTGGTGAAGGAAGACATGAAGGTCGTTGGAGTCAGAAAAGAAGATGCGGAGGACAGGGTGCGGTGGAGGCGGATGATTTGCTGTGGCGACCCCTGAAGGGAGCAGCCGAAAGTAAAAGAAGAAGATCATAAAAACTTGTCAATGATTGCAGTATGTGTTTTGATTTGAATGATGAACGTCCTATATTTTACACAGCCAATCATCTGCTGTTATTTGTTTTAATTGTCTTGTCAAAGAACAAAATGTAGTAAAAAGTCAAGTTGTAGTTTTCCAAAGCTCAAACACTGGAGACTTCTTCCATAAGTATGAAATATGTGTGTCCTGGGAGAACTTAACAGAAGATATGGGCCGGATCAAAACCCTCCCCTCCAGATACATATGTGATTAAACACGTGGTGTCATGAAAATATCATGAGCCGGGAGAGAGTAGAACAGCAGGAGATGATCTGAAAGAATCAGGACATTCCTGCTGCATGTCAGTGTGTGGCCTGATAGTTGTCTCATGTGGAATTCAGAGCTGAGAGAGTGATCGAGTGATCGAGTGATAGAGAGAGAGAGAGAGTGAGACAGAGTGTTTGTGGGTTGAAACCTTGTGTCCAGCACTGCTAGAGAACTTTGATCCAGCACTTCCAACAGAGCAGAAATACACACAGATCATTTCATGTACTGCTGCCGATTATTGTTTTTCTCTCTCTCTCACTCTCTCTCTCTGTCGCTCTCTCTCTGTCTCTCTCTCTCTGTGTGTGTCAGTCACATCAGCAGAAACCTTTTGTGTAACGAGGTGAAACACTTCCCCAGTCTACTCAGTCACATTTTTTTTTTTATGAGTGTGATCTGTGTATTGAGTGGAATTTCACACGTTTCTTCCTCATCTGAGTTCAGTGAGATGTAATACACGGTAGAGTACCGCTGTCATATGTGTGGACTTGGAAGCGCTTCCTTTCTTCCACAGCGGTGAGCTTTATTTGATGTGGAGTGATATTGGAGCCTGATGGGCTCAATCTGACAAAAAACTGCCAGTTGGCACTGAGTACACTGATAATAGAAATGCACTAAAGCATACGGTGTGTGTGTGTGTGTGTGTGTGTGTGTGTGTGTGTGTGTGTGTGTGAGAGAGAGAGAGAGAGAGAGAGAGAGCTGACATGCCTGTACAGGGTGGAACAGGAACAAGGATTGATGTGTAAAGGTCAGCATACAAAAATTAAAAGACAAAAATGGTGTAAATAAGGCCTGCTGTTCATGAACGACAGAAGTCATATCTGTTGGGTGTTTCTGCATTGTGTGTTTTTGCTCACGCGATAGCACCTCAGTTCAAATATCCCAGCAGCGCTCAGAGAAAGCTTGAGGTGCTCTTGAACGCAGTGGTGTGTTCCTGAAGATCTGCTTTCCCGTGTTATTGGAATGGTTTTGCTGAATTGTGTGGGACTGTATTGTAGATGCTGCCACCGAGCTGCATGTGTCCAACTCGAAGCTGCTGGATCTCGAGGCATCTCTTGCCACACAGAAATCTGAGGTGCGTCTTTAGGATTTTGTTACGAAAGATTACAAAGAACTTTTAACACATCTGCTGTACGTAACGTTCTCCCTCTCGCTTAGTATGAACGCTTGAGAAGAATAAACGCTGAGTTGGAGGAGAAGTTGGAGGCGGCGGAGATTCAGGTCAAACAGCAGTCGCTTGAATACAGGACCATACTGCAGCAGAAAGAGGTGAATTTTCTCTTACCCCGCCCCTTGGCCCTACCCTCCGCTCCGTAATGCTGTTCTTTTCTATGTTCAGACTGTGTGTGTGTGTGTGTGTGTGTGTGTTTCCAGGTTGACATCAGCCACCTGAAAGCCAGACAAAACAGTCTCCAGGAAGAAGTCCAGAAGCTCCGAAGCTCTGCCCACAACATCTCGCTTTCCTCTCCAGAACCTGCTGTACTTCCTGTTACAACCGCCGCCACCACAACGAGCTCTTCTTCCTTCCTCTCCCGCCACTCAACTGGCCATCACGGTTTCCACGGTGACGAAGTGGACCTGAGCGACGTCCTGTGGTCACAGCAGGAAATCAACCGACTGTCCCACGAGGTGCAGCGCCTGGAATCGGACGTCGCTCATTGGAGAAGAGTCGCCCAGGTCGTGTCCGTGAAACATTGTTCCATAGAGATAATGAGATTTTTTAATTTATGGTTTATTATAATCTTGTGAGCGTTGCATGATACATGTTTATTTGGGGTATGATGCGACTATTAACAAAAAAAAAATGTTTTTATGTAACAGGCAACTAACGTGTCCGGAACAGAAAAAGCCGACCATGGAGAAATCCTGAAACTACAGAGAACCATCAAAGTGAGATCTGTTTATTGTAGCATGTAACGTTGTGGAACATTTACTAAACATTACCTCACACATATTAGCAGGTTTAAACAGCACTGATGCTGCAAGCTCCTTCAAAACCCTCAGTCATCATCTCATCACAAGCTGTTCGTGTGGAAAGAACGGTGTACAAATGCAGTAGATTATTGTTATTTCCGGAATATTACGGAAGAGCTTCGGAATTTTTACACGTGAAAAGGGGTGAAAATCCGACGGAAAAGTGGTAATTCTTATACTCTCGGAATGTTCACAGCATGTGCGGAACAGGTACGGAAAAGTACGCCAAAGTGACCCCACGGAATTTTTTTCCGTGAATGTGCTTTTGAACACGTTCGAAAGCACATTCAAAGAATATTTTGGCCTGCCGGGAAACACACGGAAGTGGAGGAAGACTTGAGGAATAAGTACAGAATCACACGGAATGACACGGAAGATCAGGGAATAATTGCGGAACATTTGCGGATGACAACATTTTTGCTTCCGTAAGTCTGCCTCGCTCCAGTGAAATGGGGGTGGGTATAAGCGAGAGTGCAGTTCAGCATTTTTGCATGTCGAAATTCTTATTCTGGTGTATAATGTCATATGCAAAGTCTCTATAGGCTAGAATGTGTTGTTTCATGCGTATTAAAATCCACATAACCGAGATCGGAGGAGGTGTGGGGTGCTGTGTGTACGGGTGTTACACCTAATGTGCGGATGCGCTTGTGTGTAGGCGTGAACACTGCCATGTATCAAAGCAGAAGGCCATCCAATTGCACTATATTTCATTTTTAAAAATTGCAAAATTGTGCTTTTTGGTCATATTCATGTTACAAAATTGGGGTCCAAGGATTGGGTACAGATATTACGTGTATTTAAATATATATTGTATATAAAAGAAGCACATCTTCAGATTGTACTGTGTAAACGTTAACATTTTTAAATCAACATGTTAAATCAATCAGAATGAAGAATTCAGCAGCACGGGAGATAATTTTTTGAGTAAAGTGATTGTATTATAATTATGTAATTGTGAACACACTTTGAACCAATCAGGAGCTGCGAGAAGAAATGGGCCGCGAGGTTGATGAGCACCAGCATGAGCTCGCAGCGCTGCAGGACGCTCAGCGGCAAAAATTGACAGACATGGCAAAGCGGCACAGGGACGAGCTTGTGGAGTACGAAGAGAGGATCGAGGAGCTGGAGGAGCAGATTCAGAGAGGTGAGGATGACTTTTATTGATTGATTGATTGATTGATTGATCTGTCGTGCAGAGTTAAATAAAATTTTGATGTCTTCAGGAAGTTCTGCCACACTCACTACTTCAGATTCCTCCAAATTCGAAGAGCTGCAGGCAACAATCCATGCCCTGCGTGAGGAGGCGGCACTTCAGAACACAAAGTGCAGAGAGCTAGAGGCAAGTCTTGAGGATTCCTGGCATCAGGGGGCGGAGCTTCTGCGAGAGAAGGAGGAGTTGAAGGCGGAAAACGCTGAACTTCTGCAGAACTACACTCGACTCCAGAGTTCTGTTTGTGAACTTCAGACTCGAGTTGAGGAGCAGGAGACCAAAGCCATGGTCAAAGCACAGCACGATGGCGAAATACACGCACTGAGGAAAGCGCTTGTAGGTAAAATGTGTTTTCTGATTTATTTACTTTTCACGATTTCGCCAGTGAGGGAGGTCGGAGGTGGCAGGAAGATAAATCTTGTGATGTTTTTACACCTGAATTTGAGAATATTGGCTTTATACTGTACTGTATATTACCAATTCTGTTTTTAAGATGCAGAAAAAGAATTGTCCAGGTTAAAGGCTCTATCTGAAGTAAGTTTAACCTTTTTTATCTTTAAGTAATCATCTGTATCTTCTATTTTAAATATTACTCAGTTGCTGAATCGATCTCAATTTATTTTTATATCAATCAGAGTGCTGAGGTCGAGCACGCAGACATTCTGGAGCTCAACACCATCATCAAGGCACTCAGTGCGGAGAAGGCACAAGTAGAGAGAGAAAAGGTTTATAAATTAACATGCTTAAAATGGTGTGTGTGTATATGTGTGTGTATGTGTGTGTGTGTGTGTGTGTGTGTGTGTGTGTGTGAGTGAGAGTTACTCTCATGACAAATTTTTGCATTCAACTGTTCATAGATGAGCAGCACAGAACAAAAGTCCCATTGATAATAATGGAGGTATTTGGTAAATAGTTTTGTTGATATATTTATTTATTTTGTTTTTTATAATTATTTTTAAATATAAAAAAAATGTAAATATTCCAAGGTATTCACTGCACACCATTATTAGATTAAGAATTCCTGAACTGTGTAATGTTCTGAAGTGCAGTTCTTAACATGATGTGTGTGGGTAGTCAGCGTTAGTGGAGAAACTCCGGTTTGCTGAGAACCGGGTCACACTGATTGAGGCTGAAAACTCTGAGGACCTGCAGCTTGAACTTACAGACCTAAAGAACCAGCTGGATCAGAGAGAGCAAGCTTTAAAGCAGGCACACAGCAGCATGGACACACTCACAGCAGAACTGGAAGAACTTGACCGTCAGAACCAGGAGGCCACGCAGGTTTGTGTTTGATCACCCTGGAGCTCTGCTTGATGTTGTTAATAATAATAGTAATAATAATAATAATTATTATTATAACAATCTGAAAATTACCTTTTGTTCTTTAGCATCTCATCACTGTGAAAGATCTACTCACTAAACAGAAGTCTCAGGCCGAAGCTGAAATTAGTCTTCTGAAATCAGATCTTACAAAGTCGGTCAGTCAAAAAGAGGCACTTCACCAGCAGTTGGAGTCTCAGAAAGAGAAGCTCAGCCAAAGTGCCTTTACCCTCAATGACTTACACATGGGCAAACAACAGCTGGAGGTCACAGTAAGAGAACTGGGGGACAAATTAAAAAAATCTCAGGATCTGGGAAAAGAGACACGCATGGAGGCCTCCGACCTGAAGAAGCTGCTGCAGGAAAAAGAGGCTGAGCTCGATGCTCTTCGTGAGGAGCTGGGTAAAGCTCGGGAACGGGGAGATGAGGAAAAGAGTCAGGTGAAAGTTCTGGAAGAGAACGAAAGCCAGGATTTGAGAAGAGAGCTGGCAGAATTGAAGGTCTTGTATGAAAAAGTGTCTTCTGAGGACTTTGAGTTAAAAATTCAGAACAATAAGTTGAAAGAAGACAGCATCCAGGCTCTTGAGAAAGTGGAGAATTTGGATCAACAGCTCCAGGACAGCCAGTCCTCTCTCAGCAGAGTAGTTCTGGAGAAAGACACTCGCATTGAAGCCTTGAAACTGGAGAAGAACCAGCTAGAAGTTGAGCTGACTCAAGCCGAGAACCGGCTTTTGGATCAGTCCAAGCAGTACCAACAGACTGTCGAGGAACTGACTCGAGCACGATCCTTGGATGCCTCTACGTTGCAGATGGAACATGAACGTATTGTGAAGCTAAACCAAGAAAAGGACCTGACTATCGCTGATTTAAAACGTGAGATCACTCAGATGGTGGCTGACCACAGAGACACAAGTGAGATGTTGGAAATGACCGTAGCTGGACAGAAGCAGCTGACCGAGCTTTTACAGGAAAAGGACGATTTTGCAGCATCATTAAAAGCTCAAGCCGATGAAGCACAGAAGGATTTGGAGGCCAAAACCATGCAGGCAAAGCAAGAAAGTGATTCACTTAGGAAAATGGTTGAGGAGAAGGACAAGCAACTAGGGACCATGAAGGAGAAGAACAGTCACCTAAAGGAGGAAATTGATCGTCTGAAGGATCAGCAGAGCAGGCCTCAAATAATGTCTGAACCAAGGACGCTGGACATTATCACAGAGCTCGAAACCGAAGTTGCACAACTCAAATCCGCAAGAGACAGATTTGAGGAAGAAGCAAAGACTTTCAGGGCAGCATCAGAACAACAGCGTGAATCACTTCTACATTCACAACACGTGTCACAGGTGCACCAAAGTGAACTGGAGCAGGCTCGGTCGAGACACGAGCAAAGCACCCTCAACTATGAAAAACTGATTGGTGCAAGGGATGAGGAAATTGCCAGGCTCCAGGGGGAGATGGAAAGAATCCGTGTTCAAAGTCAACCTCTGACTGTGGAAATCCTTCAAGAGGACAAGACTCGTTCTCTTAGTGGTGAGAATGGCAATGAGAAGCATGACTTATCGAAGGTCGAGATAGAAAAACTTGTAAAGGGCATCAAGGAGAAAGAGACCGAGATTATCCAATTGAATGAGAAGAACCTCTCTCTGACCAAACAGCTTGATCAACTTGTGGTCTCTCAAGATGAACTCGGCAAACTTTCTCAAATAGTGCTTCAGAAGGATCTCGAGATCCAAGCACTTCATGCTCGTGTCTCAGGTGGATATAGCCAGGATGTTCTGCTGCTTCAACAGCAGATGCAAGCGTATGCAGTCGAGCGAGAACAAGTGCTCGCTGTCCTGAATGAAAAAGCGAGAGAGAATAGCCACTTGCGTTCAGAATACCATCGCATCATGGAAATCATTGCAGCCAAAGAATCTGCATTACTGAAGCTTCAACAGGAAAACCAACGCTTATCTACTATGAGTGACCCGTCTGGAAGTCAGGAGATGTTCCGAGAGACCATTCAGAACTTGTCCAGAATCATCCGTGAGAAGGACATTGAAATTGACGCTCTTACGCAGAAATGCCAAACACTGGTCACTGTCCTTCAGGTGTCTGATGGAGACACTGGAAGTGGTGGTTCCAGCGGTGTTAGCAGCAATCAGTTTGAGGAACTTTTGCATGAGCGAGACAACCTCAAGCAACAGGTCAAGAAGATGGATGAGTGGAAGCAACAGGTGATCACAACTGTGAAGAACATGCAGCACGAATCCGCCCAGCTTCAGGAAGAGCTTCTTAAACTGCAAGGCCAGGTGTCTGCTGACAGTGACTGCAGCTCCAAGCTTTCGGTTGACTACTCCAGGCTCATCCAAAGCTATGAGCAGAAGGAGAAAAGGCTGGGCAATTTGAGTCAGGAGCTTGCGCAGGTACAGCAGACCATCAGCCAGCTTAGTACCACAAAGGACGTCCTACTTGGAAAGCTGGACAGCGTTACTCAGGTCCCAGATATTCCTGCACAATCTGAACGAACTGTAAGACATCAGGTCGTCCAGGATGCACCAACAGAACTACCTGTTGTTCATGCTGAGAACTTGCAGCAAGAACTGGAATCATTCAAAAGGATTTTAGCCGAGAAGGAGAGGATGTTGACAACGCTTCAGGAGAACAACCATCGCTTGTCAAATTCTGCATCTTTGTCAGAAAGCGAGCAAAGAGGCCAGGCTGAGGGGCTCCGACAAGCACAGGATAGGATTGAGACTCTGCAGCGGTCTCTTCGAGAAAAAGACTTGCTTATCAAGACCAAAGGGGATCAGCTGAACCAAGTGAGTTTGGCATCGCCTACTTAGATACTGTCTTTATTTGGGAAGGGTGTTTGGGCAGTGGTGGCCTGGTGGTAAAAGGCGTTGAATTGCTGATCCTATGGTTGGGGGTTTGAGTCCCACTCTCCACTAGGTTGTCACTCCCCCCCCCCCCCCCCCCCCCCCCCGTGCAGCTAACTGGGTTATCAAAGGCCAGCCATGTCTCTCACTGTCTATGGTGAGAGATTCATGTAAAAGAACCATTGCTGACTTTCGTCAAGAGTAGCTGCATAGCCGGTCAGCGTGTTTCTGCCCCTTGCTAGGTTGTGTCAGGAAGGGCATCCAATGTAAAAACCTATGCCAAATCACACATGCGAATCATTAATATGACTTCCATGAAGATGGAGGCAGGTGATTCGCTGTGGCGACCCCTGGAAAAAAAACAACGGAACAGTCAAAAAGAAAAGATGATGATTTGGGAAGGAAGCTAGCATCTAGTCTGGAGGGGGTTTCTCATGAGCCAAACTTGCTCAGAACTAACAAACCATTTTTCCTGCCCATTCTTCAAGTGGTTAATTTTCTATTAGGACATTTCAGTCTCTTTTGCACAACTAAAACTGTGTTCATCAGGCAAATAACTGAAACGATCCACTGGCTTGTAATCCCTTCCACGGCCACTAGGGGCGCACGAAACACATAAGAAGCATATCTCATTTTCTGAGTAAAATCATTGTTTCTTGTTAAACCCAGAGTAGAATTCTCTTTTAAGAATTTATTTTCTTTCTTGAACGTTTTTTCAGGTAAGTGAGACTTTGCGTAACCGTGAAAATGATAATGAGGTTCTGAAGCAGGCCGTTACAAACCTGAAGGAGCGTGCGCTGATCTTCGAGTTGGATGTCAAGAAGCTGAAGGAGGAGAATGAAGCTGTGACAGTGAAATCGCGGGAGAAAGAGACAGAGTTTCGAGCTCTGCAGGAGACAAACATGCAGGTGTCCCTGATGCTGCGGGAAAGAGAGTTTGAGTGCAGCACCATCACTGAGAAGGCTGCAGCCATGGAGAAGCTACTCAAGGATAGAGAGCAGGTAAGTGGAGATGTACAGGTGCATGTTGTTTTTCGTCTTATTATTATTATTATAATTCCATCACGTTTTAACATGCTGAATTATCAGGGCAAGACTGGGGAGCTGAACCAGTTGCTGAATGAGGTAAGGTCCATGCAGGAGAAGGCGCTGGCGTTCCAGCATGAGCGAGACCAAATAATGCTGGCTCTAAAACAGAAGCAGATGGAGACTTCTGCCCTACAGAGCGAGGTAGGACTCCTTCGAATTAATAAGAGCGAGCTAGTGTTCAGAAAATTCTTTTAAGGCATGTTCTTCCTGTCATTCATCTTCTGTCTGTGTTCTGTCGTTTATCTCTCACTGTTCAGCTGCAACACAGTCAAGATAAAGAGCAAAGGCAGAAGTTAGAGTTGGAGCGTCTCCGCAATCACCTGCTGGAGATCGAGGACTCGTATACGCGGGAGGCGCTCGCTGCCGAGGACCGTGAGAGCGAGCTCAGACGCAGGGTCGCGATGCTCGAGGAGAAGCTGGTGTCCTCCTCTAGTGCTGTGGAGAGTGCCAGGTTCCAAAGCTCCTCCCCCACCATTTCATTGTGCCATGATTTCTGAACTGCACCTCATCTCGTACCGTGCTCCTTTTTCTTTTCTGTGGAAATGTTTTTCATTTTAAAAGAGTGCCTGATGAAATGTTAAAGTGTGTTTGTGTGTCTATAGTCAACAGGCCAGTCTGCAAGTGGAGTCTCTTCAGGAGCAGCTGAACGTCATGGCGAGACAGAGGGACGAGGCGTTTCTTCAACTCCACGCTGCTCAGGAACAAGTGAACCAGTACGCAGTGTCTCTGTCCAACCTGCAGATGGTGCTCGAGCAGTTCCAGCAAGGCAAGACATGCACACTTCTCCTCCTCATGTTGCATCTTGTATGTCAGTGGTCCCCGGGCCGCAGACCGGTACCAGTTTGTGGATCAATTTCTACCTGGCCACACAAAATAATTAATTCTTTCTTTTTTCTTTTTTATTTATTTATTTTTTTTAATTTGAGTCCGAATTATCTTTTATTTTTGAAAAATTTTTCATTTTGAAAAATGACCGGATTCTCACGGTCACATCTCAGTCATTTAAGCGCAAAAATGTAACCCACAAACAAAATGAGTAAGAAACAGAAGTCTTCGGAAAGTTTCTTTGTGAAGGGGAAAAGGCCGAGTGAAGAGACAGAAGAGCCTAAGACTACCAAGAAAAACAAGGTTTTGACAGACAGTATCAGGAGTCCTTCATGAAATATGGATTTATCACGCAACAGGTGATTTCCACACACCAAGCCTGCTCTGCATAAATGCGGCGACTGACTCTCTAATGAGGCGATGAAGCCTTCAGAACTTCAAAACTGGCTCTGTGGGGAACAGAGGCGTATTCGACATGTTTCCAACATTAGCGGGGATTTTGGGTGATACTGAGACCGAGCCTTCATTCTCCCAGCTGGTGCACCATCATCTGTCTTTGCTTTTAGAAGAGTTCGAGCGAGCGCTACTTCACAAACACTAAAGGATCCACGAACTGCCAGGGAATGGATCCGCGATCCATTTGTCAACAAACCAAGTGAATCCAGCATGTCTGTGCAAGAACATGATCAACTGCTGGAGATGGCAAATGATGGAGGCCTTAAAAGTATGTTCAAGACAACAACTCTGCCGGTGTTCTGGATTAAAATCATGGCAGGATCCCCGAAATCGCCACCACAGCTTTGAAAACCCCGTCACCATTTCTGACATCCTGTCTGTGTGAAGCCGAGTTTTCTGCACTGACGGCAAACAAAACAAAACAACGGAGTTTACTGGACATGAGCAACAAACTTTGGGTGTCATTGTCTCCCATTGACCCCCTGATGGGCTCGTCTCGTTGCAGAGAAACAAGCTCAGGGCTCCCAGTTATTTAATGTTATGGTGAGGTAAAATTTTCACGCACTTTATATTCATTTATGTGTTTGTGTCAGGTTCTGAGTTTGGGAGGGGTTGGAACGGATTAATTGGGTTTTCTATTATTTTCAATGGGAATTTTTATTTTATCTAACAAACATTTTAACTTACAAGTTTGCCCTCGGAACAGATTAATTTTGTAAGTCAAGGTACAACTGTACTTTTTTTTTTTTTAATTTTATTTTTTTAAATAATTTATTTTTCGGACTGCGAGAGTATCACCAGAGCTTTTGATGCTGTTCTCATGTTATGTTGTTAGCACAATGTCACGAGGACGCTGCTAATAAAGTTGCATACGAGCACACAGTGGATTCATGTTTATTATAATATTTAGAAAATAAACTATCAATGCCCCTCCCCCCGATCTGAAGTAAAATTGTCAAGCGTTCATAGGTCCGCGGTGATGAAAAGGTTGGGGACCACTGATGTATATCACATATATAATGTACACACTGGCGAAAGATGTAGAGATTTAGATCTCAAAGGTTTTTTTTTTTTTTCCTCATTTAATTACAAACTGGATTCTAAAAAGTTGGGACACTATACAAATTGTGAATAAAAACTGAATGCAATGATGTGGAAATGCCGATTTCAGTATTTTATTCTGAATAGAACATAGATGACAGGGTCAAAACTTTAATCTGAGAAAATGTACAATTTCCAGGCAAAAATAAGTTGATTTTAAATTTCATGGTTTCAATAAATCTCAAAAAAGTTGGGACAAGGCCGTTTTCACTACTGTGAGGCATCCCGTCTTCTTCTCACGACAGTCTGCAAACGTCTGGGGACCGAGGAGACAGGTTTGTCAAGTTTAGAAATAGGAATGCTGTCACATTCTTGCCTAATACAGGCCTTGAACTATTCGACTGTCTTGGGCCTTCTTTGTTGCTTCTTCCTCTTTATGATGCACCAAATGTTCTCTTTTGGTGAAAGATCCGGACTGCAGGCTGGCCGTTTCAATCCCGTACTTTTCCTACGCAGCCATGATGTTGTAATTAATGCTGCATGTGGTCAGGCATTATCATGTTGAAAAATGCAAGATCTTCTCTGAAAGAGATGACATCCGGATGGAGCACATGTTCCTCGAGAACCTGAATATACCTTTCTGCATTGATGGTGCCTTTCCAGATGTGCAAGCTGCCCATGCCACACGCACTCACACAACCCCGTACCATCACAGATGCAGCTTCTGAACTGAGCGCTGATATCTACTTGGGTTGTCCTTGTCCTCTTTAGTCCAGATGACATGGCGTCCCAGTTTTCTATAAAGATCTTCGAGTCGTGATTCGTCTGACCACAGAACAGTTTTCCACTTGACCACAGTCCATTTTAAATGACCCCTGGCCCAGAGAAAACACCTGCGCTTCTGGGTCCTGTTTAGAAAATGGCTTCTGCTTTGTACTGTAGAGTTTCAGCTGGCAACGGCGGATGGCAACAGCGGATTGTGTTCACCAACATTCCTGTTTGTGGTGCAGTGCCGTTTAAGGCCCGCAGATCACGGGCATCCAGGATGGTTTTTCGGCCTTCACCCTTACGCACAGAAATTGTTCCAGATTCTCTAAATCTTTGGATGGTGTTGTGCCTGGGAAACACCTTTCTGATATTGCTCCACTATCTTTCTGCGCAACATTGGGGGAATTGGGGATCCTCTACCCATTTTCACTTCTGAGAGACACTGCCACTCTGAGAAGCTCTTTTTATACTTTGTCATATTGCCAATGGACCTCATTAGTGGTAATTGGTCTTCCAGCTGTTCGCTATAAGTGCAATTAACTTTTTTCCAGCCACGGATTGCTACTCTCAGTTTAAACTTTTGACCCTGTCATCTATATTCTGTTTGGAATAAAATATTGAAATTTGACAAATCCACATTTGCATTCAGTTTTTATTCACAATTTGTAGAGTGTCCCAACTTTTTTTTGAAATCTGGTTTTTCTGTCTCACTTGTGTGCCTTTTGTGCTCCAGTAATATTTGATAGTGAAATGTGGACTGGTTCTTAAAATCTAGTCGAGTACTTTGACTCCAAGTGCTGGTGGAAACATTCAGAATTTATATAGTCTTGTTTTTCATCCTGATCATATGTTAGAGGAGAAAGCCATGTACTCCGCTGAGCTGGAGAAACACAGGAAAGAGAAGGAGGAGTGGAAGAGGAAAGCAGATTTGCTGGAGGACAAAGCCTCCGCCCTGCAGGTAACGGCATCTTAAACCCAGATAGATACAAGTTCACACGTTCTGTACTCGGATACGTCTGTTCAAAACAAAAACACTAAACAACAATCTGATCCAGCAAAATACTTTCATACTTTGATTCTACTTCTTTTCTCAAACACGCATACGTTCTCTCTTTCTACCCCATTGTTGTTGTTGTTGTGTCCCCCCCCCCCCCCCCTTTATTCCCACCCATGATCTGATTGGTCAGGCAGTAAAGTGCCTTTCGTCACTCTGGGCTGGGGGGGGATGCATTTTTCAGTTTTGGAACTCGACTGTGCTAGAAATTCCTGGTGGCAGCACTTTCAAGCACTGAACACATTCTTGTAGAATTACATGTAATCCATGTGCTGACAGATGTTTGTGTGAAAGCAAGTTCCAAAAAAACCCACCCTTCATTAGTTCTGTTTATGAGTTTAATGCTTTAATACTGTCATCTGAACTTGTGTATTAAATTAAAAAAACCCAAAACTTTCCAATCTGGAGTCCTCGGACAAATCGTTTTCCCTGAAAACTGCTTGTGTTTCCAATCTTCAAATACATCTGGCCCTCAGAAGTTAAATAACGATCCATAGATGTCTGGATTAAATTATACAAAAAGAGCACTTTAAACAGAATTCAGTGTTATTATTATTGTTTTTATAATTATTATTATTCTATGACGACGCGTATTCTTGTGGCGCCCGCCATCTCGTGAGAGAACAGTCGATGCCTGTGAGTGCTCGTGATGTCACCATGCTTGGACTTGTGCTCATGCCTTGTCTGACTCTCTGTGGGCTTGTTCGTGTGCAGCTGAATCTGGACGAGGCGAATGCCGCGTTAGAGTCAGCGTCTCGCCTCACTGACCAGCTGGACCGGAAGGAGGAGCAGATCGACGAGCTGAAGAAACAGAGTGAGTGGTTTGAGAACATGCCGTCCAGAATGTTTACTGACTGGGCTTCTTTTAATTATTATTATTATTATTATTATTACATTTACATTTTCCAAACATGCTCGTCGACATTTAATTTTTAATTAATTAATGTATTTATTGCTTTCTTTCTGAATTGTTGAACTAATTTAAACGTATCGTTGGTATCGAGCTTGAGCCAGCTGTACAGGAAGCGGTTAAATATGATTTGATCCAGGTGGTAACGACAGGAAGGAGGAATCAGACAGGTAGTGTAGACCGAGTTTGTTGAGTCGTGAAAGATGATCTGACCGTGTTGTGATGGAACGCCTCAGCGCTGGTGTTGCCGCTGAACAGACAGAGTTTATGGGTTGAAAATGACCCCGAATGCGGTCAACCGGTTCATCGCATCCTCAAGCTTGGGACGTGCACACTGATGTACAACTGACCTTTTGATATCTCTCGACATAATTAATTGATTATTAAAAAAGAGTCATAAAGGAATGATGTTCATGCCTTTCTATCCCAGAGATGGACGTGTTGTTGTTTGTTTATGTACAAGCTGCTCTGTTTTGAGAGTAAATAAGCACCACTCTACTCGCTGACATCTTAGACATGCTGTAGAAAAATGGATGAAAAGTCACAGTTGGCGAATAATTTGATCCTGATCTCAAAGCTTTTTTTTTTTTTTTTTTTTTTTTTTTTTGCATTGCATTTTGCATTAATATGAAGATGTTTTGAACACAGCATAGGTGATCTTGTATTTCCTTTGTGGCCGCACACATGACAGCCGATGCAGGTTCTGATCTGTCACAACCGAATAACCAGATGAAAGGAAAGATGGAGTTGAATCTGGTAAAAGTTGACCATAAATTTTCCCTCTCTGTTCCTCAGTTTCTCTCTGCCCCCCTCTCGGTGCCCCTCCTCAATCTAAAAATTTGCCACGTATCCGAGCGTGACCCTGATCATGAGTTTTGAGTTAGACGTGTAAAATGGGGGAATTTTTTTTACATTATTTTCTGAAAGCTGTGAGATTGTTTGGCATATGGAAACATGTCCGGAGTTAATGTTGAACTTTTTTTCTTCCAGATTTAAAGTCGAGGAAAGATCTTTATCCTCTCTCAGTAGAGTAGATATTAAATATGGACAGGAATAGGAACGCCTAATCCCCAGCCGGGAAGATCATCTATAAATTGTGTAGCTTTGCCTCTCACTGCGCTCCTGTGCCCTCTGCTGCTCCGCTCTTCAACACGAAAGCTTTTATTTATATATTTTTTTCAGGGTGGACCTTTAAGCTTGACAGACAGCTCTCTTCCCCACGTGTATTAATTTTAATTTATGACTGTACCGGGCGTGCCATCTCACACATGTCCTTTTTGAGTTTGTTTTCTGGTTGCCAAATGCTTTCATTTAATCTTATACAAGAGGGATCTTTATTTTAAAAACTTTAAACCTTTTCATAAGCACTTTGTATTTAAAGCTGTGTGTTTGCGTACATGCATTAAAAAAAGCATTACATCACCAAGCCACACTCACTAACATCATTACCAGTGTTTTTAAAATATATACATACACACACACACACCACTCTTCTGTTTAGCATCCAGACTGCAGGAATTTACACACACATGCATATACGCACACATTCTGGGTGCTCCCTGCATTTGTTAGGTCATCGTTAGCTGAATAAATACTCTTCTGAAAGACTGTAGTTAAAGATTATGTGGTTAGGCACTTCTGGAGGTGATGACGTATTTTCTTCACCATGCCAAAAACAGGCAATTCAGGTGTGTGTGTGTGTGTGTGTGTGTGTGTGTTGCAGTGGAAATGAGACAGGAGATGCTGGATGAAGCCCAACAGAAACTGACTGATCTTCTCAATAGCACTGAAGGCAAAGTTGACAAGTAAACAAACAAAACACACACCTCACTAAACAAATAATTAATAAATTGACAGGTCTTTTTATGAATGACTCATTTATTCATTCTATTAGCCGCTGAACCCAAGTTAAGGTCGCGGCCAGGCTGGTGCCCATCTCGGATCACTTTTGGTGAGGACAGGGTACACCCTGGGCAGCTCACCAGGCCATCGCAGGGCCAACACACGCACAACCATTCACACTCTTGTACCCCGGGGCAACTGGTAACAGCTAAATAACCTAGTGTACATGTTTTTGGACTGTGGGAGGAAACCAGAGTACCCGGAAGAAACCCACGCAAGTATAGGGAGACCATACAAACTCCACACAGAAACAGCCAAGCCCAGGAATTGAACCCAGGACCTTTCTGTGAGGCGGGCGTGCTAACCAGTCCCGCATCACTGTAGCTCCTTTCAGTGATCCTTATTTTACCTCACCTGTCTTTCTCAGAGTGCTCATGAGGAATCTGTTTCTTGGCTACTTCCACACGCCGAAAAATAAACGTGCCGAAGTGCTGAGGCTTATGGGTAATGTGGTTGGACTGGAACGGGATGAGGTGGATAAGGTGAGTGGACATGCCCATGTTGATATATATATATATATATATATATATACAGTGGTACCTCACCTTATGAAAGATCCAACAAACGAAAAATTCAAGTTACGAAACGGATTTACCTAAAATTTCCATCTCTGGATACGAAAAACATTCACGTTACGAAACGCGCCATCTCAAAAATTCAATTCATTGGCTATCTCCCAACACCCAGCCCCACTGGCCTCCCATTGGCTATGAGGGAGCTGTATCTCCATGATACCCATGATGCTTTTCGTGTACCTTTGACCCATTGTTCTTTCACGGAGTTCTAACACGCGAAAAGGACAGAGTTACTGTTTCGTGAGGTTTTTCAAGTGTGGTCATAGCAACTTTTATTTTTTGGCTCAGGCTTTTAACCTTGCATAAACATTTGTAAGATTGTAACTCTGCTAAGACGACATGGTCAACACACGCGTGCGCATACACACACACACGCTCGCGCACGATTCCCAGTGAAAGTGATTCCTGGTGTGAGTGAAAAGAAGTGGGCTCGTGGCATGCAATTGCATGATATCACAAAGGAATATGGCCAAACCCGTCTACCATCAGTATGATATTGAAGCAGAAGGAGACCTTAAAAGGTATACTTTTATAGTTTTTAAAGGGTTTGGGGGGTAGTATTGGGGTCCTTGGAACGAATCGGGCCTTTTACATGTAAAATGCGGCTCAACTTACGAAAAGATCAGGTTACAAAACCATTCCTGGAACGGATTAATTTCGTAAGGTGAGGTATGACTGTGTGTGTGTATACATATATGTATACAGTCGGCCCCCAACTTACGAAATTAATCCGTTCCAGAGCCCTTTTCGTATAGTGGGGATTTTGTAAGTAGGGGTCGCATCTTACATGTTAAGCGCCTAATTCGTTCCAAGGTACCAGTCTTTGAACTGGATAAACCCTTTAAAAATGATAAAAGTGCACCAATTTTGTATGAAATGTGTTAAAAGTAAAAGAAAATTATTTATTAAACCATTTAAACATTTTCTGAACATATTAAACCATTTTATTAACGTATTTATTAAGTAATCCATTATTAAACATTTTTTAACACACACACACCTCTCTTGCTTTCTCTCTCGCGCGCGTGCTGTGGGCCACGCCCACAAGCCGTGGAATTCAAAGCGCATTCCCTGCTTGACAAATTCAACTTTAATTTGATTCCTTGAGGGATCAGAATTCCAGATGAGCTCAAATGCACCACATTTATTAAATATTTACTGAATTAAAACAACTTAAAAACTAAAGCGTGAAGCTTCCGTCTGTCTCTATCTGGGAGGGGTAGGATGTTGTGATCGGCGCGTTTGAATTTTGAATTTCTTTTCGTAAGAGGGGGTTGTTTCGTATCTCAGGGACGGAAACTTCAGAAAATGTTTTTTGGAACCTGGGAATTTCGTACACAGGGGCCTTCGTAAGTTGGGGGCCGACTGTATATTTTTTTCTCCGTCTGACTGTCCTCACTCCCTTCCAGACTTCGTCTGCATTTTCATTAATCTTTTATTTAATCCAACGTGTTTCCACTCCACGTCTTCCTTGTTTTTGGTCTACCATCTGCAGAAAATGATGCGTCTTGTAGTACGGCACTGTTGATTGGTTTGAAGGAGCTACGTTTCTATAGTAACAGCTGATTCAGCATGATTGGAAGGCAGACAGTCCCAGTTTGTTCAGGGGTGTTTTATTTCTCAGTTAGGATTTAAATACTTGGTTACGGCTAGGTGCATACCACATGGACAAGAACCAGGGCAAGCATCTGGCGTGGTTGGGAATGCCTAGATTTCACAAGCCAATTAAATTCTGATGAATGAATCCAAAATTTTTGTACGTTCAAAGAGATTACAAGTGTTTATTTTCAGCACGCCCACATTCCTCTGCTGTCTGTTCGCTTCTCTTCCACCAGCCATGTGTCATGTTCCCATCCGTCTCATGCTGTCTTTAGATTTTTTTTTTTTCTGTAGCATGGAGCACTTCTCTGGCATTCCCTCCCCAGCACTCTGGGATCATGGGAATTTCAGGATTTATTCAGAAGGGTGGAGCTGGTTAAAGATGGAGCTTGTCAAATAAATCACGCTGTCTCTTGCGTCACAGCTTGGGATCTTGTTTCAGTCACATGTGGTTTGCCAAAAAAACAGAAGAATTCGGGTCTGAAATACTCAAGGATGTGATCGAGGTTCTGGAGTGCAGCTGGCTATGTCAGTTATGGGGAAGCGTGTCATGGCGGAGCTCTTTTAAAATTGGTGAACTGTATGGAAACTCGATGAACTGTCATTCATTCATGTTTCTTCCTATAGATATTATAAGCATATTATAAATGATACACAGCAGTCAATGATCCCATCGCACTTTAACAAATGTGCAAACTACCATGACTGGTAGAGTAGCAAACCCGAGTAAACATAATACCTAAAAGTACCGAACATTCTGGAGTAACACGGCTAATCGAACATTACTAGAAATCGTACCATAACTACTAGAGTAACATGGCTACTGTAATAAACGAAGGGAAATTGAGTCATTTCGCTGCCGTGGAAAACACAGATAACCATAACAGTGCCTTCCAGACAAACAACAGGAAAAAGGGCTACCATAATAACACTCGGTTGAAGTAGGTACGGTAACTTCTTGAGGTAAATAACTACAGAACAAAACACAGATACAGTGGTACCTCACCTTACGGTAGTCCCAGCAAACGAAAAATCCAGGTTACGAAAAACATTTTCCAAATTTTTTTGTCTCTGTATACGAAACAAGTTCTCCTTTACGAAACGAGCCAAACGCGCCATTCAAACATTCAAACAATGCACGAGCTGCTCTCCCATTGACTATCTTCCAACATCCTGCCCCGCTGGCCTCCCATTGGCTAGGAGGGATGACACAGCTCTCTCCCATTGGCTGTTATGGAGCTGCATCTCCCATTATGCTTTTCGTGTAAAGAACAGAGTTAATGTTTTTTGACTCGGGCTTTTAACCTTCCATGAACATTTGTAAGGTGATAACTCTGCTAAGAAGACATGGTCAACACACGCACACGTGATTTCTGGTGCGAGTGAAAAAAGGAAGTGGGCTCATAATATTGCAAAGTACTATGGCCAAACCCGTCTACCAACGGTACAATATTGAAGCAGAAGGAGGTCTTACAAGGTATACTTTTATCATTGTTAAAGGGTTTAGGGGGTAGTATTGGGGGCCTTGGGATGAATCAGACCTTTTACACGTAAAATGCGGTTCAATTTACGAAAAATCCAGGTTAAGAAAAAGGCTCTGGAACGGATTAATTTCGTAAGGTGAGGTACCACCGTAATTAGTAAGAGTGCCATAATAACAAGCATTGCTACTGAAAAACACTGACAACTGGAATAAAATCCTGTCATTTCCAGGTCGCATGGCTACTATCAAAATATTAGTGTCTGGAAAGGGTAGAGTAATGTGTAGAGTAACGTGGCTGCTGTAAAAGAGGCTGAGACCGAGATCAGCCTGCAAGAGGACGGGTGAAATAATGAGAGGATGATGCTCAGCAGATGCTCAGCCTGATCAGTGTCCAGCCCTGCAGCTGTATCGGCCAGCTGTGATCACACACTAGAACTTGCATTCTTCTGAACCTTTTTTTTTTTTTTTTTTTTTTTTTTGTCCAAACATAGCACTCCTCAGATCTGCCCAGTTCATCCTTTATTTTCCAAATTTTCCACACACCCCCAAGTCTCTCTCATCATAGCTGAAAATTTTCCACTCTACAAGTCTGTGTTTTTGTCTGGGGGAAAAGTACAGTGCTTCAAGGAAAAAAAAAAAAAAACCTTTGGCCTGGGCTCCATGACAACCGGGATTAAATGAATTTACAGTGTCATCTATTTCCTTCACTCTTATTTACTACAACACCAAAGAAAATGTACCGAATATTTTAACACATTTGAACCTGTCTCGAAGTTCCCATGGTGATGCACACCAGGGAAAAGAAGTTCTGAAACAGTAAGTGTAGCATAAGATGAAAAGATAAAATCGTAAATTCTGTGACAGCTGAGGGAGTTGAGTAATTGTTTTGATGACATCATGTGCCGACCCAATGACTTCCTGCCTCTTTCTCTTTAGATGTTAGAGGAGGAGGGAAGGATGGGAGTCACAGGTTGGGTGTCCGGGTGGTTAGGAGGCAGGGCGGTCCAGACTGTTCCCACCACACCCCAAAGACCCACCTCCACGCAAAACCTCAATGGGGTGAGTGTTCCCCACACAGGACAAGGAGAAAGTCAAGAGCATGTTCCTCACATTCGCGCACAGTTTAAAAATAACCGAGTTCTGAAGCACGATGGCGGGAGCATCGTGTTTACAATTAAGCTTGACGTCTCTGTATATCTCTCAAACCCGAACAGGGTTCCATCACATCACAAGCACTGTACATTTGTATCTACACACACTAAACAGTGTGATGGAGTTTATTAAACACAGCCTCTACTTTGTGTCCCATGAAGTCTTTCTCTGAGATGTTCGTGAAGTTCTTGGAAGTGGAGTCCGCTCCAACTGCGCCAGCTCCCAAACTCCCCATGTATGACATTAAGCCTCTGAACGCACCCCCTCCTGGCCGAAATGTTGTCGGTGCATCTGCAGCAGGTACCACAATCGCGCACATCATGAAAACAAATGGATATTTACTCAGAAGTGTTTTCTTTGTAGAATATTTGAAGTTGAGCGTTTGTCTGTGACTTGGTATTAGTTCAGCTTGTCGTCTGAACAAATGTACCGTACACAGAATGTTTCTACTGTAAGACGAAACAAATCAGAAAAAAATGGGAGTGTTCCTTGAATAAATGAAAATAGCAGAGGTAGACCTTTTCTGTGATGTCTGAGGAATAAAACACTGCATTGTTTTGACTTGCATTTGTATTTCAATAATAACGCAACATTCTTCTTCATCATCCAGGTCCATCAGGTAGCGTGAAGCGCAGCATGGACTCCAACCCGTTCCTGGCCCCTCGCTCCGCAGCTGTTCCACTTTTAACAGCGGGCGGTGGGGGGGCAGCGGGTGGTCACCTGCTCATGAAGCCCATCTCAGACGCTCTCCCTACGTTCACGCCCGTACCGGTGGCAGCCGATGCCAGTGCAGGGGCGGTTCTTAAAGACCTGCTCAAACAGTGATCAACCTGACAGCGCTGTCAATCAAAGCACTTTAAGAGATATCTGGACAAGGCGGAGCTCTAGAGCTCTTCCTGTTTGATGTTACTAACGAGGAAACACCAGAAACATGTTTTATGGATGAGTAAAGATAATATACGATGGGGGATCTCCCTTGTTTTATTCCATCTTCCTGTAGACTGATCAGAAGGTTCTTCTGGGGATCAGTAGTGGACTGCAGTGTTTGTGTTTGCTCTTTATTTTTATTATTTTTGATATACTGTATTAATCTCAAAAGGGAAGTTATGTCCTCTGCATTGAACCGATATAAAGTGACACACACACACACACACACACACACACTCGGAGCAGTGGGCTGCCACACACATCGGGGGTGTCTGAAGAGTAGATAAAGGTGCTCAAGGGCACTTTGGCCTTTTTTCCGTAGAGGAAGGGAAGGTGCTGCTCACTCCCCCACCGCCACACATTTTTCCTGCTGCCTCGGAGATCGAACCAGCGACCTTTCAGTCCTAAAGCTGCTTTTCTAACCATTAGGCTGCGGCTGCCCAAGGCTGCTTTAACAAAGAGGAGATTGTTGAAGAACATCTGCCGGTTGTTTCACAGATGCTTGTGGGATTCATTTCATCCTCTCCCTCTGGCTCCTAAGTTGTGTATCGACAAGGTTCGAATCCAGGTTGATGTCACAGCCACCTGTGAGTCCATGGGAGCTAATTGGACCATCTCTCCTCGGAGGGAGGGATGACCTATTTCCCTGTCACTCACAGAGCTCACCGGCCAATCGTGCTGTCTGCAAGCACCTTGTATGAGGGCGCAGACGGTATTTTCTCTCGGAGTATGTTAGACTGCAAAAAAGAGGTGGATGCATGCTTTGGCCCCTCCCTGGTTGGTGGCGGTCATGTGATAGTAATACCTGATGGGTGGCAATCGGG
Source organism: Plotosus lineatus (assembly GCA_024760905.1). Lineage (NCBI taxonomy): Eukaryota > Metazoa > Chordata > Actinopteri > Siluriformes > Plotosidae > Plotosus > Plotosus lineatus. The sequence continues at coordinate 3,021,792 of CM045736.1, read as the reverse complement.
TATGGGAGAAAATGTGGAGGCGGGGATCACGTCAACCTTTCCCCCCCTCAGTCTTCTGAGAAATCCACAAAAGCTGCTCTTTTAATTTTCTCTTGTCGTTTTCCTTTCTGCGGGGCGTTTTTGTAGAACGTTTTCTCCTTTCCCTCTCGTCCCCGTCCTGTGTACAGTCATGACTTGAACAGCTGATTGTGGTTCGCCCACCGAGTATGTGATGAGAGAACACGGCTGCTGTGCGATGATGAATCTGTAGTTGAAGTGTAAATCTGAAGCAGTCCTGGAAAAGCGAACAAATCAAACAGGAAGGCGTTTGTACAGATCAGGTTCTTATTCGACTTCAAAGGCTGTAAATGTCGCTGGATATTATTAATGACGGAAGTCAAATAACTGAGAGGTGTTTAAATTTTCGACCGAAACTACAAATAAAGAACTGCTGTTTGTTTTGCCCTGGAGAATATTCTGGAAGTTCAGACTCGGGAGGACGTGCTGGAGTTTTGAGTTTGTATGTTATTGTTGTTTTGAACTTGAGTAGGTTTGTTTTCCTTTTTTTTTTTTTTTTCTTTTTTTTTTTCCTCCTTTTTGCTGTTTTGAGACTGAAATGTCTCATGTCACATTTACAGTATTTGTAATTTAATGCAGAAATAAAGATCTCTGCATCTGCACATGTGCAAAGAATGTCAAGAATTATTCCATTCCACACCAGTGGCATGAATCTGATTGGTCAGAAGATTTTTGGCGCATGCCAGAGATGGAAAATGACTCCAGCTGTCTTATACCATACAGTCAAACTGTAGTGCACTTCACACTTCTGCACTTGTAGGACATCCATCCGAGATGTATTCAGGCTTTGGGGATCAGTGAGACGGAGCTGGGGGAGTCGTCGGAGTTCAGTTCATCCTGAAGGT